>VXAA01004101.1:566865-589362 GCA_013399115.1 Anseranas semipalmata | reverse complement strand
ACTTTGTTTTTTTTTTTTTTTTTTTTTTTTTGTGTGTGGATTCTGGCCTTGAGTCCTCAATGTTTCCCTAACTGAGGTCCCTTGGATCTCAGTATTTTGGATTCCTTAACCATGTTGTTGGACCCAGAACACTGTAACCTTCAATCTGAACAAGATAATATCCCGTGATGGGGAAATTCTTCACCTTTTGGTATAACAGCAATTCTAGGATTCATGTTATATATATATATATATATATATATATATATATATATATATTTGGTAATATATCATGGTGTTTTGTCCTAGAACCATGTATGTCTTTGATTTTCTTGTCTGGGAAAGGGTTGGGTCTTGCCTGATTTGCTTTTACACCTTAAATAAACCTTTTTTTTCTGTTTTTACTTTTTTTTTTCCTTCTCATTTTTTAGATTCTCCCATACAGATTTCATTTTCATTCTGTGCCCAAATGACAGTCACTAAAAACAGAACCAGGAGCTGAAACAGAAGTTAGCAGCTCCTGCTCTGTTCCTGGCACTTCCTGCTTACAGACACAGTGTGTTGCCCAAATTATTTTCTTTTTTTCCAGAGGTTCATCTTTGACCAGTGTCATTCTTCCACTGTAGGGTTGTTTTTTTTTTAAAGTTGATTTTGCTGCCGTTGCCTTCTTTAGTTTTCCTGGAGCTCATCCTCCTGGCAGGAGGAAACTTCAACACCAAATCTTCATACCAGGAGGTTTCAGCCCCTTAAAAGTTTAGTTCCCCACAACTCTTTCCGGTTTCCCAGTCAGTCCCAGGGAAATGTCTGAAATAACCAAAGTTTTTTTAAACTGTTATTTTTTGGTGTTATAAACTACAGGGAGAGGAGTTACAATATTTAATTTGTAAGTGTCTGGTAAAGTATTGAAAAAATTAAAGAAATGGGAAAATATGACCAAGTACTTTCCAGATAGTGGTGTTCAGCACTGTTTGGCAGAGCTGGAGCTGAATCAAAGCCGGGTGGATCTGGAGCTTTGGTGAGGGAGGAGGAGAACTGCATCCTCCCTGCTCTTCTTGGCCGTGGCTCTGCCCTTGCCTGCTGCCTCCTGACAGGCCATGGTGCCATGGGGATGTGGCCAGAACACCCACGCTCCATCCCAGCCTGTCTGCTGCACCCGCCTTACAGCTCTCGCCGGGCATAGCTGACGTACAGATTAGTGCTCTGCTACAGCTCTGCCGCTTTGGAAAGAGAGGGAGAAAAATCTCCCCTAAATCACTAAAATAGTTTTGGACGCAGTTTACCTTTACACAAAGCCCTTCATAAAGTCACAGGAGTTTAAAGGGGGCTTTATTTATTGTCATTTTATTTCTAGGCACTGTGGGCAGGTGGGTTGTATTATATTGCTGTTCTCATTTAAAATAGCAATAGTATAAAGGAGAATAAGGCCCTTAATTTTTATTGAAACTTTTTTTTTTTTTTAATTCTTTATGCCTTTGGTGAAATTTCTGTTCCACTAATACAAAGTCCTGTTATTTCTTCCCCTTTTCCCATAAAAGTTCACTTAAAATCATTCTGTAAACCTAACTGCAAAATATAGGTTCCAGGCCTTGAAGATCTTTTCCAGTTTTTTAAGTGCATCTATAGTAGCTACATGATTTTTCAACAGTAAATGAAAATGCCAGGAACTTACTATGTGTTACTGCAGCTTTGCCTATAATAACTTTAAATCCCATTATGATCATCTCATTTTACAGCATGCTTTGGTCCTAAGATCAATATATCCAGAGAATAGCATGCCAGTTACTATCCTTGGACATAAAGATTCCAGAGCAAATATAGCAGTCTTACACATAAGAGAAAAGGCAGCAAAGAACGACTGGTTAAGCCCCAGATCATCCACTGGTGCTCCCCGGTGTTCTGTGCCATATGCAATAAGTAATTTGAATATATCTACACTAAAATGTTTATGCAATGCTTTGCCACTGGTTGTAGTGGGGAATAAGAAGAGGCAGAATCATCTTAGCAGCATGAAGGGCTGCTCTGAAGTGCCTGGACAGTTTTCAGAGCCTAGAATTAACATTGGTACAAGGAGGAAGAACAGATGGATGAGCTTGAACCTGCAATGCCTTCTTGAGGGTTATCAGTGCAGTAGGTTTGCTTGCATTTCAATGTTGATTCCAAACCTCAGATTGGTTCAAGAGATTGAATAAGAACTCATAATATTCATAATATTTTCCTTTTTAAGCTTGTTTGATTCTCTGGAAGACATAACTTCTGTGGCAGCTGGTGTCTCTGAATTGAAACATGGGAAAACTTAGGCAAAGAAAAGAGAATGCAATGTTTAGGATAAATCCAGGTAAAGCAGCTTCTTTTCTTGAGCTTCGAACTCCTAGCTTTAAAATTTGCTTTGATCACAAATCAAGGTTTCATTCATATTTCCAAATTTAGACTTTGTAAAAATGAGTTATTAAATCCTTGAAACAGATCAAAATGTTTTGAGATGTAGAAACTTTTTCCCTTTCAATTTACAGTGGCAGCAGTTATTTTTACATTTTAAAAACCCTCTTGCAGTATCATCAGTTCAAACATTCCAACACTGAGTGTTTGAAAGTGAAATGATAAACAAAACTAAAGCTGATATTATGGATGGCTTTTCTTTGCCAAAACTGAGGGACGTGCATGAGGCAGCAGAGAGATTTGTAAGAACACAGTGCTGTCTAGCACAAATTTTTCTTCATTTAAGATACATTAATCAAATTCATTTTCTTATCTCAAAATGAAACTAACCATAGAGGATCTTTAGGACTTTGTCCCTAGTCTGGACCCCGATTGTGGTCCTGAATAAAGGAAGCCAGCTCTGTGCTCTTAGGTGGTCCCTACAGACAACCTGCTGCTCTAAGCTTGTGATCTGAAACAAATTACTCGTTCCACACTGCACACAAGTGTCTGGTACAGAAGGACTGTGTTTTTCTCAAAGCCTGGCTGTTTGTGACTTTTGGGGTTGGCTTTGTTATCTCATCACAGATTTATTTATGTTAAAATCTCAGTTACATTATATAGGGAGCATTGCTGTGAAAGCTGTATGAAATACTCAAAGTAAAAAGCAAAGTCAACACCTTGGTGAGACTTCCCAGGTGAAACATTTGATTGCAAATGGAAAATATAGACTGTGTCTACAGAGACATTCATTCTCAAACACTTTAAGGTAAACATGAGTGATTCATTGTCTTGTACCAACCCTGGGAAATGTGCTGTGCCCAAAGGTTCGGAAATGGAATCTGAAAAGAGCCAGGAAAAGCAATTTTAGGCAGATTATTATGGCTCAAATTAAACAAACAGAAGTTCAAGGATGAAGGTCACTGTTCTGAAAAGTTCTCCTAGCAGCATGGAGCAGCAGTGTCAAGGGGAGGCACTTGTGGAGGAAGACGTATCCCAGCCTAAGACAAATAAGGAAACATCACTTGCTTTAGAAATCATATCTTAGGATGGAAGGAGTTGCCTTCCCAAAGTGCTTTCTTTTCTCCTTCCCATAGAGCAAAATTCTGGATTTGTCTGGATTAGATGCTTGACTGTCAGATGGCTAATGTTGGTGAGGTGGGTAGACTGTGTATCTGGAGCAGTTGGTATGCCAACAGCCACAAGTAATACCTACCACATGAACAGTGATAAGTAATTTTCTTGTGTGTTCCTACATTTGTGAGTGTGGGAAGGGGAATATCTCCTTGATAAAGGAAGAGCCACTGAAAAAAAAAAAAAAGGTATGGATGTTATCTTGTCTCCATCTGTCCCAGAGCATCATCTTTGAAGTAGAAACTTCAGCCCTAAGGATTGCTCCTAAGGATGATTTGTGCAAAATGGTCCCAACCTCAACTTGTCTGTCTCATTTCATTGCTAGTCTTCTGGGGAACATGTGGTGAACCAGGACAGCAAAATGACCCACAATTTATGCTGTGTGTCTTTTGGCTTCCCAGAGGAACTAGCATTTCACAAAATCAGTGTAGCATCTTGTTGCATGAAGCAGAAACACTGAGATCAATTTTAGAATATAATGATGAGGTTTAAATGTTCTCAAAATACCATTAAATGATTATTTTCTCATAATATACTAGAAAAAATGTAGACTTGAACTCTGTTGTTAGTTTATGTGGTGAAACTGATAACAATAATCTGTTGAGGGGCATGTCCATACCAAATCCTTTTGTAGGGAGTTTTCACTTTCTTTTCCAATTACACATTTTCACTCTTCTAATACATTAAGAAAAGCTTGGATTCCTTAATAGGTGTCTGCACAGCATGTGGTCTTGACAGAGCTAAGAACAATTGCTATGCTTTTAAAATGGTATGGTTTGTAAATTGTTAGATTAACCACCATTTTAATATGATTTTTTTTTGCAAGTATTGGTTTGATTGTTCACAATAACGTGTAAATGTTAAATTAACCTCAGCTATTTGGTTTTGTCCTGGCATAATTTCTAAAGGTATAAAACCATTTTTATAACAGCATGGGGGAAATACACTGAATATCTTTCCATGCAGAGACAGATAAAGGCAAGTTGGGAAAGAAGTCTATGAAGACTTTTTGTAAATGGAATAAGCTTAAAAGTAAAATTTCATGCTAAGCAATTTGTACTGTATTTTTCAGTTGCCTGCCATTGTTGTAAAATGAAACTTGTTTTCAAGTCTTTTGAGTAATTTATTGCACTTATCAAAAAACACATACAGTGTGTTCTCACATGTACGCACAGATGTGGATAACCATGCACATGGGAATATACCAGTAAGTCAATTTACATATATCTTATTCTCTACAGGAAGGTCAAATACACCTTTCCCCCACCCCCCAAACAAAGAAAAGAAACCCAAACAACTTTATTCTGAAGGCATAGTGTAGTGACATTGTGGAGGAACTTCAGAACTTCAGGAACTTCTGATCTTCTTGTTCTGGGCCAATCTTACTGCTTTTTCCTTCTCTTCAGAATTGCTTTCCTGTGTGACCAGGATAGTGGCTGACTGTCTTCTGGAAGCATCTTTGGCTGGAGACATTCCTCAGGCAAGTTTCTGCTACTCAGATTTTAAGTTCTGACTCCCATTTCAGGAAAACCTTACAGATGAGAATAATGCACCTGCGTTGTTTTTATGCATTCAGGGTCAGTTTGTTTGGATCCCATGAATTTCACAGAATTCAATTTCAATTGAGGAATGCATCAATGAATCTTGCAGCTACCTTCATCTTCAGATAGACTTAGCTGTACACCTACGGGTAGCCATGGTCATATTCAAACTTCCAAAAATGCTCCTGTAGCATTATTTTTCATGACATTGCATACGTGCAACTTCAGTTCAACTGTAGGTGAAACAGTAATAGATGGATACAATAGAGGAACATGCTTGAAAGCAGAGACTTGTTGATGTTGCTGAAGGGGTACTGTGGGGTCTGACGTTCTCCTAAACAGGAACAAGAAGCTTTCCTTACTGGGAAGAAGTTTCACTGGATTCATCCTGTAAAATAGAGGTGCACAGCCAGGTAGTGTCAACTGAGGATGCATTTGTGACTGACTTTCTCTTTCTCTCTTTCTCTTGCTATAGACTTTGTGTTTATTACAGTCCCAGAAGAACACATTAGGGGACTGCTGATAGCCTTGTTGACCAAGGCTTGGTGAAGTCCAGTGACTAGGAACTAAAGGTAGGGAAATACCGTATGCAATGTCCTGGCTGTAAGGAATTAAATGCTGGAGAAATCAGTATTTGGATCAGTATTTGGATCAGCATGGCTGGTATATCTTGAGGCTAGACAGTTGCTTTCATCTGGCTTTTTAGTTCTTTGGCCTATGTGCATGCAGAAGCTGCAGGCGGTTACTATGGTCCTTTCTGGTCCTTGTCCTGATGGACCCTGCTCTTGGTCATAACTCTTGCAGTTCCCCAGTGGGATCATACCAGTTTATCAGCTTCATGTTTAGTCAGCTGTGACCTCATTGATGTATTTACTCAGTGCATAATTTAGCTTCTACAGAGGTATCGTGTCTCTGTCTTCTGGTGCAACAGGCTGACTGTTGAGGGAGACAGGCCACAAAGCAGATAGACCAGGACTCTGAGGTGATAGATGATTATTACTAGTGTTTGGCTGGACTCAATTCAGCTGAGATATTTCCTCACAGACCTAGTTGGAAGGAATGTCTGAAGATCTGTGGTCTTTCTTTGCAACATGGGGAGTGATTTGGCCGCTGGACACATATCAAATCAGCCCTGCATCATTTCTGGACTCTTGTTTGGGTTACCGCTTGTTGTATGCATTTTAGTTTTTGAGGAATAGAGACAAAGGAATCTAGCTGTTTTGCGCTAGTTATAGGGTATCTGGATGGCACTCAATGGCCAGAGAAATACAGGAGAGATTAGATGATCCAGAAATTACTTTTCTCCTGAACTTCTGTGAAGTTCAGTAGAAAATTGCTTATTTTCTATTACATGTGACCGTCTGTCATTGAAGGACAGAGTAGGAGTGGTGTGCTCTGCATTTTGACTAGAACTTGCTGACTTATTAAAGATTTAAGCCTTGTGATACAGCATCATTTCCTGGTAGTAGGGGCAGATCATTAAATGCTGTATTTTCTGACATCCATGGAACATTTTTGGATTACTGATGTACTTAGCTAAAGGAAGTGTGGTGAAGCTGTTGCACAAAATGCTAGAGGAAACTTTGATCCAGCAGACACTCTGAAAAACATAATTTGTTCTGAGATACTCATATCATATCATCACCAAGAGTCTGATCCAGTGCCAGTTCAAGAAAACATGGATTTTTAACTGAGAGTAGGACCAGAAGCTGAAGCATTGGATGCTTTCCTGGACCTGATACATTGCCTATCTTTGTTCTTTTTCTCCTTCTTGGGGCAGTAGCTGAGGACAGATTGATAAGGAAGCAACATTTGGTGTCTAATTAGCAAATTTTAATGCCAGCAGCTGGTTCTGGGGCATACTCTGTGCTAAGAATGTGATTAGAAACCAATCTAGGGTGGCGCTGGGGGGAACATCATGATTTTTTCTTTTCCGTGATACAGCTCACTGGTTTGCTCATCAGTAAGTTGATTAATTGGACATATTTGAGAGTGTTTTCACAAAAACGTTGAAGCTATATGATCCCCCCCCATACACCTTTTTTTCTCCAAACTGCCATCATCAGTGATTTGGAAGTGTAGAAAATAGTATTATAAGGGAACAGATGCGAACAAAAGGGGTGAAATTGAATGTATTAGTATTCAGCGGTCTGCTTTTGATTACCTCTGACTGGAAAATATTTGGAAGCCACCAGGGTCCCCTCAAGTGTTATGATTTGGTAAATTCAGCCCTCGTGTGTTGGGATTCAGGCTCCCTTATTGAAATTGAATTGATATTTTGTAAACTTCATTTGTGAATAATGTGATCTGACAGGGACAAATGCGAGGGAGAATTGTTTTCAAACCTTCTCCAAATGAAACTTATTATTGGGTAAATACAGATTTCTTTGTCTCTTTTCCTCTCTTTCTATCCTGAGCGTCTTCATGGCCTGAATATGTATCAACTTTTCCAAGGTAATTGAATTGATTCAATCATGTGTGGGCAACAGAAATGGGCAATAGAATATATTCCTGATGGGGAAAAATTGAAAAGTAGAAGGATTTCTACTCAGGTGCAGGGCTGGGAGGGTCACAGTGCTATCAGAGGAGAGAGACACGCAGAAGCTTCTTTCTGATTATCTGAGCTTCAGCCATTCTCTCCCTCAATAATCGCCCTCTGATATAATGCCAGCTTTCCAATTTTGCTGGCCAGCACTAGGCCTCAGATGTGTTACATATTAATTTCCCTTTGCAGAAAATTTGCCAAGCTTTAGCTCAAATTCAGTTAGTCGGATTGATGAAAGTGGCAAAAGGATACGACATTTACTGATTCTCCCTTTTCACCTTTGATTAGCTCAACCTGTGAATTATTCTTGCCCTGTCAGTGTGCCATTAAAAGAGCTGGGGCCAAGGTTGCAAGTTCATACTTTCTGATGTAACCGAGAGAAAATACGTTGAGCCATGATTTGTCTGACAGAGACCTAGGATCATTTCAATGCTGTATTGCCATTATTTTAACAGGTCAACCCCTGGTGAAATAAAGAAACAAAAATAAAAGCTCCATCCTCCTCCTCCTCGTCTTCATTTCTAGCCCACATCTCTGGCACTCACTCATTCACAGTGGTTCTCAAGTGGAAGAACCGATTGTCTTTGCTCCAAATAAGCTGGAAAAGTTCATCCCTCCCGCTCCTGGTTGATATTTTTAAATTAAAAGTTGCTAATCTGTAGGGTTCAGTGCCACAGGGTGGAATCTGTGTAGTCAACTTCTTTTTTTCCTTTCCGTTTTCACTCTGCCAACACATCGAAAGTTTGACCTCTCATGGAAACACCAGGCTTGGGTGCTGTGCAGTGCTGAAGCCCTTCACTGTACCAGTGAAATGTAAGGGGAAGAACTTGGCTTCCTCTGTTACTGCATTGTTTTGAGAAATAGTGTCCTGAGCTTGATTGCGCTTTTTTCTTTATTATTATTATTATTATTTTCCACTTGATGAAAGTCTTAATTTGTTGATTGTGAAGTGTTTGTTTTAAATGGGCAAGTGGAAACTTTAATGTTCTTGTAGCTTGTTTGGAAGATTGCCGGCAAGATTGTCAGTTTTAATTGTCAAGTTGGGCAATGTGTGTTTAAAAGACATTTTTCATGATGCTGTTGAGCATGTATAATGACATTTTAAAACACCAGATGTGCTTCGATCTGTGTAGCATTGGTGGCTGTGGTCCTGAGCAAAGGCGAAAGATATAGGTTAAAGTGGAAGGAGCCAATGAACGAGTAACATACACCCATATGCTTCCTTGCAAAAAGTGCACCGCAAATAATTTGCATTCTAGCCTATGCAGTAAGGATACACAGGCATTAATCTGGCAAACCCATCCAATTCTGTCTATCTTACAACGTTCTCACGCTGTCAGAAACTCATGGGAAACACCTCAATTTAATCATCATGGTTTTGGATGCTCTTAGGATCTGAAAAAATGATGAGAGCCAGTGATAGTGTCTGCTGCCATTAGCTGACCTTTCCAAGACAATGCTGGGAAAAAATTATTAAGCACAGGAGTGATGTGGGTTTGGTCCTTTCTGTGTGTGACCCAATAGCATTTTGAACAGAACTACTTTTTAACAGATTTATTGTCAAACCATTTCCACTTCCTTTTTTTCCAGTAAATTATGTTTATGGATATATCCAAAGGCAAAATTTAGATAATTTTAACATGAATTTTCTTATCCTTTCTTCAGTGCATAGCTGCCATTTGCAAACTATTCGCTTCAAGACACCTGAAAATCCGGATTTAAGGCATCTCACTATCTAGGAAATATGAGGTTGTATTGAACAATGCAGTCTTGCCTGCCTCAGGCTTTGCTGTATAAATATATCAGCTTTTCGCTGTTGAGTAGAAACAATTGTTGAAAATAAGGAGCAGTGAGGAGAGGAATTGGTTTGCTGAACTTTGTGGGAAGGGCTTCCTGCTGACATGCAGCAAATACTTCTCATGGCTCTTCCATCACTCAGTGAACCCAACTGGGTTTCTGTAATTTTCCACAATCAAACCAGGCTTCCTTAGGTCAATAGACTGGATGTACAAAAACTTCAAGACAAATCCCCCAAAAATCTCACAATAACCTGTGTGACTGAAAGTGTAATGTAGACACACTCCTAAAAGCCATTCCTTGTAGAAAGTCACCTTTGGAAAGTACTAAAATCACTGACCATTAATAATGAGGCCTACATTGCAAACTAGGCTATTTTAAATCCATCAGACAACTTTCCCAATCAAAAGAAAAAAATGATATATAGTCCTGGTAGTGTTTTCTATCTTTATATAAGTTATTAATTTGTATACTTAAAAAAAAATTGAGTCCGCTCACAGGAACGCTTTATATTCTCTCAGCCTTAAAAGTGCTCTAGCTATGGCCTGCTAACTCTTATGGCCATGAAGAATGCATGTCTTGGTTATAAATGGTATCCACTTTAGCTTCATAGCTTAGAGCTGAATAAACACAGAATCACTGAATTGTACTCAATGGCTCTATTTATACTGTATTTTGTTAGCATCTGACATAAATCAAGCGTGATTTGATTGACTATACCCAAAGTAGAGCTGGAATAAAATAATGAGGGCGTTTGTTAGATGAGCTGCCAGTCTTTAGTAGTAATGACATTTAACGTAATAGGTAGCAGGTAGGTTAAAATGTGCTTTTTATTTGTTGTACATACATTTTATAAAAGAAAGATGTAGTAAGGCCCAGGGTGCAATTTTTCACACCGCCCCTCCAGATAGGAAGCTAATTAAAAACAAGGCAAAAAACTGATCATGAATGAATGCATTGGCCATTGTTTAGTGTTATACAGAACTGTACAAAAAAGATCATTAAATTCCATTCATCACTTTGGCTTTAAATTGATGCAAAAGACTTGTACTTCTGTGCATAAGGTAGAGGCTAAGCAGGAAGGGCATTAAATCAGTTTGAGAGTCTTGGGAAAGAAAACATTTAGCAAGTGAAATAATAAAGAGCGGAATATGATAACGCTGCTGTAAGGAGTGTTAGCTCGTTTGTTTTGAATGCAATTCTGAAAGGATAAGATGGAGGTAATATAAATGTTAATACTAAAATCTGGAAGGTTTGAAATTTTCAGTGGCAGTGCTTGGTGTCACTGCAATAACCACATGCATTTTTATCATCTTCATGTTTAAAAGTCTCTTTTAAAGAAGTCTGGTTTATAAATTTTAGAACTAATGACATACAAAATTGTAAAACACTTTTAAAATATACTTTAAGCTAGAACTTTAAGTTTTAGATTTTGAGTGGCTACTGAAGTTTGTTTGTTTGTTTGTTTTTCATGAAAAAAGGTCTTAAACTTCTTTTTTTGAAAGCTTCTCCAAGAAGCTATTGGATAGAACAGCTGAACAGTCTGTGAACAAGTGCACTTTGATACTAATTAACTGATTTGCGTAAAGCTATTTTCTACAGGCATTGAGAGGTTACAATCATTATGGTCATAAAAATTGACTTCTGTTTGTTACATGCATTTCTCCTGGAGTCATAAAAATTATTCTCGGCTCTCATGTGTGCATGTAGCTACAAACTGCTATTAATGCTGCCACTTGCACTTTGTCATAAAATACTAATTGCTTATTGACGAGGTCGCAGAATTTGGGTAAAAAGTATATCTAATACAAGTAATGAAGTGTAGAACCCACTCTGCCTCATCTAACATTGCAGATTGTGGTTTAAGCCCTGAAAGCAGGTGCTCTGTCCCAGACCCGCATCCCACACCAGAATATGGGTCACAGAGGGTCTGCTTGCACAGTGTCATACTTGAGCATCTGCTTGCAGGGTCAGAGCAGTCCCTGGGTAGGCATGATGTCTGTGGGTCTTAGGATGGCCCTAGAGAGGAGAGAACAGACCTAACAAGGGGTTTGGGATCAAACAGCCAAGTAAGTTGGGTCCATATTTCTCCCACTGAGTTTCAGCTTATATTATTAAATATTTAATTTTAATATTAAATATAAACATTTCCCCAACTAAGATCTCCCTGACAAGGTGCTGGAAAAGGCAGGAAATCTCAAGGGAATCAGCAGGGATTAGGAAATGGCCTACCAAAGAATTAGTGTACTGGCTTTGAATTTCTGCGGTATCCAGATGTCTAACAAAATCCAGTCATCCCCAAAAGAAAAAAAAGTACTTTCCCAGAGTTACAAGTGAAGGTGAAAGGCAAGATGAAGAAGAGGAGGAGGGAAAAGAGAAAGGACAGTGATACTTTGAAAATGCTGGCTTTGCAACGTGGTAGTCTGTGCTGCCCTGTATCTGTGTGTGCTTTATTCACTCTTGTGCTGGCAGTGGGGCTGGCACATGTGACTGCAGGTGAACTTCACCACAGCAGGGGTGCAGGTGGGCCTGCATTCTGGGCAGCCCCTCTCAACAGCGGCCTGTTTCACATGGACCAAGGGAAAAAGCTCCATTAATTGAATAAAGTGGGGATTTTCAAGTCACATATCAGGATCTGGTGAAACTGGTGAGTCCCTATATAGCCAGAAGGGCTGGGGAGAAAGATGCAATCAAAAATTCCTGTTCAAAGGAACTCAAAATACTCAACAGCAGTTTTGCTGGTTTGAGAACAGCTGTGGAAATGTAAAACCTTACACCCAGCTTGGTCTCTACAGGAGATATTGAGTGTCTGAACTTTCCTGGTTCATCATGATGAACACCAGCTTCTGCATAGTGTGCTGGGGCAGTCAGGCTGCCTGAATGCTTGGAGGGCAGGTAAAACCCTGTTTCAATCGCTGGCCCCTTTTGGTTGCTGGTGTTCCAGGAAATATCTGACAGGACATGGGAGTACACAAGAGAGCTGGCCACAGCTCTGGTTCTGTGTGTTAGAAGACATTTTGATGGAAATATCAGCTATTTGGATGAACTTGGTCCATTTCAGTAAGTAAGCAAGTTTAGATGTAATTAAGTGCATCAGCTGTCTGAGGAAAGCCTGAGAACTGTCCAAAAATGGGTCTGACTCCATCAGAGGCAGAAATCCCTCCCAGCTTCAGGGAGGTGGTGGAAGGAGATGAGTTTGGTCTTTTCCATTCTGTTGCTTCTAAAGATGCTTTATCTTGGTTATTGGTCTTTTTTATGGCTGAGTGGGAGGTGATCTGGTTTCTGACTAACAAGCCGGTATTATCATACCCAGCAATAGACTGAGCACCAGTACCTGACCACTGACAATGAGAAAAAAGTGTAGAAACTTGTTGCCATGCCATTCAGTTCAATGCCTGCATAACTGTGATGTGAGCAGCTTCTCAAAGCAATTTGGAAGACTTTGAAGATAGAAGCATCTAGGAGAAAACAAACTTGCCCAAGGTGCAGGTGATGGAGAGGTGCAGTTCCAGGTCACTCTTCCTGGTGTCCAGGTCAGTGTTCCTGTGGTCCAGTTAGTAACACACAGCCACAGATCTTCCCAGGATATCTTATCAACAGGGACCCTGGAGGCTGGCTTTGCTTTTAACAGGAAAAGGAAATTCCTTTCTGAATTTGAATGGAAAGGGCTCTTGCTAATATCTTGCTAATATAAAAATCTTGGAAAGCTTAGGTCATAAATTAACAAGTATTCAGGGAAGTGTGTGGAGAGAAGACCTCTTTGGATAGATAACTCTTCATTAAGGAGACAAACTTTAAAGGGCTACATAGCTTGAATGCTGAATGGTCTCCCACGTGTCAGGTGATAGGACGAGGGGGAATGGGCTAAAGTTGCACCAGGGGAGGTTTAGGTTAGATATTAGGAAAAATTTCTTTACTGAAAGGGTTGTTAGACATTGGAACAGGCTGCCCAGGGAAGTGGTCGAGTCACCATCCCTGGATGTATTTAAAAGACTTTTAGATGTAAAGCTTAGCTACAAGGTCTAGTGGAGGGCTTGTTAGTGTTAGGTCATAGGACTAGGTGATCTTGAAGGTCTCTTCCAACCTAAAGGATTCTGTGATTCTGTGATTCTGTAAATAGATTCAGACACATTTAGCAGTGAAAGTGAACAATGAGTTGAGAGTTGGATATCAGGAAAGGGTTCTTCACCGAGAGGGTGGTCGCGCACTGGAACAGGCTCCCCAGGGACATAGTCACAGCACCGAGCCTGTCGGAGTTTAAGAAGCATTTGGACAATGCTCTCGGACATATGGTCGGAATTCTGACTTTTGGGTGGTCCTGTGTGGAGCCAGGAGTTGGACTCGATGATCCCTGTGGGTCCCTTCCATCTCGGGATATTCTATGATTCTATGATTCTATGATTCTATAATAACTCAGGGTTCGAGTGAGCGCTTGGTCTCAGGAGGGCTAGCGACATGGTCCTTCCACTTTATTACAGTGGTTATTGTCATGCTTGTTTCTCTAAGGTCTAAGTTTTCACATCTGAATCCTGATTTGGATGTGGTGATCTTTTACTATTAATGCTTTTCAGCTGCATTTAGAAAGCCTGATTTTCAGCACAGATCCCCGAGCTCTTAAAATCTGTCCTCTATTGTTAGATATCTGTATTTTTCAAGCTTTTTGACTTCAGATGAGCACCTAAAGTTCTTTCAAAATTCAGTGTGCCATTGTAATGCACCAGTAACTGCTGTTTGAAAATTTGATTAGATTTCATTTAAGATAGAATTTGCAAAGCCTCGTAGAGTTCCATGTGTTTAAAATACAGGTATTTTATTGAGAATTAGGTGTCTTAGTCTTTTAGGTGGTTTTGAAAATATCAACCTTAATTTTGTTTAGAATTATTTGATATTTCTTTCAATGAAGTTCATGCATCACTCCATACAAGGTAAAATGCTTCTCTCAGAGCTGGGTAACAGAATTCATCATTGATATTATGTTCTCCCCACCTGCACGCAAAGCAGAACTCTTTCTCTTTGCTTTATTTTCCCTGCTCTGTATTTCTCTTTTGCGGTGCATTTACCTCAGTGGCTATTACCATGGTGTTCAAGTCAATAGAATGTCCAGTGTCCTGTATAATATAGTCCTCGTCTTTTTCACCCACAGGCTTTGATTTTGATCTAGACGCTTCCACCACAAGCCCATACTTAATAATTAAATTCTTCATGTTCTTTGCACAAGTTCCCTATTTTCCTTTCTGATGCATTCAGGCACTGTGAATTGTTCCCTAAAGCCAAATCTATACTTTTTATTGTTATGTGAATATTCTGCTCATACTAGATATTACACTTTTACTTCCTATTCAATAAATATCCCTGACACTCAGCAATGGGTATTCATCTGTCAGAACACTAATTTATGGTAAGAATAGTGTAATATCAATAGGTTTATGGATCAGAAATGTGTAAATATGAAGTTCAAGTAGTGGCTCTTCTGTGAGTTAAATTCTGTCTAAGCAAACATTCCATTCCAAAATTTAGTAAGTGCTGCTTTAACTGTTGTTTCAAAGCTGATTTGAAATGTGAGGTGATTTATGAACTTAGATGACTCTTTGAATTTTTTTCTTATGCATTTTGTGACCATATATAGGACATCAGGTTGTTGAGAATGAGAATACATTCCAGTTACTTCATGAGGGATGTAGCTCAATATTAACTTTCTGGTCTGCTGTCTTACTGAACACTGCCTGTTCCACTGACAGTTCATTTAGATATTGTCATGGTGTTGGAAGCTTTAAAGGGGTTAATGAGGTATTTATTCCATTATTGTTATTGGAAATTACAGTGTCTAGAACACTTACACAAGAAGATTAAAGATAGATGCTTTAGACCACTTTCTATAGTCTGATAGGCCATTATTTTCTGGTTCATAACACAAAATAGTACTTTTCATCAAGGAGCTCATATTCTCTAGATGATTCAAAAATTCACAGACCAAAACCAATGTGAAGTATTAAGTTCCTAATACTTTTTTAACCCCAAACAAGTTATAATGCAAATGTTTTAATCAAACAAGGTGAAATTGTCACACACATTTCTCTTTGTGAAATCTGGCAAGGAAAAGGGTGCTTTGAGAAATTGGAGTAGACCTCCCATAGCCTACCTTCTACTTACAGCTTAGCAGATATGGCAAACTGCTGCTTCTGATGCTTTTAGTTATTTTGCACAGGATTTAAAACTCTCATGCTTCCCTGATTTTCAATGGGAAGATGTTGAGTCTAGTTTTGCTATTTTGAAGTGGTTCCTTGGGGTGTTGAGCAACCATTTCACACTGGAAGGACAGCAGATGTTGTCCATAACTTGTATGGTGTGTTTGAGATATTTGGGATCCCATCCAGCATGTGTCTCATTATTAGCACAAAGTGCCAGATGTAGTTTTTCAATCCTGAGGGTGAGCAAACCATCCTATAGCCCTTCAGCCCGTTGTGGTTGCACAATGTGGTGATGGAGTGACCAGAGTTCTGGAAGGGCTTTCTTGACACTTAAGGATTACTGCAGCCAATCTCTGCAGCATCTTTCATGCTCTTCTGGAATGTCCTGTAATATAAATGATGCAGCCAGTTGTTTCACTAGACAATAGGTAGCTCCTGGTAACTAGATCCTGAACGTGTCTTAGGAGCAGCTGTAGAGACAGACATCTGGTGAAAAGAATATCTCCATCCTTGCAGCTAATCAAAAGCCATCTGGGCATGGTTTTGGGCAACCTGGTGTAGGTGCCCCTGATTTATCTGGTGACCTTGCTTGAGCAGGGTCTGGACAATATGACCTCCAGAGGTCCCTTCCGACCTCAACCATTCTGTGATGCTGTGATGTGCTCTTGAAGGCTCTCATGCTCCTTTGCACCGCCAGGTGCACGGGATGGGTAGAAGGCAAAGCAAAGGATGTGCAGGAGAAATCCCGGGGCTTCTCTCTGCAGCTCCTTTCAGCTGCCCAGCCGTGTTGAGAAGCATGTGGCCCTTCTCCTGACGGTGGGATTTGTTTCCCACACTATTTGTCGTGAAGCAGCAAGTGTGGCAGTGTTTAATACCTTACTCTCTTGTGGCCTGGATACAATTAGGGTCTGCATGGTCCAAAGTGGATTTTACCCATACCGCACTGCCCTAGGTGCAGCACCTCAGTGCCACCCAGGATGTCTCTGACTGAGCCCATGGATCAGCCTAGCACTCCTGACACTCAGCTTGGTGTCTTCCCTTCTAGAGCTTCCTTCCTTCTTTGCCTTAGCATTTTCTTCCTAGATGCTTATATGCAACATCCTGTGGTCAATTACAAAAATCAACCTGTTAGAAAGAAACTTTGGTGCATCAGAGGTTAGAAAATGGACTTTGCTGTAGAGAAGAGATTCAGTCAACATTTAGTTTACATGCCAAGCCTTAGAGTAATCCTTGAAAAAGACAGCGAGATAACAAACTGCAAAACAATATGCTCAAGAGCTGAGATATATTGAGAGATATTCATGTAGCAGAAAACAACTTCATTGTAACAGAAATGAGGTTTATTTTCACACAGCAGTGCAATGCGTAATCTGATGCTTTCTCACAAAATAACTTTAACATCTTGTATAATATTTTGGAAAAAGAAAAGTTCAACTGAGAAAGTTTGTGTTTAAAAACAGAACTAAACCATTTCTGGATTTGGGAGTTGGATTTTCTTTCCAATTATGAAGTGGAGATAGGTTATAAATCAGAAAAGAAAAAAGTATTTATAGGTGATACACAGCTAGCAATACCACTTTCTACTGGCCAGTACATCTGTGTGACTATTTCATCTTCCATGGTAACTTAAACACAAGAAAAAAACCTTTACACTTCAGGGCACTGCTGCCTGGCCAGATATTGAGTGAGTTTGTAATAATTCATAGACCTTTCACTTTCATTTTTCTAGTGCTGAGGTATTACATTCTGCTATTAAAATGGCTATGTGAATTGCCTGGTAGAGGGTGTATATGCTACTTGCTCAAACAGATAAATAGCAAGCCACGGAGAGCAGGGAGTTCTTAACAGCAGATATTCTAAAGAATCCAGAAAGAAAATAGCATCATGTTTCCTCCTGTTCATTGGTTGTTCTTCAGGTAGGATCCCCTAAAGAACGCAGACTAGCAAGCACTATTTTTATTCCCTAGATGCTAGGCACATGTGTTTTTCCTTTGGTGCTAATTAAAACAAGACAGTCTTATAGTGGAGCATGAATTTGAAATCCTCGCATGGTTACAAGGTTGGATAAAGTGTTGAGTATTTGTTGCCAGGTCTTTGTGTGAAAGGCATGAGTCTGTCCAGGGTGCACGCTCTGCAGCAGCAGGTGGACACAGTTTGTGGCCAGTTCAAGTTATGTTAGGATCTTCTCAGGTATTCGTTGTCATCAGTTTTACCACCCTTGCCTGTGAGACAGTATGCAGAGTACAAGCAACCCCGATGTAGAGCACTTGGTAGAGCACCTGGGAATTTCTGGTGCTCTGTCTTTTTCACAGTCAAAACTCTACCTAGCATTTTTCTGTTTTATTTTCAGAATTTATTGATTTCCCTGCTTGGCTGGCAGGAGCCTGAAGGAGAAAATGAGCATTTCTGCTGGGAATTTCATTCTTAATCATAGACAATGCTTGTCTGAGACTTCCAGCTATAATAGAAAATGCTTTCATTTGTCCATTACAGATAACTGGAAGAGCTCAGTCTGGAGAGGTTCCTGGGAGGAGGCAATGTGTGTTTATCGGCATCCCTACTATATACAGGCTTTGGCTGGTTTGCAGCAAATTGTAGACCCAGCACATGGGTCTCAGAAGTAAAGAGAAGGTGGGAGACTCAACCCGTTAAGAATAATCAGGATCAGATCATGTCAAAATACAACTTTTTGGTTGAACTTTCAGGCTATTTCTAGACAAATACCAGGGTTCTTTTCCTCCAGTTTAAACTGCTGTACTCAAGGCAAAAAGAAAAGCTGGGAGGCAGTAGCTTGTCTCTAAGCTGTTTCATTCCTCAAGTGAGACATGGAGTCAGCTGAAAAAAAAAAAAGTTCCTTGGTCTTTGTCTCCTCAGACTCCAGTTTCTCCATCAGTGATCACAGCCTTACATTCTCACCGAGTTCCGTAGGGGTTATGAGATGTTGGCCTTGAGCCTTCATAAAAATAAATAAATAAATAAGCAACTGCAAGGCTTTGTGCAGACTGAGGAATGTAATTCACTGATGTCCACAATGCATGTCAAGAGCCATGCATGTTCCCACTAACAATATCATGCTCTTATCGTCATCCTCATAAACCTTCAGGCAAGTCTGCAAAATATCTATTCATTCAGCATTCTTTTCTTTTTTCTCTTCCTTTTTTTTTTTTAATAAACCCTAAATCTTGCCCTTGCATTTTACAGACTGATGAGTGTCCTGACATTGCAGAACCCAGAGTAGATTGTATCAACCTTCATTCTTTCCCTTGCAGGTGTAGCCTTGCAATATGTGACATGCCATTCATAATATGAACAGGAATGTACAATACAGAATACCAGTCTTTTGTTACTGGATGGAAAATGGAGCTCAATTTTTAAATTGATTTTGGGAGAGGGAGGGAAGAGAAGAAATGGGTATTTATTAATTTCTGCTGCTAGTAAAACCCATCACTTCAAAATTTACAGAAGTGCCTGTCTTTGGAATTCCGGCTGTGACTGTGTCAATCCAGTGAAGCTGTACTGGTTCCCACAAGCCAGGTGTTAGCTCTCTAAGTTACTTCTGCACACACTATACACTCACGTATAAAGAACACAGAATAAATATTGCTCTGCGGGCTGGCAGTGTGGTATATCAGGCCCATTTCTCTGTTCATGCCCTCTCAAGTCCATAGGGAACAACTCCAATGAAGTCAATGGAGTTAAGCAAAGTTAAAAATATTTTGAATGAAAGGCTGGGTTTGATTCTGCTATATTAAGCTCCTACCAGGAGAATTATCCCATCTGGTGTCCTTGCAGATATTATAATGGATACAGATGCTGCTAATATTTTAACAAATGCTCTAAGCCTAGTTATTAAATCTTAGATGTTAAACCATCATAAATCATGAGTTACACCACTGAAGTCAGTGGTGCTAAACCAGTCTCAGGATGCTGTAAATGAAGGGAGGCTCATGAGCAGTTCAGCCTAACAGGCAAATGAATTGTGTTAATTCAATAATGATTTCAAATACATTTGGGATTGATACATATGTGGTGTGTAGGATAGGTCTTCAGTTAGACTACATTACTCTAGTTCCACTGATGTTCCTGGGGAAAGGACAATTTATACAATATGGCTATACTTTTGTTTTTAAGACTGCATACATAACTTGGAATTTAAAATATTTTGGTCCAATTTTTCTATTGGGACAGTTGTGTATCTAGTTTATCTAATCATTTTTGAATACTTATCAGCTTTGCATAATTGCTACATTTGTGGTTGTGGCTCAAACTTTGCCAATTAGGATTATTGGAAGAAATCCTTCTGGCTGCGGTAGTATTGCATACAAATATTCAAGGGAACAGTCCATGCAAGAAGCCTGCACTGGGCAATGTTACAGTCTGGGAAAGCTGGAAAATGGTTTTATTTCCATAACACAAAGAAGAATATACCACAACAATATTAATCACTAGGAAAACAACTGAAGTAAGTCTTTTGCTAGGACATATGGCTATGTCTCTCGTACAAAAATTGCAAATGACTTCAATAGGAAACCCATTCAACATCTTCAAGATTAAATAGTATTATTTCTACATTGACCCATATCTTTACCAAATCTCAGACAACATAATTTGATCTTTTTTTTTTTTAATTTTTATTTTTTACTTTTTAGATATTTACCTATGGAATCTTTTGTAACAGAGGTGTGTATTTGAAAGAGTCTGTTTTTACTGGTGACAACTACTAACTACTTGGTTTTTTTTTGTTTTGTTTTTTGTTTTGTTTTGTTTTGTTTTTGTTTTTTTCCATGGCTGGCAAATCAGGAGTCTCAAGAATTCAGTATTGGGCATTTTGCTTTGAAAGAACTAGCTCAAATGCAGCCATGAGCAGTTACTGTTCTGCTCATTGTGTTATATGGCAGCTGTTTGATTGTGCATCTGCAAAGAAATTTGATAGTTTCACTACAATTCCCTGGGCTGGTGTTTACTTTATATATTCCACCCCAAACAACTTCTGTGACTATCACAGAAGAAAAAAAATTACAGAGCACCCTCTCATTTCCTTAGACTCGTTCCCCAAGCCATTGCTGAAGCATATTAGTGTGATGGTGTGATTTTCATGACTGATAACTGTGTCATTAAAGGCTCAAAACTAATCACTGGGTATCCATATACTTGAAGTAGTCTTGCTTGTTTAAAAAATTGCTTAAACCCATCTTTAGGTAGAATATCTATTGCAAAAAAAAAAAAAAAAATCTGAAAGAAAATTGATTTTGATTCCTCGTAACATAAAAAACACTGATCATTTCTTCCCCCCCTACTAGTACATAATCAAACACAAGCTAGAAGATCAGTAACAAAATTATTCTGCTTTTAGCTGCTAGCATGCTTCACCCAAACCAGAGCTTACAAGGCAAGCTCTCTTGACCTATTTTCTGTGGCTTGCTAGGTTTTCAAGAATGAAAGACAGGAGCCAGAGTGGCTGCACCAAAACACTCATGGAAAGCAGTAAGTGATCTGAATCTGTTATGTGCAGTGGAGAATCAGCTGTGAACAACTTTAAGACACCCTAGTCTCCAAGCTATGCATGATTTATGGGGGTATCTAACCCTAAGAGCAATGTGAGCAGACCACTGCAGTGATTAAATCCTATTTGAATGTTTTGTTAGGATAGTTCATGACAGGACAAAGGGCTCCTTATTCCCTTGTGACAACATCTCACACACAGCATTCCTCCCTTGCCTTTCTCTCTACTAATCACCCCTAAAAGCTAAATAACGGAGGTTTTTGAAAAAAAAGCCTGAAGGAGGAGTCCTAAGGCAAACGGTTAATGCCTGATCTGCCAGACACAGTGCTAATTAACTGAATCTTTAAAACATCATGATGGGGATTTTCTGCATGCAGGTATTATCAATTATCCCATGTATTCAAAAGCCACAATTCCTGGTAATTAACACCATGCATTCATTGCAGAGGACAGGACTGAACAAGGGAAAATAGCTGCCGGAAATGTGAAATTCTCAAGTTAAATTGTACCTTTGAATAAAAGAGATCCATATGTTGAAGATCAAGACAAAGAAGTGAAATATGCTCTGCATGGGATACACGTAGATAGCAAGTGATAAGGATATAGGGAATAAAACAGCCAGACACATTACGTTTCCAGGCTGGCATCTGCACATTTGCACACACATTCGCACACGCAGTGCCATCACACTCATTTTCTGCTTTGAAGCTAACAGGGCCCCGGGCAACTACTGATGTTATGAACCACCAGCTTCACAGGTGACCAGGAAAAGTTGTCCTGCCCACATCGTCCTAAACTTTATCTTGCTCAGTGAGAGTGCGTGCAGGTAGCAGTGAGGGCTGTGTGAACTGGAAATGGCAGATGAGCAGTGTTTGTGTGCTGCTAATAGCTAACCTGTGTCCTAGATCTCTCTAAAATGCGGTGCTGGAAAGCTGAATTCATTCTGGGACACATTTGTGTTTAAAGTGAAATATTTGAATGTGTGGCTAAGACACATTAATGCTAGCTTGATGCCAGTCTGGTTACTGAATTAGCAAGAGACTGCACAAAGTAGGTATTTCGGTGACTATGGATTTAGATGGCTAGAGACAACCAACTGTAAAGATTAGGCCCTGGGCTCAAACATAAAGACAAGTTATACAGCACGGTGTTTGTTGATTTTCCAAAAGAGTAACAAGCTTTCTCTTCTTCATACCTCTTATTCAGTTGTTGGATACTCCTGAAAGTGAGACCTCGGGCATAGCTTAAGATCTTCCTAGTGTTCATGAGAAAAGAGAGAGTTCCCGTGCATCACCTGCAAAATTAGGTAGAAAACACAGATTAGTAACTTTAAAAAAAATTGTTGTGATGCAAAATCCATAAAGAGGGATCATTTTAAAAGCATAGGATGTGCAA
>VXAA01004101.1:524365-561865 GCA_013399115.1 Anseranas semipalmata | reverse complement strand
TAATATATGAGTGGAAAATTGACTTCCTATGGATTAAAAGCAGCACAAATGGTAGAAAAACCTGGCTTTTTAACAGGATGAGGTGGGTGGTAATAATAATGCAACTGATTAACTAGCTGGTCTCAAGCTGCTGTGTGTGCACAGATTTTTTTTTTCTTTGGTAAAAGGATTCAAAGAGGAAATAATTTATTGGTGCACTTTGCTTAGTGTTTGTCATTGAAAGGATGCAAAGTGTGTACAGCACTGTGAAAAAAAGGAAAAAAGTGAAAGATATGGAGTGTATTATTTAAAATATCAGCACCATAAACAGTGTAGGATTACTGCAGCAATCCCACTATAGCTGTGGGGATATATAAATGTTTCCATTACGATTATCATTGAGGAGTTTATAACTCAGCCATTGAGATTTTTATTTTTTAAAGGAATTTAATGTTTGTGTAATGTGCTGTACTGACAGTCTGGAAACTGGAAGTCTCTTGTTTGCTGCCAGAACAGATACATTCAGACACAGAATGCCCAATGCCCCCGGTTTGCCCAATGCCATCCTCAGACCTGCCATCAGCAGGTCCTTCTACATCTGATGCTTCAGGCCTTTCTCCATCATTGTGCTACCTCCCTGCTGACTGCTTTCAGGGGAAACAAAGCAAGGACAAAACAGATTGAGACTAGAAAGCTATTGCACGTAGGCTTCAATGTTAGGTTTCTCCATTTTTAACACAATGCAGAATGACACTATAAGCCTCATGTTTAGAAAAAATACTGTTTGCTCATGGGATGGAGAAAAAGAGCAATCCTCCTTCCTGTGGCTGAGCTGCTGTGACTCAAAGAATGTGTAGACTTAAAGGTGTAGTTTGTCCCACTTACTGGTACATCTCCAGAAAGTATCATTTCCAGGTTGGTTGTACACAGAAAGATACAAATCTGCTGTATCCTGCAGTAGAGATCCATCTGACGTGATACAGTGCCAGAGTGAGAAACCAGCACCATGTCTGAAAAAGTGATAACTCCCTCATAGCCTGGCATTCTTCTGGAAAGATGACGGAGTCCAGACAGACCCTGGCCAGAAGAAAGCAGGAAGGTACCCACAGACAAGCTGCTGTGGGAAAGCAGGCAGCAGGTAAGCCTGCTGCCAGAACTGTAGCTGCAAGCAGCACGTCCCACACATCTTCAGGAGCAGATAAGTGGCTTTGCCCAGGGAGGTTACTTTCCTGCAACCTAAAGTGCCAGCTGTCCTTTTTGTTCCTGAAAAGACTGTATGTGGAGGTATGGTAACTTCATTTTGACAAATTAAATGAATCCCACATAACTTCTTCATATTGACAAGTTCAAAAAGGCAGAAGAGAGGCATTGAGGGAAGAGCCTGACGTGGGAAGAAAGCCAGAGGGAAAAGCAACTCTAAATAAGGTACTGAGTAAATAGTATTTGTAGTTTTGTTAACATTGGTGACTTATCCTGCCCCAGGATCTCCATAAAATGTACAAACACAGCTTGCATTCATAAATAAAGGACTTCAGCTCACCTGAAAAGTGAATTATTTCCTCACTGGGATTTGGGACCAATGCTGAGGAATAGAAAGACCAGAACTCCTCCTATAGATTGCACGTGCAAAAAGCAGATGGCCTAAGGCCATAAGCTAGCATGTCTCACAGCCGTGGTAAATTAATAAGAAAGTCACTCAGGCAAATGTCCATCATCATTCTGAGTGGAGTTACTGTTGTTTTAAAATCCTTTAGCTATCTGTATCTTTCTTTTATTTCTCATCTCACAAGAAGGATTTGTGAGCAACATACAGACGGGTGGGACAGGAGGGGAGGAGGTTGCTAACACTGGACCAATGCATTGGGATGGAGCTTGGTGAGTTAGAGAAAGATGGTATATGGACACACAGCTTTGCTTCCTGATCCCAGGATCTGGGCTCAGTCACCAAAAAGCATATTTGTGCAGACAAAGTCATGGACTGGGCCAGAATAGGACCCAGCAGGATACTGGGCTCCTATTGACTGAAATGTGTTGTGAAAAGGCCTTTTCTTTAATCTTTGTGGAAAGCTCCCACTGATATCGATGGAAAATCTGCTGTGCATGGAGTAGGGGGATGTTATTTTAGATTATTAATACCTGATATCATTTAAACTAGAATTGGTTCCTCTCTAGAGAATGGGTTTGCGTTCCATGTACTGAGAGCAAGAGAAAGTGACAGACAGCGCAAAGGCACGAGTCTTACCATCCAGAAGGGGTGTTATTGGTAAGAGTACTTCAGGATGTTAGAATGGTTATTCTTTCGTGCTAGATTTATTTTGTTGCCTACACCTCATGTAACAAATGACTACTCCTTTAAACCGATCTTGCCATCAAGAAGAAACTAGTCCAGATTTTTCTTTGTTTGTAGGATTGCAACATAAACACCCACAGCTGTCAATGATCAAGAAAGTGCCTTGCAATCTGTTTTCACTACAACTGGCAGATCATTTTGTACTCAGTAATTCCACGACACTTTTCACTTTGCTTTATAAGGGTAGGGGAATCTCTGGAAAAAAATGCATACCTAAAGAATATATATATTTTTAATGAAGACTAAATCTGCTAAACCTTCCAATTGAGAAGTGATGAAAACCCAGCTTGGTATCTTAAACAAGTCAGATAACCAAAAAACAGTAGAGACTTTTAACACCTTATTAGCTGCATTAAGAATTGTTACTGCAGTTGATGTTACCAGGATATGTGATGTATTCACATAATGAACTGCTTTTCAGCCATCCTGAGATGTCTCATATGTCAGTCTGGAGGCTGCGATTTTCCAAACAGATAGGAGTAATGAAGGTGTGTCTAGCACTAACTGAGCATGGAGTGCATTTTAAAAAATGAAAACAATAATCATGCTAAATAGGACTGTTGGTTGAAGCCATTAGTATCTATCAGATGCGCTGTAGAAACATTGACAGAAATAGTTTAATATAATGTAAAGGGTGATTTCTAAAGTGTTTCAACCCTATAGGGTCTGAGAGGTTTCAGAAGGCAGCCTCAGCCCTTTATCACTCTCCTGAGGTCCAGTCCTTTCTCAGCAACAGCAAAGTTTGGGATTTGGGAATGCCACCCAGTAGTTCTGAATGGGCTGAGGACTCCATCGTTCCAGCCCTGATGGAGCTTCTTGTACCTGAAAAGGGTCAACAGGTCCTCCTGGGTGGAAGATGGCCCATACACAGCCTGTGCTGGCCATACTGCCTGGTGTCTTCTGCAGCCTTTATGCATGGAGAGACAACTCTGTGTTGTGTGATACCTTAGCTAACAGGGGAACAAAAGCATGGGAAATAGCATTGCAGGAAAAACTTGGAGCTATTCTTCAGGGCTGAGGACAGCCTCCGGCAGCCCCCCAGATACCTCCTCCCTTCAGACCAGGGACAATTTACGTCTGCATTTTCCCTGGTTTTCCATAGTAGGTGGGTGATTACGTTTATTATAGGCGAGGTGCTATGTTAAGCAACATGCACCTTGTTGTTGCAAGGAAGTCTTGTGTGGCAATTTATTTTATAATCAGACTGCTAAAAATCACTATTAATACTGAGCAGAGTAGTAATGTATGCTTTGAAGAAACACATATAGCCAAGGAAGCCTTCTATGCTTATCCTACCCCTAGGACAAGGGGTAATGGATTTAAACTAAAAAAGGGTAGGTTTAGACTAGATATAAGGAAGAGATTCTTCATGATGAGGGTGATGAGGCACTGGAACAGGCTGCCCAGAGAAGCTGTGACTGCCCAATCCCTGGAAGTGCTGAAGGCCGGGTTGGACGGGGCTTTGGGCAACTTTTGGTCTAGGTGTCCCTGCACATGGCAGGGGGGTTGGAACTGTATGGGCTTTAGGGTCCCTTCCAACCCAAACTATTCTGTGATTCAACGATTCAGTGATTCCGTGATTCTCAACCACGAATGTTAGTAAAGTCTGAGCTGAGATCTTGGCTGACAGATGACCATCTCCACTCCATCCATTGCACTGCAACAACTTCTTGAGCCTCAGCTTACCAGCAACAAAAGTCAGCCTGTCTAAACCCCATGTTAGTACAGGTTGAAGCATTGTATGCATGAGGCACATGATAGCACAGCTCCTGAAAATCATAGTGCTACACTGTAGGTAGTTTTTGTTATGTGCTCCCAGCCTGTTTCGCACTCATGAAATGACTCTTCAAAAACACCTGGTGCAGTATGTATGGACTCTGCATTGTGTGCACGGGAAAAATACTGAAGTGCCCGTTTAGAGGAATGGGGATGATTTGATTTGAGATCTGGCAGGATTGGATCAGCTAAAAGCAAACCAGCAGCAACAAAATAAAGAGAAGGGATTAGTTAAGGATTTTTGGAGGACAGATTGCTAGAATAAAAAGCCTATCAACTGCTTTTAAAGTGTTTGTCTGTTATACCTGGATTACATTTAAATGGTTAAATACACATGGATTTTAGGGTGTTGTGATAGGGAATGAAATACAAATGTGAATAAAAGCTTGCTGAGCTTGGAGGAGTCTTTGAATAGGATCTGATGGGACCAGTTGACCAGAAGCCCTTAAAGCACATTTTTTAATTGAGCCCAATCCAGAGGTGGGGTTAAACACATTGTGAAAGGGTTTCTGAAGAAGAAACAGTATGCAGAATGGGGTCTCAAATGAGTGGGAGCAGAGGAATATTACTACTATATTTAGTCCAACCTTTGTGTGATTGTATTCGATTGTATATACATTGTTAGTATTTATAATTTATATTGCAGTAGCTGCTGCTGCCATGCACTAGGATCCTATTTTGCTAGCCACTGTACAAACCTGTATTAAAAAACCATCCCTGCTTTATAGAGTTTATATAGTTTCAGAGGATGATTTGCAAATGTATTGTTACTTGCTGTTCTTTACAGTTCTTCAGTATGGCTATAAGCACTTACAGAAATATTGATGAAGAAAAGAAATAAGTCTTAGTACAAGTTGGCATTCATCCGTGAAGATTTAGAAACCTAATTTATAAACATTTAGTAAATATGAATTAATCCTGACATGGTGGATTTTGTGCTGAGTTAAATAATCATACTTACGGTCTATAATGCACTTGGACAATAGGTAAATTAGTCCTTCATTAAAAAATCATGAAGGAAAATGCATAATCTGCAGCAATGCCCAGAGGAAAAATTACACTTATTTGAAATAAAAACAGTACTGTTTGCNTGTTTTTTGTTTGTTTGTTTGTTTTTCCAAACAGTGTTATGGATCTTCCTGTATATTGGCTCTATCATGAGATTGCCAGTTGAGTGTATTAACTAAATACCCAGGGTTTAATTAGAAATCTGAGGTAGAAAACCTGTAAATCTCCTTTCAGTCATTTGTCTCTGCACTGCCTGCTTCTGAGCAGTATGTGCTTTTACATCTGATTAATGCTAACGAAAGCTGTGATTAAAACATCCTTGAATTCTTTCTGTCATACAGCACAATTTAAAATTGTGAATTATCTTTCAAAACAGCACAAGTGGTGCAATTGTACATTAGCATAACAGCAAACCTTATTTACACAAGCACAAATGTTGTGTAAATTGGCCTTTAAGTGGGATTTAAATGGCAATCACTTGGTAGGTGTTTTCAGAACTGCTAAATAAAAAAAAATAGCTATAGTGTAATATTTTACAAATGAATACTTTTAATGGGCCTATTTTCAATTGAATTGACTATTAAAACAATGAAAGCAGAAAATGACAACAGTTATTTAATCTGGGATGCAATATAAATACTGGAACATTTTTGAATTGTTCAGCATCTTGTAGCCGAAAGTATTTGTGAAAGTCAAATGGTTATTAAGCTTACAAACTCCCCAGTTTGCCTTTCTATTGTGTGCAATTGTAAGCTTGGGGAAATACGCAGCTAAGGGGAAACAGACATGTTTAGAATTTTCGTAGAGCCTGGAAGGGACTGGGTTATCACTCCCAGCAGCTTCAGAGGGAGAGGGCTCTGTGGCAGAAACCCTGCAGCTTTGCTCTGTAGCTGCCTGGCATGGTGCACCTCTGCAGGAAGCATGACCTGAGCCCTTCAGGGCAAGGACCATGCCTTGCTGTAATGCCCCAGTCACACTGCTGGTCATTAATACCATTTATCATGCCATCAGTAGGATGGGAAGAATTTTTTCCCCTCTGCTCTTATTTTTGCCCTGCATTCTGTCTGTTTGTTGGAATGCCTTTAATGTTGTACCAAATTGGGAACACAGTCCAGGGAGAGCTACAGTCTGGAGATGGTTCCCAACCTAAGGAAATGTCTCTTGCTGTCAGTCTCCTCTCTGTGACCCAGAACACATCCTGTGTGACTTATAGGTGACAGCAAAACCCCAGGTGTGATCACGTGTTGGCCATTGCAAGTGTGCGATAATGGCTAGAGGTCAACAGAGGGACATGAGTTTATACTGGTGTTTGGGTTTTATTTGTCTTGGTGAACAGGTAAGTGAGAGGATGGTGGTACATGGGCTTGACAGGTCAGACTGTTTTGGTGGCAGTGAAGAAGCTCATTTAGTAGCTTTGGCCATCCTCTTGTCTGAGACCTAGTAAATCAAGTCTTTCACACCAGCCTAGTGTATTAATTTTTGTGGGCGAAGTGGAGACTGAAGGAAATATCCATTGGAAAGTGTGTGAGGGGACAAGAGGAAACAAAGAAAGACCAGCTATACTGCAAAGCCTACCACAGCTGGGGATAAGTAAGCAAATAGCAAATGTAACATAATTTCTAGTGTTTAATCTACATTTTTCTCTGAAATATTCCTGTTTTAAAGTGACTTTGCTTGCAAGAAGCTGGTTGGTTGCAGAACACCGAGCAGAGCCTTGTTTCCCAAAGGAAAAACCTGCACATTCTGAACCTCAGACAGAAACTCAGTGGTGATTAACAACTAACACACCAGAAATCACAATTTGGTACCAAGCCAGAGAACAAAGTGATTCTACCTGGAGAGAGAGAAGGCCTGCAACTGAACAGTAGCGAGCATGGCTGCTGTGGGGAGCAGGTCCCCAGCCTTCTCTGAGGGATGTGGTATGTTGTGTGGCTATGGATGTACAGAAGAAGTTTCTCCTGGACTAGAATGGGGCTTAGATGACTAAGACCTGAGATTTTTCTTTTAATTTTGGACAGATTTCTCTAAATAAGTGGTGATTAGCTATGTCATGTGTTGAAGAGTGCTCCTCCATGGGCTGAAGTAGTTCACAACAAGCAAAGAGCACGGGCAAACAGCTCAGGATGGAGAGCTGTGCTGGTGGGACAGTGGTTGACAATGGGTGCACTCCTGTGGTATCTTAAACAGCAAATTGAAATTGGATCCATTTACACTTTGAATTCAGCTGATGAAGGGAATCTTCCAAAACTGCTGATATCAAATGTAAAGAGTAGGAGGCTTAAAAAAAGAAAATTTTAACAGAGGAGATGTCATTTTCTATTCTTTTCCAAACAGCAATTATTCTGTCTGTGCAGACTGGATCAGCCATTGGAATTACACAGCTCTAAAACTTGCGTGAAATCAGAAACATGATTGTCTTAGGCTTCATTCTCCGCACCATATGAACAGGCAGCTCATAATCAGGATGTTTAGAGGTTGTATGTCGTTGTATTCGAGTTAATATTTCAACTGATTCTGATCTGCTTGGATTCATATCCCTAGTGGTTTCTCACAGATGAAGGATTTGAATGAATCAGGCACTAATCAGTCCGTGATAAGATTTGGTGGTGTTTGTCCTGTGTTTGGCATTACTCCTCCTTTTTGTTTGTAATTTATGCCTTTATGCTCAGTTGTTTCTCTCCTTTATTTTTTTTTTTTTTTATGTATTTACAGCCTAGGTTTTCTTTTCTGTTTCTCCCTTAGTGCTATCAAGACTTGCACTGATAGTTCCTTAGGTTCATTTGATGCTGGAACATAGGCATATGCTCATTTCTGCTGTAGCAGTTTCAGGCTTACAATCCATCAGCTGATCAGTTCTGCCTTTACCCTAAGAATTTCTCACTCGCAGTGTGAGTGTTCCTACATTATTTCAGTGCAAAGTAAACTATCACAGACCACCTTTATTCTAATAGTGTCCTTATGGCTGTAATGCTCACTTGCCCTTCATTATCCACTCCCTAATGTACTGCTTTATTTTCATTCTGGTCTCAACATGTCTAAACTTTAAACTTTTTTTTTTTCTTGATGTACGGATATGTTCACAATTTCTAAGTTAAAAAAGGCCCATCCTTAGCAAAACAGTAGTTTATGGTGTAACTTAATAGGGTGGAGAATGGATTGCTCCCAAGGAAAAATAATTACTTTGTCAAAAGTAAAATGAGATATGGGGGTAAAGTGATGATATTTTTACTTAGAGTTCTGGGAAACAAAACTGGAAAAAGTTGCACAGCTCCAGCCTCGCAGTAGTGCAGGATAAAGTCAGTATGGGGTCTCTGCAGGCAACCTGCCTCTATTCTTCTGATTAGTTGAAAAATGGGCCACTACTGATACCGTGAATCTGCATTTTGCTTTGGGAATCGGCACATCGTCCATGTGTTTTCTTAGACTGTTAACATATTGGAGAGTGCTTTGGGGTAGTGTGGGACAACCTCCTGGTCCTGCTTTTTGCAGATGCTCTCCTTTTGGCATGTGGCTTATCTGTGAAGTTCTCAGTTAATAATGCCTTTTTTTAATATGTACTAAGAGACCTTTAACCTGTGTGGTTTTGGTATTTGAATCATCCAGCCTTTCACAGAATTGAACCTGTCCGAGTCTGCGAGTTTATCAGTTCGATAATATCATTGCAATAACCAGACCTCTGCTGACACTGTAATTGCAAGAGCTTGTATCTTGTATGTGCCATACCCAATATTGCCCAGCCAGTCTTGGGGTGGAAGCTACACAGTAGCTGAAGTTATTTACTCATTTTGTGCTGTCCCTACTTTCATGCCTGGCCCCAGAGCAACTTGAATTTGGGGAATCACCTGGACTGAAAACACAGAAATAAGGACAGTAAAGCACCAACTGAAGAAAGGCCAAGATGACAAAGAGGACTCTAATCTATCAAGGGAATACAGGAAAAGGGAAAAAAAGAAAAAAAAAAAAAAGTACTTTCATCTAATACATGCAGTTCTGCTTTGGAAGGTAAACAACTTGAAATTTTGCTTCTCTTCATGACTTCGGGCCAAATTTGCAGAATTTACTAATCAAAATATGACTTTTCTAACTTCAGAGCTGTTTACTCAACTGTGGAACTCAAACCTACTCTTTCAGCTCTTTTTCTTGTTCAAATATTTCAGTAAGGAAGATGCTACAAACTGATCTCCGACTGTTTTGCTGGTAATGCAGAAGACAGACACAATTCAGCTTGATGCTCTGCATCCTCACTGGCCCTACCATGCTCACAGGGCTGGCAGGTTATTTGGACCATCTGATGAAGCCTGTTCTTTTCCTGATGAGTAGGTGTGTATGTGAATTGTGCCAAGCCTGTCCATGTTTGATGTCAGTTTTACTCTTTGCATTGCGTATCAGCAGCATAAATGTTGCATATCCCAGCCTTTCTGTCATTGAAGGGAGGAGGTGGGACAACACCTCACCTTCCTCATACAGCCAGAGGCTAAGTTCAGTAGTCATTCACTGCTATAAATTCAGAAAAGGAATGGCACTGATTTTACATTGAGCTGGACTGGAGAAGACCTAAGGGCAGCTGGGACAAAAACAGGGGCTGCTCCTCTGGTTGCAGTCACAGAAATGTCTGATAATGCCCTGAGTAACTGAAGCAGATCCCTTAGGCTCATGGTTCTCAATGTCTGCACATATACATAGCAATGAGAGTTTCAAAAAACCTACCTGGCTTGTATGCAGCAAGCTTAGCCCTCAAAAGAAATGAAGGGGAATCCTGTCTGAGGCATATCAGAGACAACCGGGTCATATAGTTCCTATCATAAGTCATCGTAATTTAATGTTCCTTCTGAAATCCTTTAGATTCCCTTCTCTGTCTTTTCCTACTTGAGGGCTATTCGGAAATCTCACACCTCTGATGGTAAATTTCTTCTAATTTTCAGTCTAAATTTATTTATGGCCAATTTGAATTTTATTATTTGGATATCATTTATTCATATGCATTTGCTGTTGTGCCAGCTTTACCCTTTAGCTTAAATAGCTTTTCTGCCTGCTGGAGAGGATGCTCCTTTGATATATTTATAGATAGATCTATATTACACATCAACCTTCATTTTACTAGGCTAAGCAAGCAAAGCTCTCTTAAAAAGAAAGGCCTCCATTTCTCGAGATATCTTCATAGCTTTTCAGTGCCTCAGTTCACGTTGAGTTTACTTTTCCTGAATGTGATATTACAAACTATATTCCTTTTTTAATGTAAAGTCTGGTGCTAAGTCTGTGTATCCAATATTTCCTTAGTTTTTCTTAAAATGTCTTGTCTGATGCAGTCTAGAATTGTATTTTCTTTGGTCAGCAAATCGTAAGAGATGGGCACTTGCACCATCAATCATGCTGTGAATAATTTTCATCCAGGTCTTTCCATCACTGTATCTTTCTCTTTGTAGCAGAAACTCTTGTTATTAATCTCTGGCCACAACATGGCATTTTTGACTGTTTCAGGCAGGACTTTATGAAACCCCAGATGTTCTTCATACGAATACTTTTCCCAGCTTTGTGTCACCAGCAAATTTTGACCATATGTGCCAATTCTTTGCATGAAGTCCGAGAGACAATAAAGGACTTGGGTACCTATGCTTAGACCTTGCAGTGCCTAACAGTTTAGGTGCCCAGTCCTTGGTGCACAGTCCCACTCTTGGACAGGGCCTGTAAGTTCATTAAACAGGCCACAGGGAGAGCGTGGGCATCTTAAAATGCAGTCTCAGAAGGACCCATGCTGAATGAACTGCCAAGAATAAGCCAAATAACAAATAAATGTTATTTATTTCAAGGCTGAAGTCAAAATCCTATGTCCCTGCATTTATCAGAAGTGAACTTTGCTGTTGTTCTGCTGACTCCAACTCCATCAAGAAGGGATCTCCTTCCAAGAGTCCTCAGGACCAAACCAGCTAGTTGGCCAAGCCCAACAGTTTAAAAAGAAGATCGATACTACCAATAACAAAAAGCATAATAGTAGCAATAATGCATCCTTTAAAGAAGAAATATAGCCTGACTCACTCAATTTTTTAACTTTCTCCTCATAGAAATCTTCTGTGCTGCTCCTCCAAAAATGCCCCTGTGGAAAGACCCTCAGTTCAGTCTTCCAACAAAGCAGCTCATCCACACATAAGCTCACATAGACAGCAATCACACTTTACAACTGGGGTTAATCGGTCATGGCTGATGAGCTTTGTTTAATGAAGGACCATTTATACAGCGCCTTTTGAACATAGGCTCTATATTTTAACATTCAAGAGAAGGTAGAAGGAGGATATCAAAAGGCACAAAATAGTTAATACCACAGGGATTGGTTTTCTGCTTTTGTTTTTCCAAATAAGCACTAGAAACTGAAGATTTGCTCTCAGGAGGTTTATTATTACTACATTTGCTGCATGTGCTTACTTTCTCAGCCCCCAGGTGTGAAAATGGGCTTCCATGCAGCTGCCCAGAAACCTGCAGCAGTCTGCATTTACTCTGAACAGCAGCAGCTGCTTGAGACAAACGTATCCAAAATTAACTGGCTGTGTTATGCATCTCCAACCCCGAACCATCTCTAAAATTCCCTGTACTGGTCCACTGCTTTATCCTCTGAAATAATCTAAGGTCAGAGTGTTAATCACCCTTTTTTACTATGCTGCTAAGACAGCTTTTAAATTTTCATCCTGTTTGTTTTTTCCTGTAATGCTGAAAGCAAAATAATAATAATTAAAAAAGAAACTTCACTTTCACTGTTCTGTGCTGCTACCCAGTGCTACCTGATAGACCTTTAAAGTGTCGATTCTGCATGACTAATTGATTGCTTCAGCTGGGGTTAATTAATTAATTAGTAGCAGAGCTGCATTAAAGATTGCAAGCATTCAGAACTCCCATAATGGACGTGAGCTTTATTAGTACATAAAATGAGTGTTTAAAATCCACACAGCAACTAATATGCTCTTGAGGCTTTCATTAAACAAACCTATAAAATTACTTGCTTCATTATGTATTTTAGTTACTTTCTTCACATTGTACGGTATCTCTTCACCTTTTTCTTTTGCCAGCCAGTTTTAAGTGCCTATTTGAAATCAATTTCTCTAATAATGGGCTTAATGAGCTCATCAATTAAGGCTGCCATAATGGAATGTAACTGTGTGGTTTCAGTTATCAGTTAAACTCTGGAACTAATTTCCATGCTTCATCTATCAAAAATGATTGGCTAATATTGTTTAGCTTCTGCTTTAGGACGATAGGGAGACCTCGGGCCCTTCCTCACTAATGTCCGAGGGCCTGAATTTCTTCTTGGAGAAACAGAAGGGGAGGGAGGCGAGGTGGGATGGGAAGAACAATGAGCGCGGAGATTTGGGCCCCTATCTGAATCTGGAGGAAGTGTGATCCCGTATTTCAGTGCCAGCATGGTAATTAGTAGTAATGGATTACATTTTCAGACGTATTAGATAAAATGATCGTTCCACATGAAAAATCCCATTATGAGTTTCTTACCTCTTGCTCCCTCTGCCTCTCTCCTGCTTTCACTCACCCTCTCTGTTTTAATAACCACTGCCCTTTTCTGTGACCCCTTTAAATAATGGTATAAATGGTCAATAGACCTAAACATATAAATATTTCTTCAAAACAATGCCCTCACATTTCCAGCAGCGAAACCTGAAATTTGGGAAGTGTTTTTGCTGTACAGGAGAGATTAAATACCTTACCAAACACAAAAATGTGTCAAGTCACAAAAAGCTTCATGAATAAACAGAGTATAAAAAAAATGTTGCAAATACCATTAAAAAGCAGAAAAACCTGAAAAATCACAATTTTAATTTCCTGTTTAATTAATGAATAATAGTAACATTTCTCTGTTCTTACTGTTAAGGCTAGATGTCTCCAGGTTTCCAATTTCTAGGTGCTGGTAGGGATTTAGTTAGACATAATTGTAACTCTCCAGGTTAACAGCAGCAAAATCTGGCTCACAATACTGATGGTGGCTGAACTGTTAAAATTTCTTCAGCTGGCAGAGAACTTTTAAGTGTGACCTCTATTGCCATTGTATTCATGTTACTGACAGTGGCATCTATGCTGTTCTAGGTGTTTTCCAGACATTTGTAAGGGATGAAGGAAGACCATGTTTTGGAGGGAGAAAAGCAAGCTGGAGGTTAGCTGAAGGTGAACAGCAGGGATTTTTTTTTTTTTTTTTTTTTTTTTTTTTTTTTTTTTTTTTTTAATACAGGCCCTGTAGATTCAACGTAATGGGACCACTCTTCAAGGAAGTGACTTGAAACCAATGGCATGAGTTAGGGACAAGATTGTCATCAGGTGTCAGAGCCTGGCTGCTACTTTCTTTCGTTCGTTCTTTTCTTTTCTTTCTTTTCTTTTCTTTCTTTTCTTTCTTTTCTTTCTTTCCTTTCCTTCTTAAGATATGAAAATTAAGTGTTGGTGGAATATTATCCTGTAAAACTCAAAACTGGAGACGTGCATGAGCATTTCATTGTGACAGCTATAGCTTTTCATGCAAATAGAGAGCCCAAGATGAAAGATGACTTCCGGCCGGTTGTTGTCTAGAGAAAACCAAAGCAGCCTTGAAGAAACAGTGTGAGCTTGCGAAGGTTTCCTTCTCAAAGGAGCGATAATTATCTGACTGCTGCTTTGCAAGCGATTTTGTAATTGATTGTGCATTAATTTTCTGGCTCTGCTCTTGCACCAGTGCTCACAGCTGACACTACCTGTGTGAGCTGAGTGTGGTATTTTTATCCAGCAAACTTTCGGTTCAAGAATAAAATTAAGACCACAAAGAGTATTGTTGCGGAGTGGCAGAAATTGTGGTACAGCAAATAAAACTAGTTTGCAGACTTCTTTATAATGATCAGGTTCAAAATCCAAACTGAAAAGTATGAGAGAATGAGTACTGTTATAAAGTTAGAAAGATTTTTTTTTTTCTAGAAAATAATATATATATTTTATTTTGTGTCTTTGGTAGGATAATTTCATATGTTTTGTGTGTTTTTTTTCAAGGTAGTCTTTATAGACAACTAAAAATCCAGGGTGTTGACACAGGAGATTTTAAGCAAAAAAAAGTCAAAACAGATCCTATAATTTTCTTGTGTCTTTCTAATATTGTTCAAGATTTGCAAGTTCTCCAAAACAAGCTTAAAGAGAGAATAGAGAGGGGGGAACCTAATTAAAGATTGATCTCTCCTCACCTGCAGGTTAGGATGACAAAGCTTAGAAACCCTGATATTTCTCAAGATGCTTAAAAAACCAAAGCAGGAATCCTTTAGTTACACGTTATATATCACAGAGGAACTAAGAAGGGCTTAAGCTCCATTTTCCTTTCCAATTTGGATGATTTTAATGTTGTTGATGTAATGTAGCTACACTTGTAAAACAAATGATAATCCAGTGTTGCAATTTATAAAATTGCAGACAAAGAGTAAATGTAAGTAAGTAATAGACATGAAGAACAGTCATACAGTGAAATCCCAAGCTCTAAACTAGGATTTAGCTCCTCATTCTTTTGCAGACTCCCATGGTCATTCTGTCTTTTAAAATCTCCTGATGCCTGACTAGGAAATGGTGATGGGAACAGTGCCTATGTTACCCACTTTGTCTGTCTCTTTCATTCTGCTCCCAGAAACACTTTTGTATATCCTGGGTGTTGCATTTACAAGTAGGCTAACGGGGTCTGAAAACACAATAGCTCAAGTGCTGCCTCCAGCACAACTCATGTGCCCCTACCTTCCCTGCTACCTCTGCAAGATGCTTCTTTGGCTGTGGTCTGTTCCTTTTGCCCCTGACAGGACATGGGCAGCACAGCAAGCAGCACAAGCTGATACACAAGGAAGCTGCAGTGGGATCAGCCCTATCTGCAAGCCAAGGCCATAGGCAGCCATGCATCCTCAAAAAGCAAGGATCTTTGACGAATCCTAGTGACATATAGGCGGGAGAGAACTCAGTGAACTTCAGTTGATTGCTGCTAATTTGCAAGTTTAAAGGCAGAAAAGCATCATTTTTACACCTAGTCTTAGGGCATGCATTGGCTTTGGTTCTGCTCACTCGCACAACAGATTTCATCCCTCTTTTTTTTTAAGGACAGAAGATGATTTGGAAACAATTGCAAAGAAGATATCAGGTTTATCCTGAATCCTTGATTATTATTTTTTAATTCTTCCTTCTAAAATAATATTGCTATTATTAGAAGGCATTCAAAACAGTGAGATGGTGTCACTGTCTGCCAAGGTTTCACCCTTTGTGCTTAGATATGTGCTATACCTTTGTCACAGGAGGATAGAAAAGGAACATGGCAGGCCTTGAAACTATACATGAAAGGGCTCTAAATAACAGTAATAATAGGTATTTTAAAAGTCTGTCTTAAGGGTTGAGCGGGTTCTGTGTGCCCTATTTACGCCTTTTTAATTCTTGAACAATAGCTGTGGGGGTTTCTTTTCCTGCAGCACACCAGCGAGGTTAAACATTATTTCTGTAACAGCCTTTTGTTTCCAGCTCCCATGGAGAGAGGGGGAAAAAATTGAGATAAAGAAGTGTTATTAAAATTGTGACACACGGCTCTGGGAGTATGTTAAGGATAGAAGGAGCCAGGACGTCAGGAAAGAAATAATGAAATGCAAAAATCACCCAGACTGACAATTGGGAGCCTATGTAGCAGCTTAGCCTGTTGGTCCAAGGCTATTTGTCATAATCAGCGGCACTTTTCTCATTAGCAAAAAGCCATTACCAGTGGACTTTATCAGCAGCTGTGAGTTATCAAGGGGCACACAGCAATCCTAGCGTGTAGTCGTGGGGTTCAGCCGGGGTCCGGCTGCTTTAATAAGCCGCCAACTCTTTCCCCAAGTTCCCAGTCAGGTGTCACTGCCATTCCTGGTGAGGCAGCCCAGTGCAGTCTGTTAACCACCTCCCTCCTGTGCCTTCCCGCTCCCCCAGCCCCAGGGCAAAGCCTCTCCCCTTCTCTTTGCTTTCCCCTTCCCTCCCAAGCAGCTTGGGGAACAACTAAGCTAAGCACGGCCTCTGCTCCTTGCCTGGATCAGCCCTTCTCTTCTCCTCCCTCCTTGTCTTCCATGCCTCCATGCTAGCTTTGCCCACTGGGGCTTGTTCAGTCTTCTTGCATGAACCAAGATGTTCTCTTTCTAGCTCCTTCTTCTCCATTTGCTTTCCACAGTGGACAAAGCCCTTATTTGCTCATTCCCCTTCCATCCACAGTGCCGACTGCTCGGATGTGTCATCCCATTCCTGCATGTCAGCAGTAGAGGTTGCGTTTGGAAGGAGTGTCTCCAAACCTGCTCTGACCTGCCATAACTCTGCTGGTGCTGACTTGGCTGTATCTGAGCTCAGAGTGAGATTTTCCTCTCTGTTTCTTGTTCTGTGGGATGGATGGTCCCATCATGCCCTCTTAAGGCATATTTAGTCATTCCTTTTCTCTGTTATGACTAATCTCTATGTTCTGTTCCCTATTGTTGTGAGTGATCAGGGCAAAAAATTGTTCATTTTCTGCCCATGCTGTGTTGTGCACATGACAGAACATATTGAGCAGGATGAGTTTGGCATGTGCCTGTGGCCTGAGAGTGGTGGTATGAGCCGCCAGGATGGGAGAACTGGAGTTGAGCTCCAACCCAGGGGGAACAGTCTTGGGGCTGCCTGAGCACACAAGTGTCTGTGCAGTGCTGCATGGATAGAGACACACCCAAGGAAAGAAGAGTGTGTATTCAGCAAATCCCCGAGGTACATCCAAAGTGTCATTTTATTCTGAGGGAAAACTCCTTTTTTTTTTTCCCAACTGCAAACAAAATCAATGCCTTGCATCTTAAGCTGCTAGTGGAGTCTCCCTCTGAACAGGAGGAAAATCAAAACAATTAAGAATAAGTTCCAACTTATTTCTAGTCTCTTCACCTTCTTCACTGTGCCTGGAGAGACAAATTTGCCACATTTTAAGAAAACAATAATAGCTCGGGGAATGCACCGGGAGGTGAACATGTATGTTTGTGTATGGGTGATGGTACTCAACGTGCTGCTCCACTGGAGCCTACTGGAATCATTACAGGTCATGAACTGACGGATTTGGGTAGCTCCAAAAACTAAAGAAGTCAGTGAAAAGGCTTTCATTGACTTCAGAAGGCTTTGGCAGAGGTGCTAATTGAGGGACAAATTTAATCTTGCACAGAGCTAAAAATTATGCTGGTACAAACCCCTGCACCTGAAACAGGTAAGAAAATGTGAGACATTTTAGATTGATTTAAGAATATCCATATTTTCCACCCTTTGATTAAATTGGCTTTAAGCACAGTTAGCCATATTAGTTCAAATTTATGCACAAGCAAACCTAAATTATTGATGCTGTAAGAGATGAGAAAACATCTTCAGGGACCACGAGTGGCAGTAATTTCGCTCTGTATTGGAATTTGCCACCTAGATATCTACATTGGAGGTGGCTCACCTGCAGAATTGTTGGAGGGGCGCATCCAGGGCATGGTTATCAAACCTGTTGTAGGCACCTATGAATCGTGCCACAGGTGCGCCCATTGCCCTCCTTGGGCTGTAACAGGAGCAGATGAATGACTCAGTTATTGATTTAAATGGTGTGAGCAGCTCCATTCACTCAGATGCATCTTGCCTTGCCTGACTCCCACTGTGCGCCTCCTGCATCAACAGAAATAAAAACCCAGCAAAAATCTTGGACCTTGGTTCAACAAAACACTTGTTTAGCTTGAAACATAGTAATAATCTTCTGATGTTATATGTTAAACTTATCCCACGTGCAGGTTTTATTGAGCCAAGGCAGTGCCAGCATATGTTGTACTGAATATTCATTAAAATTGCATTTATAACAAGGTAGTATTATGATACAATATTTATTTATTTTTTTACCCAGAAGTATTGTGCAAGTTGGAAATCCACTCATTACCTTCTGCATTGTGAACCTGTATTTCAGGTATGCTATAGGAAATGTTTATCCATGTTGACCTGTGGTACACATGGATAAGTGTCTCATTTGGTTTGGAAGAATGTTAAAAACATCACTAGGTTCTGGCTTTCTGGAACTGGACTGAAAAAGCAATCTGTCTTCACTCTATTATTATTTTTTTGAATTTTATTTTAGTTCTATTAGTTTTTTTTGAGATATTGTCTGGGAGACCATGTTATGAACCAGGAGCCCAAACAAAAAATAACTAGATTGCCTCAGTCCAAAAAAAGCTTATAATTAAAGCAAAGAGCAGGTCTTCTCAGCTCTCTGAGTTGTTGGTGGTGGGGTACTTGGGTTGGCAGTGCCTAGTATGATGAGAGCAGCTCTCAAGACATGGGTGCCGTACAGACATCAAGCCTCTGTTGGCTCCCAGGAGATGGTGAAGGAGGTATCCAAAGAAGAACCACAAGGTGGCTCTAAATATATTAAAGAGGAAACTCTTCTCTCCCTCCTTTCAGATATCTTAACCAAACATCTAAAATGAAAAAGTAACTGCTATGCTTATATGTATAAACTGCACCATAAAATATACTCCTTTAGGAGTACTGCTGCTTGAAAACAGATCTTCCAACAGCTTGCGCTCCAGGAAACCCACACCAAACCAGAGGCAGGATGACTACTGGCCTAGTGAGAAAGGAGTGTCAGGAATCAGAGTATCATGGATTTACTTCTCCCAGTATTATCTATACAGACATAAAATCTTGATTTTTAACTTTTTTTTCACACGTTTGTTTTTGTTTGTTTTTAATGGGTAAGTTGCTGATGATATGCATGTATCATGTATATATTATCTAAGGTAATAGGAAGAAAACAGGCTGTTCATAGTTTGGAAAAGTTGTCAATTTACTTACATGATGAAGAGCTGAGTTATAAGCCTCTGAAACACAAGCAAATCAATTTTGGCTCAGCAAGGACTACCGAATGCCCATTGACTTCTGCAGCAGGGGTGAGTGGTTCAGGCAGGAAGAAGGGAAGTGGGCCTCAAGTGTAAAATGCAAATTCTAGCAGATTACCTCAATTCAAGGGAAGATCAAGGGCAAAACCGCTTTTCTTCTGCTTCCTATTGTGTTTTTTCCTTAGTGGTGTTTGACCTTAGAATCTTTTTTACCTTTGGTAAATTTTAAGATTTGCTGTATGAAAGTGCATGCAATGTGCTGCTTTTAATATCAGATGTTTTAAACCTCATTTGGGGCATTCTGTCTAATATTTTCTGCCCTTCAGGTCCATGCAGTTTTGTACCTCAGGAAGTTGTCTAATACAGATTTTCATATCCTAGAAAATGTAAGAAGTGCCTGTAGGGAAACTCCTATGATTTCAATAAAATAACAATAAGCTTACCTTTGAGATATTTATAAGAAAGAAACTGATCTTTACATGATGCTTATGTAAACTTGATTTCTTTATTGTAGCAGAGCACAGAAAGTAAGTAGTGTTATTATTTATCTTCCACATAAGTCCACTTCAAGACAGACAAATGCATCCTGTAACTGATTAGAAACAGGACCATAATCTCAGCTGTGAGAATCAGCAAAGGAAATGTTCTCAAGAGACAGAAGCAGAGGGACAGAAGTGGAGGGGAAAATCACTCACTTTTCTTGATCAATTGTTGTCAAAAAAGAGAGAGAGAATGATCATATCACATCTATTCTTTTGGACAGAATTATAACCAAACAGTTGTGATACTGGAGTTATTAAGTATTTCAGATAATGCCCATTGAACCTAAAACCCATTTTATTCTCTTCCTATGTCTATTTCTCCATCTTTTTTTCTGAAGATTAATAGAATTCTCCATAGAGTAGGAAAGCAGCTCACCTTTTGCTTGAGCTCAAGCACAGCAATCACTAATAATTTTATTACTATTATGTTGTGTAGACAGCTTGTGCAAAAGAATGCTTAACTTGGATATGTGTAAGTGGAGAAAGAATGATAATCCTAGATATCACCATAAAATAAGATGAAACTGGTCTGAACAATGGCAATGATATTTTTAGCATTAGGGTTTAGAAATATCAGTATATCATGTACAGTATCATTTATGGTTATTATTTAGGGTTTAGAAATATCAGCAGAATACAAACAGGAAGGAATATATTATGTAATGCTGCAGAAAATGTAAAAGTCTATTTCTTGTATTAGGAAAAGTATGTCATAGAGATGTAGGATAGCACTGCCCTGTTCTGCTCCCAGTTCGGCAATTAACTTTGTTACTTAAACCTGTATTTAAATGCTTTCCTGCTTTGGAGCCTTGGTAATACTCACCAGAAGTGAATACTCACTGCTGCTTTGCTATTGATTATCCAAGAGCAGAATTGCACCAATGAGTCAGCAACACAGCTGACAACACAATTCCTGTCCAGGTGTATTGCTGTGCTTTGCCCATGTTGAGCAGTAGCCTCTATGTGAAGCTAAGGGGCAATTAAAGAGGCCTGTGCTAATTAAATGTGGCTACAGATAGCTCAGTTTCAGATGTGGGGTGAACAGAGTTAGCACAGCAGACTCGGTATTAAAAAGTGCATTAGAATGAGTCTTGGGAATGAATTCTTCCATTGTATTAAGGCAGTCCATGATCCTAAAAATGTAGTAGAAATTAAGACAGTCTTGAACAGAATTCAGATTTGAAAATGTAGCCTGTCTCCAGAGAAGTCATGGGCATATAGCACCTTATGCCACCTGCAGGTCAGGCTACAGAATCCAATGGTTTTCTCCATGCAACACAAACACTCATAAAAATTCCCTGTTTTTTTATGGAAAGACGCTGGACAGTGCTGCTGCTTTATTGGAACTGTTGAAGCTTCTGAAGGCTCTGGGTGTGTGTGCATGCAAATGTGTGTTCATGTCCATGCTACAAGCATTTTTGAGCAACAATATTACTTTTGAAAGACAAATATTCATGGATAAACCTGCTGTTTGTAATTTACTCTGCACATTTTGAATATCGAGAAATTTTTAGAGACAGCTTTTCTGACAGAGCTGAACCCATGTTTATAAGAATGACTGAGTGACACAGAGAGTTTAAGTGACAGTTCATTCTCTTTTAAACCTCCCCTCAGCCAGTCTCAATTTGCAGAAAGAGACGGAAGGGGAAACAGGGAATGAAGTACTGTATAAAGACAAAAATCACATTGTGAGATGTAAAAGACCCATTAGACCATCTAGTCCATTTTCCTGCTGGTCATAATATAGATTCCAGGAAGAGGATGCACTATGGGGTGAACTGCCAGCAGATTTCCAAAGGTGAAGATGAGAACAGGAAAAGAATTGCTAATGGAGAAAAAAGTGGTGATGCAGGATGGAGAAGTCCAGGTGTAGTGGGAGGCTGTCCCTTCTTGGCATTGTTCTCACCTTCCTCTACCTCCCTCTGCCACATCAGTACGCTAGAAATATCTGGAAGAGGAGATGATCCCAATCAGTTGATAAGGAAAATGTTCCCAGTAATTTTTGTCAGTGTTTGTACAGGAGTTGTGCCTATTTTTATTAAAAATATTACAAAACAACATGCCTTTGCAACTCTTCATGGCCATCAATGCTTCAAACCTAGTTAGACTGTCCTTCAAGTTACTCTTGAGCCCTATATTCTTGCCTTGACTTCAGAAAGCATCTCTTTTTAGACTGGATGCTGAAAGAAGATCAACTATAACATTAGAAGACAAAGGAGGGAAAAATCAATAATACGTTTCCCATCCTTTGACTTGATCTGTAGTTAAGTTTGTGTGAAATTCTCTCGTTTGCCTCTCATGTCCCCTTTCCAGTTTCTTCTCATTAGCTGCATCTCCTTATTTCCCATATTTAATTTTGTTTCTGTGAAGTCCTGTTCTGTATGTCAGTGTTTGTTCAGATTTTTGTCACAATTTTTGGACAATATTGACTGAATTGATAGGGTCACAGAAATTTCTGACAAGTTTTATGAAAACAAGTAGCAGGAAGGGGAGTAACCTTCTGTGGGAAGGGTTGCCTCTTAGACATAAGAAGGAGATGGACTTAGGAGATTTCATGAATCCCACAACTTACAGAAATCAATGTTGAATTTTATGCCTAAACTCATCCTCCAGCAGCACGTAAGAGCTTATGTTTCTAGGTTACCTTAAATGTTACAAGTTTTACCACACTTTCTTGCCTAACAACTCTTAAAACTTCAGGTTACTTCTAAGCTCATATTCTCGTTCTGATTTATATCATCAGGAAAGTATCTCTGAGTAAGCAGAAGAAAATCTAACTGTTAAAAGCTTTCTGCCTTACCCTAAAGTAATTGGCCCAATCTTTAGTCAACCAAGTAATGTGGTTGCTCCTCCTGCCCATAGGTGTGATTGTGAGAAATGGCTGTGGTTTATGGATTATGATTGCATTTTGTTGTGGATAGCTTTGCCTATTTATTTATTTTCCCCTGGAATGAGCAATCTTGAGAAAGAAAACAGGAAACTGCTTAATCAGTGGTGAATAAATGCAGCCTCCCAGAAGAAACAGTTCAGTGGGGTGCAGAAAGCTTGGCATGACATATTAAATCCCCTCTCTTGCCAGAGAAAGCAAGGAGACTTCAGCAACTTGCTATTTGGGACCACAGGAAAATAGAAAATTCAATAGAAATTGAACTATTCACTGGAAGTTAAAGGGCTTGGGTGCCGGCAGCCTGGTTGGGGGAATGCTGAAATAAAACCCATTCCTCTGAAAATCCCTCCCTGCTGCTCTGCAGGTGACCAAATGCGGAACGTGGTGGCATCAGCATGTGATCCCATCTTGCTTGTCACAATGGTGTGCAGGTAGAACTGTGATCGTGAGACATAAGCCTTATGGTAAATTTAAAAGTATGGGGAAAAAAATAAAGGAAATTCCCCAAAATGGCTACTAGAGCCTTACACCATTGAAGTTGATGGGAATCTGTCAACAGATAGACACTTTCACTAAACTTCTAATGTTAAATGGTTTAATTATTTCACTTCTGTTCACATGGAATTTCAGAGTCTAACAGAAATGAAGCAAACAAATAAAAAGGGCAAGGCTAGATCTAACTGATTATTTTTCTTTCAAAATGGAGCTATCATTTCCAATGCAAAAAAGGGGAAAAAAGTCTCTGGCTGTGACAGGGTTAATAGTAAAGACTGTTTTTTTTTTTTTTTCATCCGTTTGAAATGGCTCCATGGTTCGAGAATGACTCTTTGCTTCCCCTCTTAATCTGTATTTTACGAGTGAGAAGCTTTGCATTATGCAAATCGTTAGATAGGAACAGGTGACATTTCAGCAAAGAACATGATCAGCGGCCCGGGCCTGGATTGGGCTGCTGATTTATACATTAGTATTTGTCACAAGGATTGCAAGTACTTCAGTCTACATTCTGCAATTTGCTTTTCTATTTTTTCCTCCCCACAATCCTTAAGGTGGAAACTTCATCAAAGTATTTAAAACATGCTGGTCAGACCAAAGGGAGCTTCTTTTGGTCTGGAATCTGGGGTGAAACAGCACAGCCTTGTTTTGGGGACCATTTGCTGGTGTTAATTGTCACTGTGTTAATTGGCTTGCTGCAAGTTCAGGACCAAGCCAAGCACATCCACACAACTCCAGAGCCAGATCCTCTGCAGCAGTGACAAATGCCCTGGTAGTCCATTGGCCTTATTGCACAATGGGGACCATCGTCAGAAGGACAAGCTAGGCTTTTATTTAAACTTTGTGAATGACGTAAATAGCAGACATCTTCAAAGGGAAAAATGTGTCACAGAAAATAAGAAAAGGAGAAAATAAGTGCAACTGTCTATTTACAGACCCTTTTTCTTTTTTTTTTTTTTTCCCCTGTGGACCTTCTCTAATGGCAGGCAGGCTCAATACAGATTGATTTGTATGCCATGAGATATGTTTTGGACTGTAAATTATTTCTGGAAAAAACTACTGGAAAAATGAAGGGGATTTACTGCCATTGAATTTAACACTGGGAGCAGTTGATTTTCTTCCTTTCATCTTTTAGTTCTCTAAAGCATTTTGATTTTTACTTTTAGAGTGGCTTTGCTCCTCCCCTGTGAAAACCTTAAACTGAGTCAATATCTTAAATCAGGGAACAGGAGAGGTTATTAAATGGCCAAAGTGTCATTCAAATACAAGCTAAACAATGTTGTTCACAGCAGTCTGGCCATGCTCCTCAGCCAAGGATGGAGAGGCATCTCTGGTGTGGAAGGCACAGTGGTTGCGTGCTGTCCATCACCCCTGCCTTTTGTGAGAGGCACAACAATGTGGCAATTATGAGTGCCATGTTTACCAGATCCAAAATGGCAGCAAATTCACCCAAAAGCAGGTTGTTCACACAATTCCATGAGAGTTTTCAGTGTTAATTTAATCCACTGTTCTCCTGTTAGGCTGCCTTGCTGCCCAAAGGCACTGGGGCTGTACCTGCCTGGTGGCACAGCCCCAGCCCCTGATGCTCTGAGGACATGGGCTGACCGGAGTGTGGTGGAGGTGCCACTGGTAACACATTTGCTGTGAAGAGGAGGGGAAAAGGGAAGGCTGAGGCATCTCTTTCCCCATCTGGTGATTCTGGCGGTGTCTGCTTCTCCCTGTCACTGCCCATGCTTGTCCCACGCAGGGACCCTCCTTGCTTGTGCATCTGTTATCATGACTTTGTTCTCAGCACTCCACCAAGGCCCTGTGGATGGCTCCTGTAGGAATAACAAAGAAATGACTGGGCTATGGGAAACTCTGCTCCAGTCTGTGTACAAAGGCTGCACTGTCTTGTGTCCCTGGATTGGGCAGGAGCCAGGCAACAGGAGCTGCTGTCATTTCTCATCACTCCAAACCTCTCTAAAATAATGCTTGGGCAACAACAAACTCTCTTAAGGGCCACACTACTCATAAAGGTGGTGTATGTTCTTGCCCTTCGCTTTCTTAGTCTGATCTTTTGGCTATTTCTTTGATGTACATAAGCACAAAAGCAAATCTTCTCACCAATGATGTAGGCCCTGGACATCTTACCTCTGTTATAGAGGAAGCATATTAGTTGACATGATCAGTTTTGATTCACTTCTTGCCATATCCTTATGACTTTAATGGTTCGTTTAGGTTAAAACTTGAATGAGAAGCTACTCTTACAGCTTCAGAAAGATTTATGTTAACCCTCAATGCCATATTTTCCCATTTCTTCTGCTTTCAACTCTTATGGATTGTAAAATGACAAAAAAATAACTCATCCCATCCCTTTTCTATAAGCCTCTCAGGTATGTTGACAATTCCCTGTCCATGAAAGCTGTGTTTCCCTGGACTTTGGATACATTTCTGTTTACAAATATCTCTTTTTAAGATCTAGTTTAGAAAAAACAGCATCGATTGGTTATAACATTCAGCATATGGCATACACCTACATGCAGTAGAGGCCACTAATCCATCAGTGTGATATTTTATTCTGAGTAGCTTGATTTTTAGCTGGAATAATGGGTCAGATTCCCTCTTAATGTGATTCGTTAGCTCCTTAAGGTAACTTTAGCAAAGATAAGTACGTTCTTCTAAGAATGGCTCTAGCTCATAATTCATTAATGTCAGGAAGCATTACTATTTCTTAATGTCATTGCAATTAAACTTTAGTTCAATCCAGATGTTCTCAGCTGTGGTCATGACAATGCCTTTGACAGGAGCGTGTGTTACAGGTGATTTTCCCAGTGCTGTGACCAGCTGCTTGAAGGCTCTGGGGCTGGACCCACATGCACTCCTGTCTGCTCTCCTCCATCCGAAACATGCCCCAGGCGCACGGCACCACTGTGCCTGGTGTAGGTCTGGGAAGGTGGTTAGCAAAGTCTCCCATGCCAGGCTCCACCACTTGGGTAAGATTTGCTGTGGGCACTGGTTTTGAAGCTTGTGAGCTTATTCCAAGTACCCAGCAACAACACACCACAGATATAAAACGATTTACTGATGGCAATTAACACAGTGAAGAGTAGCAGACACAGAATAAGCCAGTTGAGCCCTTAACATTGGCACAGATCACACTTTCTTATTTAATGACAACTACTCTGAATGACTATGATCATTTTTACAGCAATGCTTTATATCAGGTACATTTTTGATTGCCATATCAAATGCTCACTGACATTCCCCAAGCTTCACATTCAACTGCTTTTCCAGGACTGGATCTCTTAGTCCTACTGTGCTAACTTCCTTTGCTGCGTTATTCATTTGTCATCCTTCTGTTCATATTTTGTGCTACTATAACACCAACTATACAAAGCTCTTGTGACATTTCTTGAAGGCTGGTTAATTTGTCCATGCCAATGAGATAACTATGATTATCCTCATCTTACAGAATGGGAAACTAAGGAAGAGATATGACAACAGCTGTTGTCTGGAATAAAGCTGCCCACATGTATGCAAAGTTAGCATTCACATTATTGTATCTTTTCTTATATTTATATTGTAGCCCATTTGAACATATACCAGACAGTTTGCTGAGGCCAGAAGGTGTGTGCATGTATGTGTGTCTGGGAGGAATCTTATCCTAAACCATATGTGAACAGCAGGTTTCCTATATGTGTCTTCACAGAAAAGCCAGCATTATGAATCATAATGTTTGACATTTCATTATTATTAATGCCCCAATACCAAAACATATGTGATAGTGTAAAGGTGGTACTGATTTTATAGGTGCTTAAAGAGAGTTGCTTCTCTGATGAACTTAAAACGGAAGTTAAAAGAGAAAGAGAGAAGAAAGGACATCTTATAAAACTCAAGGCACTGAGATGCAGACCAAAGTGTCTGTCCCAACCGAACCAAAACTTTGCCCCAGTTCTCCAGCCTCTTGCTGTGACCACAGTGGGGAATCCTCCTCAGTTTCAGAGGGACTGGCAACTGAAACATTTATGCCACCTGTGGATTTTTAAGGAAATGGGTAAACCACATATACTGGGTCCATTTGTATTCTTTCAGATAAATAAAAGTCAGGCCAAGTTAAGCAAGAAGTTTTTCACCGGTATAAATTTAATTCCCATAGATGTTGCCTCTATGAGATTCTTTTAAAGAGTTCTTTTAATTCACTTTCTGATTACCTAAGAAAAGATGGATTTTATGTGCTAAGGAACATTAAGATGTGCACAGCAAGATGCAGTGACCCATTTGATAGTTGTTTTTTTCTTGATAGGTTCTTCTACGCTGGCATATACTTGTAATGCAGCTCCTACCACACTATGTGAAGACATGTATCTTGCAGTTGCCCGGCTTCTGGTCAGCACTGTTGACTGGGTTGGAGACAGAGTCATCTATCCCCAGTCGTTTAAGAGCACAGTGGAGTTGTCTTTTCACGGATGAATACAAGAAAAGTGTTTATGACTGTTACCTACAGGATATTGGTAATAGAAAGCAGAATAAGAAAAGGTTGTCATTTGTCAATCTTAATCTGGGGTAGTATGTGGTGGAGGGCACTGCCTGTGTATTTGGGGTTGTATTGTCTGCCCAAAGGAATGATCTTAACTTAATTGAAACCATCAATTGCTTTCTCAGAGCTGTGGATTTCTTATTATCTTACCACAAAACAACAGATCAGGCCTTTTTTCCTCAGAAAACCTGTGAATTGTAAAAAATAGCTAGTAAATTTGGTCCAAATATCAAAGTTGTAACAGAGCTTAAAATAAGGAGAAAATACAAGATGGCTAATGACAAGGACCTGTTGATCCCCTTGACTTCATTTAGTGACGAGAGTGCTCAGCACTTCTGAGGCTTAGTGTGAACTTTGTATAGGTGTTGTTCTATTGTCAGTTTTCCATTTGCCTGTCTACTAATACAGATTATCTATACTGCAAAGTGAATCATTGCTTCTGGATGCTTCATTTATCTAGTTTTGGGTTGTATTATGCTTTTTTCAGCTTTGGTATTGTTGAGTTGTCCATAGAAAGTCTGTTTTCATCCAAAGGTATTTATTTGAAAATATTCTATATAGAAATTTGGGATTTGTCTTATTCGTTGGAAGGGTACAAAAACATTATTCCTGTTACTGATTGGATTTGGGGCCTGCTAAATGCTATAATTTCCATAGAATGTTAAAGTTCCCTTACAATCCACTCAGAATTTTCCATATTTAATTTTTAAAAGTAAAAAATATTGCTGAATAAACAAAAGAAATTTTGGCAGGTGGTTATGAAGGTGTTTATTGTTAAAGCCAGTATATTCAGAGTGATCCTACTCCGTTGCTCTTATAGTACCTACCTACTCAAGATTGTTTTATGTTGGCAATACTTTTATTACTTACTGCACATTCATATGAAGACTACAGTATAGTTCATAACAGAGGAGAACAATTCCTTGAATAAAAGGACAGATGCTTGTCCTTTAAAATCAAGAAACATCCTGATGCATTATATCACAACAGATAACAGGATCAGGAATCAAACCATCTTGAAGAACTGGAGAGGACAGCAAATGTTGGTTTCCATTGAGACTATCTTAATATTCCAGTGCATAAGTGACAAAAAAATATAACGATTAAAAAAAGTCTGAATTGCTGGTTTGACAGGTGTGAAACATGTTTCTGTTATTGACTGAAGAAACACATAGTATCAGCTACTGGGATGGACTTGAAGTCTTGCACAGGAATGTAGTATTTGTAGAATCCTTGTGAGTTCTCCACATGTAGAGAGAACCATGGATGGGGTCGTGGGTATCCTATGAAGAAAACCTGGCAGAAAGTGCAAGGTGGTCTCTCTGTGAAGGTTGGAGCAATAACAAATTCAGTTAGACTCCAGCTTTGACTGGTGCATTTGTACCTACTTATAATCCAAAGGAATAATAAGTAACATAAATGTGTTAAGTACACAATTATCTTTGCCTTGAGACAAGTTAGAATTGATTTGGGTACACTTTTGAGTTGGTATCTGGAACGGCAATTTGCCAGACACACACACACAGAGATATTCTTCAGCTAATTACAATTAATCCCAGAAGCATGCAGTCAGATCTCCTAAAAAAATCTGCTCCTCAGAAGATTTTTTTGCTTTGATTTGCTAGTCAGATATCCCCAGATAATTTGGATATAATTAAAGAAGCAGTTTGCAACTCTGGATGTTGATCCAAGTCCCCAGACCACGTCAGGTTTATCAGTTACAGGTCTTTTCTTCGATCAGAGCAGAACAGGGAATCCCAAGGAGGAAATGTTGTGCTTGGACCTTCAGCTGAGCAATTGGATTGGGTCCCAGGAGTCTCAAAGTGAAGACCAGGGAGAGGGGGAAGCGTACATCACTTGTGCTCCCATTTTCATGGCAACAACAGTGCCCACAACAGCGGCAGATTGCATAGTTCCTGTGCCATTCCTTCCAGAGTTTTGTTGAAATCTGCTGCTAGAGTGAAAAATAGCGTAACTGCCAGAAAGATGGGTCCCTCAAACCCAACCTGAAATGTTAGAAAAGGAGCCACAACAGTCTGTGTTCAGTTTTGGGCCCTTCACTACAGGAAGGACATCGAGGTGCTGGAGCGGGTCCAAAGAAGGGCTACGAAGCTGGTGAGGGGTCTGGAGAACAAGTCCTACGAGGAGCGGCTGAGGGAGCCGGCGTTGTTTAGCCTGGAGAAGAGGTGGCTCAGGGGTGGCCTTATCGCTCTCTACAGGTACCTTAAAGGAGGCTGTAGTGAGGTGGGGATTGGTCTCTTCTCCCAGGTGCTAGGTGATAGGACGAGAGGAAATGGGCTTAAGTTGTGCCAGGGGAGGTTTAGGTTGGATATTAGGAAAAAATTCTTCACTGAAAGGGTTGTGAGGCATTGGCACAGGCTGCCCAGGGAAGTGGTTGAGTCACCATCCTTGGAGGTCTTCAAAAAACGTGTAGATGTAGAGTTTAGTGACATGGTTTAATGGTGGACTTGGCAGTGTTAGGTTATAGGTTGGACTGGATGATCTTGGAGGTCTTTTCTAACCTCAGTGGTTCTGTGATTCTGTCTTAATTTATCAAAGTCTTGGCTTCCCGGTGGAGTTTCCCAGTTTGCTCCGAGATCTCCCATGTTCAAATTTGCCTATAATACACTTTAACTGGCCCTTGTCTGATATTATTTCTGTGGGACCTTTTTTTGGCAAAGGACTTTGCAATCTACTGTCATGTAACATTGATCTTCCTACAGGTTGGAGGAGAGGTGGGAGAAAGACTGTGCACAGCAGCATTGTGAGGCAGGTGGAAAGCCTTAGCCACGCTAACTGGGGAGACAGTGCCATACAACTTCTAAAACTTGGGTAGATCAGGTAGGGCTTGGTTTTTAAGGGTTAAGGCTTTTTATTTTTATTTTTTTTTTAATCCCTCAGAACAACAGCAAACTAAGTGGTATTTGAAAGTAAGGGTTTAAATCTGTGGTTCCAGGATTGTTCATAATCCCAACGTGACCCTTAAATCACAGTATTATAAATTCATTAATGTCCCAGAAAGTTTGGAGGTACAATTCTGAACTGACTTATTTTGCTTTGGCAGAGGTTGCTGAAGACACATTTTATAGAAGTTCTTGTAACTCATGAATTGTTATACCGATTCCACCTTAAATGGATTTTATCAGACTGTGCACTGGTAAGCTCATGCTAATATTGGCTCCAATAAAGAACAAATCAGTGCCCAACTCGACTCGTCTTATCGCACAGTCAAAACTGATGGCTGAAGAAGTCATAAAGATCCCATTTAATCTCTCGCCTATCTATCACTGTGAATGTCTTTATCCTCTTTGTGCAGTGGTAATATCTGCTCATTATGAAAGCAAAATAGATCTGGCATGAATAAAAGCGGAATGAAGTGCTCACTTTGATTTTGACAGCATGATCAGTGGAAGCAGTAATCTGTGAGAATCAAAAGGGCTAAATTATTCCATAACAGTAATTTGAGGGAACAGCTCAGAGCATACACATCTGCTTTCATATATTGTGACGTGCACTGATAAAACATCCTTCCCAATTTACTCTCTCTGTGCTTGACTAATCTGCAACAGCTCTCACAATGTCTAATCATGCCATCAAAAAGGAGAAGAAGTTCAATTGAGACTCAAATGAAAGAAGATTGGAAAACTATCCTCAATTGAAATTACATTTGTAAATGAGCCATAGTTTTTCTGTTCAGAGTGCGTTATGGTAAATCTGCCTGAAGAAGTAGTTATGCTGAAGAACAGCAACGTGTATCTAGATTGCATTTATTCCATTACTGCTCGAGTAAAATTATGGCAGCTTGGAAACCCTGGGGCATGTTTTCAAAACTGATATGCCAAATTCACAGTCAGATTCCTGTAGTATAATTATAGCATCTCTGGCCAGCTGAAAGATTCCCAATATATATAAATTACACAGCCAGGTTACAGTTATGAGGTTTTTATTTTTAAACATTCCTGTTATGGGAGATTTCTTCCTTTATTTGTAGGCTGGGCCATGGCTGTACAGTATTGGTCTTTTCTTACTTTCTTCATTTGTTCATGGCATTTTCTGGAGCTAGTTAACCAGGCCACTGATGTACTTAAAGCACAAAAACTAAGGTCACTTTGAAGTTGATATTAAGGGTGTATTCTACTAATTGCACATACTAAAGCATAACCTAAAGCCTGTTTGGGCTGTGGTAGAATATACACTACCCAGATTGAAAGTGAGACAGTCACATTAAAGACCCTGTACTGGATATTCACCTTCTGGTTGTTGACATGCTCTCTAACACACAGTAAGAATGTGTGGGCCTTCTCTCTGATCTTTGCTAATTCAAGCTTATCCTGCTGCACTCCAGCCTATGAAGATATATCTCACCTCAAGAAGTTTTATGCTTTCCTTAAAGGATCTGCTCCCAGAGATGTATGACTTTATCAACCCAGGCATTGTGTCTTGTTGTCATTTTGATTGGACTCATACATTAATGAATTTCTTAAGGCTGGGAATACTGAGTGAACGCCTGCTGGAGAAAGCAGTAATGGATCTCTCCCATATGCCTGTTTTCCTGGTACAGCCAAAGAAATGGTGATTGCTTCCTTCATAGACCCATCATTGGGTTCAGTGATGCAGTTCCCTGTATTATGTATTTCTACAATGAAGGTGTACCTACAGGTCTGAAAGGGCACAGGTAGTCAAATGATACTGCCGTCAACTCTGCTGATATTGCCTGCTGTTCTGTTACATGCCTTGGGAAATTTGTAAGTATTAACCAACAGAGTGCATTCATCCTAGGAAAGTATGGCTGGACACCACTCTACAGATGTTTAAGTCTTGGTGAAATCTGTGGTGGTTTTGCTTGTGTAGTAAGTACATGGACTAGCAGCTGCTACTGTTCTTGAAGTTGTTGCTGGAATAGGATTAATTCAGCAAGACATTTCACTGAATAGTCAGTCCTGGTTTTAATCATATTTTGCTTATTTTTACCTTGTTTTCTGCAACCATTTAAGTAAATATCTAGGCCAGGCTTTACCATTACAAGCCTGACTAGTCAAGAATTATTTTTTTATAAGCTAAACAGAAAATTAAGTCTCTAGAAAATTGAAGTAGGTATTGGAAAGTTTTGAGTTTACTAAGGTACTTTTTATTTTTGAAAAATCGAATCAAAATTCTTATTTTGCATAATTATTTCAGATCTTTCTTGTTTCCAGTGCTACTATTGGCTTTACTACTTATCTCATGATAAACCCTAATATCCTTTCACCTTTAAACCTCTGTGATGCATCAGGATAGACCTGTGACCATGGCAAATGATGAAGAATGTGGTTGACGGAAAAAATATGTGAGATATGCAAAGAACTCTTCCGGTGACTTACCACCTGTCCCTTGTTTCTTCTTGTATATTCACTACATCTATGATTAGGCTCACAGCCCTCATACATGGATATGAATGTTTTATTGGTCGAAATCTTTAGCATAGTTTTGCATGATGACTGAATAATATGGCCTGCAATTTTGGCACAAGAAAGAACATCGGTTGAAATTAATTTTCAAGTATGCATATTTGACTAGTTATGTTGGGAATGTATATTCATTAAGTCAGTGAACAGATATATCTGTTATATATATCTGTGATATATAATATCATGTGGCAAAAAAAAACAAAACAAAACAAAAAACAAAAAACATATAGCTCACACCATCTGTCCAATCACTACTTAGCAATAAAGTTTGATGAATAAAGAAATAAAGGCTATCCTAGCATTTTGTATATACTGTGGAATTATACAAATTTTTGAACAGCAAAGACAATTGACTGACTACTGCTCTGCTTTTGGATATTTTGGCATGAGTTCCATTGTTTTAGTGAGGTTTTTTTGTGAATTTTTGACCATCTATGTGAGATACACAATACTGTATGAGTAAGCATTGTATATATTTTGATTCATCTCAATTTAAAAAATACTATTTCATGCTTAAAAGCCAAGGAAATTAGATTAGTGTAGAAGTTTTGTAAAAAAGATATTTTTAAAGTTCCATTGTAAGGACAGCTGTGAAAATGCACTGTTTCAGTGTACATGATCATGCAGCAGCCAATACTGTGTAAAGATGATTCGCCTTACTGGTTGGTACATCTTGTGGCAAAAGTTATGCATAATTAGACTTGATTGCTCAAGTCTCAGTACTTCTGCCCACACCCAACTTTGCACATATGATTAGCCCCATTAATTTCAAGAGAAGTAATTACACCTATGCCTGTCAGTGTTCAAGAGGCATTGGGATAATGCCCTCAATAATATACTTTAACTTTTGGTTAGCCCTGAAGTGCTCAGGCAGTTGGACTAGATGATCTTTGAAGGTTCCTTCCAACTATTCTTTTCTTTTCTTTTCTTTTCTTTTCTTTTCTTTTCTTTTCTTTTCTTTTCTTTTCTTTTCTTTTCTTTTCTTTTCTTTTCTTTTCTTTTCTATTCTATTCTATTCTATTCTTTTCTAATTTACCTTTGCGCCCAAGTATTTGTAGGATCAGGACCTAAAATATCAAGGTCTTTGAGGAAATGTCATATGTTTTTGCATGTTTCTGTTCCAGTTTAAACACATTTTTGGACGTTCAAAAAAAAAAAAAAAGAAGAAGAAAGGATTATTTTAATCTGTATGCATAAATTCTCCAAGCTGTCAACATCTCCGTTTCTGGACTGGTTAGAAATTTAATTTTCTATTGCCTTATGCACATCCAAGGCATCCCAAAGTGCTGTGTATATCAAGAATTAGCTTAGCACATTCTTTTTCTCTGCTTTAAGGATAAATGCCATAACCTGTAATGGCATTTAACAGTATAGTGATGCATAGCAGACAACAGACTACAAACTGCTTTGGTTATAGTACCTGTGTTCATTCCTAATTTCTCTGTGGAGAGTCAGATTCTGGGTGGAAGTGGTGGACTAAATAGCTTTGTGATTCTTGGCTTGGAGAATAAGGAAAGAAAACCAAATATATGCTGATAAAGCCCTGGCTACCTCTCCTATCAGTGCTACATTTCACTTCATAATGTTTTAGACTCTCAGTCTCAGCCTCCCTTGCTGGCTAATGATGGCTCCTGATACCACTTCTAGAAATTTCTCTGCTGGTTTGGCTGTCACCCTTTCACAACAGACTCCTGCACTGCTTCTGACACTGCTGTAGTAACAGCTGGGAACCATAGGATTTCTAAAAATCACTGTAATGCTGTTGTGCTCTTTTCGTCCCTTGTGCATCATCACAGCTCAAGACAAAATGTGATTCTGATGAACGCTGTAATGTGTTTATTTGCATTACAGCATCCAGCCACTAATTGTCGCAGTGCTATACACAGTTACAGGCAGAGCGTAGACGGGTAAAAAACAGCAGCTGAAGCACAAGCTTCAGCTTCTGTAGAAACCTATGTGTCTGTCTTGTATTCTGTACTTTTCTGAAATATCTCCCACTGATTCTGTGTATCAGTTTGCAACATACGCTTAGTATAACTGGGGAGTTTCTGATTTTCTCTTTCTCAGATAGTATAAGAATACATTTTTGTATTAGTACATAGGCCCTGTAAAAAATAATGATTGCCTTCAGAGATGAAGATACTGACCTCTCACGGTGTCAGTGAACATATGTCAGAAGATATTTTGCACCAAACTAGTTGTAGTTTTCCTTCAGAAAGCTTGAGGAGCACCAGATTGTCAATGTCAGCTCTCTATTTCCAGTTCTGTTGGAAACTAGTGATGGTATTTTGCATTTTCACATCAGCTGCAGCTGACTTTGAGATATTTCTACATCCTATAAGAAATGGTTCTCCACCTGCTGAGGATCTGCAGGCTGAAGGTGAGTGTCTGTGGGACCACAGGAAATAGGTAAGCATTCTCAGAAAGCTTGGGTGGGTTTAGGGTGTTTTGGCCCTGGTTTTTTTTGGCGTGTTGTCCTAGATAGCCAATGGGACAGGCAGGGAAATTGTCTTAACTCAGCAGGCAGCCTGTAGGAGTGGTTGAGCATACTGGTGTATCCAAAATCCTGTCCCTCCTTCTAGCAAAGCCTTTGCATACGTACAGCTTCAACCCCTAAACCTTTTGCTAAGGGTGAACACTTGCATCTGTGCTTTGAAAGCAGAGCAGGAAGGAATAATGTGCCCTCATACATGTGAGGCTGTGGGAGATTTAGGTGCTGTTCCCTCCTGGGCCTGAGAGAATTCAGACCAATGAATTGGGTTGGGTTGTGCTGAGAAAGGAGAGAGGAAGGAGGCTGTGCGTGAAAATGGTGATTCTCTGGGAAGAGCAGGAGAACTGAGGGGAGGGGAGGACATAGCTCTGTGGGCAACACAGGAAAAAAAAAAAAAAAGTCATAATCCATGAGGTACAGATGGAGCCCTGGTCTCCAGACTGCAGCCAGCATGGTTCTTAGGGCCTTGCCTTGGCCAGCCTGGGCAGGAAGCAGTGTGAAGGCCCAGCCAGGCTTCAGCTGCTCCAGCTGTGCTGGTAGAGCCCCTGGTGGAGATTCAAGACTGTGTTAGCTGAAGGAGATTTCCTGCCCAGGCAGCTGTGCTACCAGCACAGGCAGCCCAGCTTAAGCTGCTGCAAGCGCTCTTTTGCAGGTACAGCAGCGCTCACAGACTGGCTATGGCTGAGATGTAGCTCTGTTAAATAGGAACAGGGTGGGGACCATGATTCTGTTCAAACTCTGGTAGCAAAACACGGTAAGGGATGCCCTGGTCTGAAAGTCAGCCTTGAGCCATGCTCAGGTTTGAAACAAGCCTGAATGCTGGCCTGTGCTTTCATGCCTTTATAATACTGCTAAATGCCGCGGTGCAGTAGAGTTCGTATTTGGTGGAGCATTTGTGCAGCACTCTGCTTTACTTTACAAACATCTTTTATGTAAATCAAGTGTTAATTATCCCCGCTCTGTATTTTGTGTTGAATATCTTTTTTTTAATTACAGGCTTCATCCCAGGTTAAGCCTGCATGCCTGTTGTTGAGCCAATTATCATAAATTCCCCTGTAACAATTAACAATATTGGTACAGAGCTGCATGTATTTTAAATGTTATAATTATGCTCAGCTCTTTTGTTAATTGGCCTATCTGACTCTTTACTTTTTATGCTGCTCATCTGCTCATTACCGCAGCCATTTAATTCAATTAGCACCTTAATTAGAAGAACAGCCATGTCCAATGTCGTAGGACTTGTCAGAGTACGCGGCTTGATTAGCAAAGACAAACACACCATGCAAATCAGGCTGTAACATTTGGGGGCGGCAGGAATGGAAGGCAGCCAGCTGGTGAAGTGGAAAAGGAGCGTGTCTTCATCCCCCAAAGCTTCGCCAGGAGGGAGAAAATAAAGAAGGCATCAGACTGAGGAAAGAATAAAATAATTTACAATTCCACGAGTTAAGGCATCACTTAACATGAATGGTGTGTAACTCCTGAGGATGGTGTCACTACTAAATTATCTCCTACCCCCAGTGCTCTTAAAAAAAAAAAAAAAAGAAAAAGGCAGAAAGTGAGAGAGATGTATAAAAATAATACAGTAATCTCCTACCATATCATATGTCCTTTTCAGAGGAGAAAGCCAAACCCCAAAGTCTGGTTACAGAAGGAGGGAGAGAAACAAAAAGAAACACCCTGATCCTGGGCTTTGGTGTAAATCCACATGGCTCTACTCATCAACGCCAAATGAGGAGTGGACCCAGGGTATTTTAAAATCACCCATTTGACCCAGGCCTTCCCATTTAAGATAGCAGCTCTGTGGAGGAGAGACACGTAAAGCTAGGAACTGTATTTAAAAAAAAAAAAAAAAGCTTCATTTTCCGAGAGCGATTTAAGTCTCAGTTTTGTTTTGTGCCAGTCTATTTAAATCTTTATTCCCTGCCTATTAATTCTCCTAATTAGAATTAAATGAAGCATGCTAAATTGCTAGATTAACCAATAATTAAGCAGGCAAAGCACTAACGTTTAATACACACAGGCAGCTCTTTCTCTTCTGTGATAGCACCGTGTCATGCCTGCTCATTTTATTTTAAAGGAATTAAGAGGCTTGTCTTCTGTGATCAACACCCCCCACCCCCCAGTATTAACTTACATCAAATAAAGAC
>VXAA01004101.1:516578-524350 GCA_013399115.1 Anseranas semipalmata | reverse complement strand
TAAAGACTTTCCCAAAAGGGGATCAGTTTCAGGTTAGTAATCAAGAAACTCTTGATTTTATTTTTTTTTAATTCCTTATCTGTGAGTCCTCATGAAACCTATTCGAATCAGTTGGCTCAGGAAATCCAACAGCTGTACATATATTTAGCAGATAGTAGATTTTAATTAAAATGATATATAGTTTGTGTGGTGCTCCTTTTTTTCTTTTTTTTCTGTGTTCATTTCTTTATTTCTGCTCACGTAACGAGGTTCTACACTTATTTTCAGAGGACAGCNTGTGTGTGTGAATGAGAGGCTGTGCAGACCGTCTAAATCGGTAGATTCAGTCATGTTAGGTAATCTTGGTGATTTTGAAGGTTCTTGCTGGGGTGTGTAAGTGCCCACAGAGCTGGGGTCAGCAGCAGGACTGGAGCATCCAGGAGTGCTGGTGCCTCTGACGAAGGTGCTTGTTGATATATGTGCCCTGAGCATCTAACTCGTTCATGTACAGAGGGCAGCAAAGACTCATGATAGGGATTTCATAAAGCTGGTCAGTCCCATGGTAACTGAACACATATGGCCTTATCTTTTATTCCTTTAACTTAAGCTGTTAGCCAAAATATGGAGTATTTTTGGTTGTTGCCCCCTTAGGAATGGAAAAAAATGCGATGGAGTCAGATGTTTCTCTAGGTATGTCTACACCGTATTTTGCAGATAGGTCCAAATTAATTTTGCCTACATCTCGACCAATCTGCTTTTGAAAAGGAAGCTGTGTAGCTGTATTAGTGAGCCATGACTTCTGTTTTGAAACCACTTTGCAGCTGTTTGGCTTGCATCACTGACAGAGTAACTCCGCCTTTGATGAAATCATGTAACAAAAAAAGCCAGCCCAGAAGTCCTTTTTTTCCCAGAGATAACAAACAAGAGGCTATGTGTCTGCTAACAGTCCCAAGTCTCTTGTGGTGAGCACTTTGCCCCAAAAGACATTTCTAAAGGGGGCTGTTTCAACATTACAGTTGAAATGATGTAATGTCTTGCTGCAACTGAAAGAGGACAATCTCTTTCTTGTTTCTTCCCACTCCAGGTGATCCTACCCCTTTTGGTACTTGTGTGAAGGGGTACCATCAAAACTGCCTGACTTCAGATTTTTTTTAGGAACTCAACTCAGACTCCTTAAAAACATCAACAGTTTTAAAGATCTTGTTCCCAGTTTGTACAACATTTTCTGACCAGCAGCTTTCCATCACGTTAGGGTAGTTTCTAGTTCCTGTTCTACGCCCATCTCTAGGCAGCTAGAGCTGCACCAAGCATTTATGATTTGGAGTTTAAGCTATGCAATTATTCCCATCTGGCTATGCTTTCTCTTCCTGTCCCTCACATGCTCCACAGTTTATGGCATTGAACTGGGTATGCATACAAGAACAATGGCAAAATGGCTTAAACCTCTTTAAGGACAATGCCAATGCATGTATCTCACTATGAGCAAATGCTCAGGGGCTTGCTGAAGACAATTTCTATAGTCTCAGCACAAACCAGGTTTTAACCTAGATGGGTTTAAGTTGAAAATAGAATGAAAATAAAGCAATAGCTCAGAGGCATCATGCCTACTACAATTTGGCCTGGTTTTGAAGTTCCTTGTGCAGAGAACCCCACTGAGCTCTATAGCCCTACAGGTTAACACAGAGAAGAATGATACCTGCCTTCTGAATCCTTAATGCCAAGAAACAAGGTGAGATGGTGGGGCCTTGGAAGTCAAGGTAATGTGAGACATGAGCGAATTGCTTCATTTCTGTGAGGGACCAGCTTGAACAAGCTGGATTTTAATTTCTCAGCTGTCCCATGGTATGAACCATGTGGCCCCTGCAGTACATGCTGAGGACAGCGGAGTCTGCCTTCCCTTTTCGGCTGGCTGGCTGATTGATTCATTCCTCTTCTTTCTTTCTTTCTTTTTTTCAAACCAAGCTTCTTACATGCTTTGGTGAACATCATAGTCAGTCTGTAGTACCTCTGTCGATTCTGCGTGTGTGTGTCTGTGCACATGTGTACTTGCACGTGTATTGCACTTCATCTGCTTGATGCAATAATATCCTGGGGGAATGTGCAGGCTGTAAACTTCTTCATAACATCCTGTTCCTGCAACTTGAAGATATTGACTCTGAAGGGAAACAATGGCATGAATAAAATAAAAATAAAAAAAGTTAATTATCCTTTGTGTTTGTAATTTAATTAAAGATGCAGTAAAGTTTTACTGTTTTTCCAGGTGATGATGTTTAGGGCTCTGAAAAGCTATTTGTGCTGGTGAGATTAAAGTGCATTTTAAAATGTTCCCCGAGCACTTTCACATTTGTTGATAGATTTTTAAATTAAACTTTAAATTGTAATCTAAATTACCTCCAACAATTCATGGTCCCTGTAATGAACTCCCACCATTCCTGCTGTCATCCGACTATGATATACTGTAAATGGTAACTGCTCAGGGTTTTACTGAATAGTGCTTTAGTATTACTGCACTATATTAGTTGTGTACAACCCTCAAATAGAAATCAAAGCACAACACAGGTTTGGTTTAGCATAGTAACTTTGTTATTTGCTAGTCTTTAGTCTTAGAGAACACTGCTACTGCTAATCATTTGGGAAGTCATAGAATATAATTCCAAATAATTTTTTTAGGCATTCCTGTCAAGGTAAAAGTATTTGCATTTTGCCAGCCAATGAGCTTTTGGACATTAATCCTTAATGGGTAAAATAAAACTAATTGGGGAATATGAGTTCAAGTGCTCATTCGCAAAGTGACCATGGCTCATTGGCCCCTGAGGCACAGTTAGAAAAAATATTTTCACAAATGATTGATGTAGATTCAAAGAAGATGAGAAGATTGCAGTGGGATAGTGGAAATAACTCACTATGGTCTGCCCCATGGTACGATGTAGGCATGCCGAGACCAAGTGGTTTCCAAGGAACTGTTCAGAGCAGAGTCTAACTTGTAGATCACTGATTGCCCTGGTAGATGACATTGCCTGAGGCTCGTGGACCAGTTCCTGGGATTAAAAGAAAAAGAATCCAAATGTAAGTTGGTCTAGCATCCATTGGGAAGTCTCAAGGATCTCTGAACATTTACACAGGTGGAAAATTAGAAGAAAAACCTATTCCCACAAATAGACTAGAGAAAAGAAAAGAAAAAAAAAAACGGAGAGAAAATAAGCAGACCAAAGACTGCTTGCTGAGAAGGGTGCCCTGTTAGCTTTCAGCAGTCTGTCCCATGGGGATTTATTGACATAAGGTTGTATCTTGCTGTTGGAAAGCTCTTGACAGTCTTTTCTTTCACTTAGCTGCATAAACTGTACAGACCTCAGCATTTGGCCTCCACAAATTCTCTCTTATAATTACTTATTATGTGAAGTGAAAACTGGTTTGTTTCATTTAATTTGATTCCTTAGCTCTCCTGCTATGAGAAACATGAATATTTGGCTTTCCTGTTCTCCCTTGCCATGCTGTTCATCATTTAAAGTGTCAACAGCCATGCTGGTAATACTGGTCATTAGGTTCATTGTTTTTCCCCATTCCAACATTCTGTACTCTTCTCCTTCAAATTCTTCCTTCCTTAAACCCCTCGGCTGTTATGGTTCTTGAAGAAAAATGACATGGTGTCGGCATGCTGTAGTCACTGCCTGTCAGGCTGAGCAGCACTGGGTATGGGTTTCTTTTTATTCCCTCCCCATCTGCATCTTACCATCTGTCTCCTGTCTACCAAAGGTAGATTGTGCCAAACTAACCTGATAGCTTCCTTTGATAAGATAACTGATTCTCTAGTCAAAGGAAATGCATTAGATACCATCTATCTGGGCTTCAGTAATGCATTTGATATGGGGTAATGATTAGTTAAACTGGAGATGGGAATAAGCAGAAGGATTAGAGGGTGGGTCAGGAGCCTGCTAACACTGGGACAAAACTGAGAAAGGTTGAGGGAAGTGCTGGCCTGAAAGACAGTCACTTAGGCATTGCTTCTGGACTGCACCTTGTTGAATATTTTCACCTGTGACTGTGGCAGAAAGAAAGAGGGAAGGAAAAGAGTTATGGTGAAGTTTGATGATGAACCAAAACTAGGGACTAGCTATAGACTGGGGGAGGATTAGAGTATCACAGAGGAAGAACTTGATAACTTTTGGACTGGATATAACAGTAAAATTGTATGAAATAAAAGGTCATGACTAGGGACTGGAAATAAAGATGTCAATACAGTCTGGGAATGACTGAGAGGTAAAATGAGGATGTGGTGTTGGTCACAGCTGAGTAGGCATCAGAAGTGTGATGCAGGTGTTGAAAAGCAAATGCTGTTGTAGAATTATTTGGAAAACACTCCCAAAAGATATAAAGAAGGATAAGCGAAGATCTGGAGGCTCATCTAAGTCCATTAATGTAAACACCTTGGTGGGAGTTGAAGCTGAAGAGGTACTGTGGCACGTTAATATATTTGGATGGAAAACTAGACAATAGAGAAGCTTTAGAATGGCCTACAAGCAGAACAAAGGCACATATGTATATATATCAACAGCAAAAGAATTTTTAAGATAGCTCTTGATGATTGAGAGATAACATGGTTGTATGTGAAATCAGGCATCTCCAGTCCATGACCCAGAAGATCTCTTCCACTTAGACTGCAAGCTCTTCTGTGCAGTGACCGCCTGCCTTTTTGTCCTGTTGACAGCCTTTTGTTCAGATGTCTTCTGTTGGGTCTTCATTTGTTATACAAACAATATGACCAACCATGAAGCAGAGCTATGAAATGAAGCGATAAAAAGTATTTCTTCTCCATGTCCTGCTCAGCTTACATTTTACATAATCTCTTTGCCTCTCTCCCTTCCATTTGTCTTCTGAAAAGGTACAACAACAAAAAAGGAAGAAAAGAACATGTTATGTGACAGAAACCATAAGAGAAGGAGCCCCTAGGAAAGACAAGAAAGATTCTGTAGGTATTCGATATTGATCAGCATGAATGTAGTTAAATATTAGCACTAGATGAAGGTGTTGTAGCCTATTTCTAATGGATCAAAAACTGATTGACCTAAACAATGGAAAAAATAGCTGCAAATGGGAGGTTATGTCCAGGGAAACTCTATTCAAGAGGGGGCATATCTCTGCCCCCACCTATTCAATATATTTAAATTTATTGGTGAGAAAATGGCAATGTTTTATGCCACTTTTAAAAAACAACAATGAAAAAATTGAAAGGTCTCAGAAAAAAATGCTTGCAAACTTAACCTAGGTCTGGGAAATGTAGTTTTGGAAGATATTTAGGAATTTCAATCTACTTAGTTTATCCATAAATATTATAAGAGAAATGGTTTGTATTGACAGGCACTGGTATATGGAAGTAGTTTCTCAGTGTTCGTGGATCTTCAGGCCTAATGTACACCAAGATCTGATGGTTAAAGCCAAGCACTGGATGCATTCTGAGCGGAAAAGAAGGACAATGCTCTGGTGAGGTTAATTACCCATGAGAACCACTTACGCTAGACAAAAAGACATCACTTGTAAGCATTGAATCAAGTCCAAGTTAAGATGTTTTAAAGAAATTATGAATTTGACATGGAGTTTAAGGCGTGATGTTTCTTTGTAGTAAGTCTGACTAAATCATCCTATGGGTCACTTTTAAACATCTCTGTCTACTGATGGTCTCTGCATTTATCAGTGTGCATTTTTTGAAAAACAAATACTTTTTTTGTCAATTTTTCTTCCAATTCAGAAGTTTAGAGGGGTATTTAGTTTGCACTCAATTTTTGCCATTAAAGGCAGGGACAGAAATCTTTCCTCAGCTCTGAAAAGCAGGGGCCGTGCTAAGCAATTCTCTGTACCTATAGATGCTGCATATACACTTGTTGCAAAAGGTGGAGAGGAGGATGCTCCTTTCATGAAGAAAGTGAGACTACAGCAATGAGAAGAACTGGTCTAAGATATATATTGCTTATAGTTCTACTCAAAACAACAAAACAAAACAAAAGATTAATATCAATATAAATGCAAGTGAATGTCAACTTTTTTTTGTAAATTAAATGTAACTTTTTTTTTTTTTTTTTTTTAATAAATGCTGTTATTCAGCATTGTGTTCTAAACTGTCTATTCTTGGTGATGAACAATTGATGAGTTAATTGCCTTCCTATTCCCACTGAATTGAATAGGAGTGTGTCTACAAATGCTGGGTCAGCCATGTGAGTAAAGTGTTCATTGTTCACTGCTTGCAGAATCCCTGCACTATGAAATATTGTTTTCTCCCAAGCTTAAAAGAGAAAACTCTGTTTTTTTCTGTTTCACTGGAAAAGGCTACATTTTTTTAAGTGAATTAATTAATGAAAAAGGCAAAAATAATTTTTTTGATGTGTGTGTGAAATTTATTCCCCCCCTTTCTCCAATTTGTGAGGTCAAACTTTCCTGGTTTTATGCTACACACAGAAAGGCATTTGTCCGTTATAACTCTATCCCCACTTCATAATATAAATATTTATTCTCCTAAATGCATAAGGGGTATTAACAATGACAGAGCATTCTTATCATTTCCCCTAAAGGACGTTGTTTCTTTTTTCCCTATTTGAGAGTAATTGAGAAATGCCCTGCAATGAATCTGGTGTATGAATCTATATCGCTGTTTTACATGCTGCTGTGTATAGACAGACATTCCTAATTTAAGGTGGGATGCAGATAACAAACTTTGTAGTGTAAAACAGGATCTAATCTCTCACTAATAGAAATTCATATTCCGTATTGTACATCAGGCTGTTGATGTTTAAAATGCTGCGGCAGTGCTAACATTAGAATTCAGAGATATTTGTTAGCGTTTCTCTTGAGACTGTTCATACACGCACACCCTCAAAGAGATAGCACGAGCCTCAAAATGAATTTGTCGGTGAGGCTCTGGAGCCCTATTCTATTCATATGTGGTTTCATTTTTCTCGACGTGACCTTTGGTTTGCAGCGGCGATGGCTTTGGTTTGCTACTGGTTTCGAGGCAGCAGCTTCAAGGGAAAATGAGCCCATGTCTTTTTTAGCTCTTAACAAAACTGTGGTCTTGTAGTGAACAGAGAGATGATATCTCCCTCACAAAGTGATACATGCAGGTTAAAGGATGTCTGCCCTGTTTGAGGGGAATGCGGGGCTCTCGGACTGCTGCTTCATTTCAATAAAAATGATGGGGAAGTATGGAAATGTGCAGTGAATGAGCAACTTCATGGATAATAGACCTTTAATGTTTTTATTATACAGAAAGAAAAAAGAGGTTAGAAAAACGAGTGTTTGGACACTTTTGAGTTGCTTGTGGTGAAAAGTATTAAAAATATGAATGGTTGTTTTTTAGAAATGTGGTTAACACAGAAAAATTATAATTAAAAATAATGCACATAGCACTCACATTAATAACTGTATGCCTTGGATTTTTTAGTCTTGTTTCATTTGAACTGTTGCTGATAGTGTGTACTACAGCTCAGATGGCAAATGTTTCTATCCTATTCCTATACTCATCATGTTGTTGAGCACAAACTATTTGGAATGCTCCCAGATTTCAATACATCTAGAGAATAAAATCTTCTGGTAATAACATACATAATAGCAAAAATACAGTTTTAAAGATGTATCTAATTGTATGCTGAATTATTTTAATCATTTTATATTACTTGCTCTCTTAGCTGTTGCCAAGACATGAAATGCTGGAGATAATCCATATTTTTTGAATTAAAATACTTCTGCATTGTTTCTAAACAAAGCATAGCAAAATTGGCTAAATTTTAAATGACAATAGCAATCTT
>VXAA01004101.1:249078-511578 GCA_013399115.1 Anseranas semipalmata | reverse complement strand
GACACCGTGCCAGCTAATAGGAATTAAAAACACTAGAATAACAACAATGTAGTCTCTGCAGGCAGTGCATTATTTAAACAAAGAGCATTAATGACATTCACTCCATGCATTTGGGAGGGTGGAGAGAGTTAGACTTTTAGCTTTTTCTGAAACATTTATTTTCAATGTATACATGCAGTGGTTGAAGTTTTGTGTGTGTTTATTTGCTTGTTTGGTTTTTTTTCTCCCACATTTAGGAAGGCTGTTCAGGGAAAATAAGAAGCACAGAGAAGGGCTTTTGGATTTGAATCTGAATTTCTCCAAAGTGTGAAGGTGTTGGAACAGGAACCAGCTCCAAACCTGACACCCTTTGAGGAGTTCTACAGATGATGCTAACCCAGCTTTGCTTCCTGGTGGTTTCCCACTCTTCTGTGCACCTACAGCTTCAATTGGCATTGCCCAGATTCAAAGCTCACTGATGTGAAAGGGAGTCCTTCTAGCAGATGTTGAATTGGGGTTTGTGTACTTGTCTGCAGCAGCCAAACGATTATGCAGCCAGCCTGTCTGGTCATCCGAGGACATGCTCAGCATATGTTGCCCCACAGCTATGGCCTTCCTCCCTGCCATCTGTTTCCTCCCTCTGAAATGTAGATTTCTTTTGCAGCTGCTCTGGGTACACAAGGGTCTCCAACGTCTTGCAGAAATCTTTGCCCGTGGCACTGCAGTACTTTGCTGTACAACCACTGCTGCTGATTCAGAGAAATGCATGGCATTTGGATACTAAGCACCGAGCAAAAATAGCTGTATTTAGAAGCAGTGCTGACACAGGCTTGGGACATGCTGCAGGCAAAACGGGCTGCAGAAAGGAGTCTTTCTCTTGTGAGTGGAAGTACCTATGTATCCCACTACTTATGTTCTTTCCACTTATATTGTTCCTTTAACTCGCCGCAGATACTGGTGCTGTCATGCTGCTGGGGATCAGATTATGAATGGGGAAATGGAGTAGTGCAGGAACACGGATGCAGCCCCAGATACTGATTAATCGGGTGCATTGGGCAGGAACAGTGGCTAACTACCGGTGCCTGTCCAGGACAGTTTCAGGAGGCTCCTCTAATTGCAAATGACAGGCTCAGCCAGCATGGAAGTGCTCTGTTGGCATGTCTTGAGCTGTATCTGTCAGTGCTAGCTTTCCAGGAGCTGGTCAAGGGTGGATAGTGTCTCCTTCATAACTGCGGGGGAGCGTGGCGTGAGCAATAACCGAGGGAGTGTAGATTAATACAGAAAATTGCTAGCTAACTACCGCTGAGCGTCAGGGAATCATGCCTTGCCTACCTGCCCCTGGGGGGCAGTTACACTCCTCTTCTGGAAGCGCAGGTGGGATGGTGTCAAAATGTTTTCCAGGCAGGGCTGTTCAAGGGCAGGGGTGAGCCACTGCAAGCATCAAGGCAACTTCTGAGCAAAGAATGTGAGGCAGGGAAGCACGATTCTTCCAGAGCAGTGGGACTGACTCTGTCTAAGGTCTTGGGCAATCAGTTTAGAGCCTAAATTTCAGCCACTATATACATATGTATACATGTGCCTGTGTGAAATGCATCTGATTATTCCACATCAGGCCAATGTATGAGGTGGGGAAGGTAATTGTTACTCTCTTGACTTTCAGGGCCTTGTGAGATGGAGTGAGTCAATGGAGGAGCACCAGCAGCAATGACTTCCCACACCCAGTAGCTGCAAAAACAAAACAAAACAAAACAAAAAACAGACCTTTTCAGGCTGGGTTCTTAACAGGGGATTTGGGTGCTTGCCTTTAGTAACTCTGCTTTTTCCAATTTGGAGAAAAAAATAATTAAAGGAGGTACCAAATAATGTTACTTGAAACTTTGTGGTTTTATTAACACAAGACATTATCTTGTCCCCAGGAAAATCCACCTTACAGCATGTAAGCATGAGCAGCTGGCCTGCACCTTGAGTGGTACTGGGAGGTTATGTTGGTTTGCAAGGGAAGAAATGTGATGACAGAAGTGACAGCTGTATTACCTGTAGCTCTTTCTCTGCTGGAATTACCAGATCCTTACCACCCCGAATGGACTCAGTTTATATGCCTTTAGCACAGAAGAGCTGATTTGTTCTTTGGGTTCTCTGATCTTTTTGGTGCACAGTTGTGTAGACAGTATTTGGTTTTGACTGGATTTTACGTTCCTGCCTTCTATTTGTGCTCCCTGTCATGGGAAGATCATGTGAAAATCCTCAGTACTTCTGTCGTCAGAGACCTAATTAACATGGAGAAGCACTACCGCAGGCAGAAGTCAACCTGAGACTCATTCAACAGGCCTTGGCCATCACAGTCAGAGCCAGGTTTAGAAATCAGAAATTTGTAACTCCCCAGGCAGCACTCTCTCCTCTGATCCCACAGACCTTTCTCTGTGCTATAGGTAGCTCTTCCTACAGGCGTTTTCCAGCAAATTGCTTTAAATTCTTTGCTGTGTTCATTATACAGTGTCAGTTCATTAAAGAGGGCACACTCCAGCACCACAGCTCTTTGCTCAGTGCACCTGGGGACTGGTTACCTGATCCTGCGTTACCAGCGGCACTTAATCTGAAGCGTGGAATGACGCTAAAAGGCTAACTTTGTCAGCCACCATTTAATAAATTATGTGAAAAAGACTAGACCACAGGGGATCACCACTTTGGTGTTATTTGTATTTACTTACACAGTGTTAATTTTGTTTGCTGCAGTCTTGACACTACTGTTATTTCCACACTGTGTGACTTCATTCAGTGCAATAGGGGATAACATCAAGTACAGATGTGGAAGAAATACAACACTGTTAAACCTCTAAAGCAATTGTAAAAACAGCCTTAACCCAGTAAATCAATAATTTGATAATTACTGTGAGCTAGCTGACCTCTGTTTAAAATACAGGAATAGCAGGGAACATGCCCCTAATAGCAATGAATTGAATAGTTTGCTGTAGTTTATTTTTACCTGGCTTGTGAAATGAACACCTCCAGATGGGATAGCAAACCCAAATGTGGAACAGTAGACAAAACCTAGGAGAAAAGTTCAAAAACTTCCTCTTCCATTTTCTTGATCTTGATAGCTTTTTTATCCAATAAAAATGCAAATGTTCTCCAAGCTTTCATAAGTGTACAGCATTATGGTATATGCTGTAACAGCAAAGGTTGCTCTGGCCAGGGCATCACTTCAAAATGATGGTTCTTGTAAAGCCTCTGGTGCAAATACAGTTGAGATCAAATTTGGCACAGTAGCCTGGAAGCCACTATGAGATCTTATAAACCTTTACACAATAATACTGGCATTTCCACATTTTTGTAACTTTGCTTCAACTTTTTGCAACTCTGTTGAAAACTTGATTTTTTGTTTGTTTGCTTGTTTGTTTTTACTTGACTGAGATGTTTATAGTACCTTTACACCAAAGCACAGTTTGTTTATTTTTGCTAGTAGTAAAAGCAACAATGTAGTATTCAAATCCACCTCATATTGAGACAATTTTGTGGCTTTCTGAAAAATCAGTGAAATTTTGTATCGTTATTGTTGTTTATATCGTTAATGATCTCTCACATTCCCTAAAAGGTTACCGATGATCTGCAGAAAACTGGGGGCATACTGGTCCTGCACCATCTACCACATTGGACATCACCCTTAGTCTGTGTACCCAGCTGACCACCCTGACTCAGTGTCCCCACAGTGTCTTGCAGGAGCAACATGTGATAAAGGAGGCTGTTAGCATCCAAGAATAAAAGCCAGCAGGCACAATTTCTTCTTTCCTTTCCCACATCTTTACCAAAAACTGCTCTCCCCTGGGGCATTCCCTGGCAGTGCTGCAGGTGTTGAAGCACCTGAGGCACAAAGGCACCACCAAGACTCTTCTACTCCAGGTCCTCTTGCACGCACCTCTTGCAGCAGTGATGAGCAGCTCCTTGGAGCCTGCTTCTCCCGCAAGGGTTGTCCCAGCTAGGTCAGTCCTGCATGGCTGCACTGTGGAGTCAGGCACCATGCACTTGTACCAGGCCACCCTGGCAGAGTGACTGAACATGGTCAGATTACAGCGCAATTTGAGGTGAAATGCCAACAAAACACCCTTTGTTTTCTATGGTCTCATCATACGTTGTTGTGAGCAATCTTTCAAGTAGAGGTAGTTCTTGGAAGTCTGCTTGAGACAATGCATGGTGCCCTGAGATGTCTATAATAGCACTGAACACCAGTATAGCTTCCTCACAGCCTAGAATAACTACTGTGTAGTTATAAAATATTTCTATTCTGAAATGCCTTCATTTTTCTCTGAATGCATTTTGCACTGGTAAATGGCAATATGTAAGGCAATACGGAATCCGGTAGACGTCTCTTTGCCAATATCTTTGTGATCCTTCAGCAATGGGTGCTGAAGGATCAAAATACTCAGGAGTATTTTGATAAATGAAAATGTCGCGTTTTAAATGAAAGCCTCCATAAGAAAGGATGCAAAATATGTTCTCTCTTCCTTTTTAACTTCAAATGCCCTGTGATCCCTCAGAATGTTTGCTTGCAGGGCCAAATGCCAGATTTGAACATATTAAAGATACACAAAATGCATCAAACTTTTGACAAACTAGGCTTGAAAACATTAATTTTCCTTTTGTAACACTGTCTATAAATCTTGCATGATTTTCTTTTATGCAAAAAAAACTGATCAATCAGAGGATCAAGTATGGAATAGCAACAACAAAAAATTATGAAAGAAACTCAGCTTCTTTGCCCTTACAGCCTATTTTTAAGTATGAAAAATTGCAGCAGCTAGACTTTTCTGGAATCTACTATGTCTCCTGTATTTGATGCCTTTTCTCTGCATAGTAATGTGTCTTTAAAAAAAACCCACTGATATATGTTACAAGGAGTGTATCTCTTTCACTGAGACAGAACATTTTAATTTCCCGACACCTTTTAGTGATTGCTTCAATTTCCAAAGATTTTGATAAAATCATGTGGTTTTAGAGTATCAGGATTGAATACCCTGCTCCAGCAGCAATTTAATGAAATGCTGTAGTTTCACAGCATTTCATTTGACATAACCTAGCTCAGAGGTCTAATAAATGCAGTGTGATAAATGTTGGAGCTACGATTGTAAAAATATACTTGTAATTGGGTTAATATGCCTTAAAATACTACCCATCAGTTATCTTTCTTCTTGCCGTTATATGACTTGCACTGTAAAGACTAAGCAATGCAGTTTACCCTTTTCCCCTGCTATCTCCTTTTCTTTCCTGCTTTTGTAAGAGTTCCTTTTTTGAGCATTTTATTATAGCAAGCTGTACATATTCTTCAGTGCTACAAATCCTTCTTCATACCCTGGAACCTTTTTCTAAACTCCTCATATGTTTTTCATAGCCATCTGGAAGATATTTAAAAATATAAGACAGACTCTTCAAAATGAAAGGCAAATATAAATAAGCATGCAGAATGCAACGCAAGCTGGAAAGGTAGATTTTGACAACTGTTATTTGCCTGTAGTATATCAGATGTGTTTCAGTAATAAATAATAGAGGTATCACAGGCAGGAGATTAGAACCAGCAATACATTGTGACCTTCTAATTATCAGTCGTGTTTGTGGCTGTGTGTGAGTGTGTGGTTTTGTGCACACACATACATGTGTTGTATCACAACAACGGTATAACACAGAAACTCTTCTGCTGTAAACTCATATTTTGTATACTGTGCATTAGGAGAGAGAGTCAGAACTTCTCACCAGCTAAACTCTTATGTTTGCTGTGTTTCCCCAGATTGGAAATGTTCCTGTTAATTTTCAACTCACATGCTAACTTAGAATTTAAAGGACAATTAATTAATTTACAATGATTATTTCAAGCAACAGGCTGGTATACATACCTCCTGCTGGAGTTTGAAATTTCTTGTTAAACTTTGAAAATAGCTATCTGAAGATATATAGCTGTAGCTGAAATACCACCGTGTGAAACTCCTGTCTCTGCATGGGTGTGTGCACTGTTGCTTATTAGCCCTGCAGAACTGCTATGAATAATATTGCATTTACAAATTTGCTGCATACATATGTGTGAGTGCAATGTGTTGTGCAAACAGTGCACAAGACAGGGCTGATATGGAGGAGCATATTGTCCTTTCCATTGCACCCAGCATGGAAGGAAGAGTTAAGATGAGGGAGTAGAGGCAGGACCGAGATGCTACCTGCCGTGGGGTAACAGAGCTGGAGCAACAGACAGTGGGGAGCCATTTGACAAGCTAACCAGGGGCTCTAATGAGGGGAGAAGCAAATCAGCCTGTGTTCTACATACTCTGGGGATAGCCACACCATCACTCCCACCTAATGGCCAAAGATCAGAGGGCCATGCAACAGCTGCAGGCATCGGGCTCAGTTCTTATGTCACATAGTGCAAGTTCACAGATTTCTTTCCACAGATGTCTTAGGTGAATCTCAGTGGGCTGTGCTTCCCAAGGCCTAAAACTGAGAAGTAAGGACAACTTACTGTAGGGCTTGCATTTGAAGTTCTTTGTGGCAACATAGCTACAGAATAGCTGCATAAATCCACTTTTCCCAAGATTTACATAGCTTCTCTACTCAAGGAACAGCAGATGGCTTTTAAACTCCCTCATAATAAATGTTTTATTCTGTTCTTCCACACACGTGAAGAAATCTGTTATCACAGTCTTATGAAAATGGGCAAGATTCAGTCCTGTATATGGGAAGGGTGCTCAGCGTGTGCATAACACAAGATTACAACTTCAAATGCAGGAACAGGAGAGATTTATCACTGAGAATTTCTCCCCCAACTGCCTCTCTTTGTCAGTGAGAAAAGACCTTTTACCTCCCTTAAAGCAGACTTTAAAAGTGGGATATACTAATACTGGTGTTCCCTCCATTAAGAGTTTGCATCTGGATGTCTGGACTGGTGCAGCTAAACCAGTGCTAAGTCCAGAAAGTGCAAAACCAAACAAAGTGGTTCTTCAACTCAAAGGACAGGCCCAGAGGTGGCCAGGAACAGTAGGCAATCTATGTGAGAGAGATCATCCGTGGCCATGGAGTTATGCCTGATGCTTGTCTAATATGAATGATAGAAATGACACACTTCAGCGCTTAAAATTAGTCTTCTAATTTACACTGTGTCACATCTATCTTCGGGGAGGGTTTTTTCCTCCCTTAACTCCAGCTAGTTGGCTGAGCCTCTACTCTTTGCAGGCAGGCAAACCCCCTCTGTAGTCACAGGAGAGATCTGCACCTCCAGAAGGCAATGCACCCTGTCCCAACATTGCGCTGAGACAGAATGAATGAACCACACCAAGGGGGCCCAGACATATAACTTTGAGAAAGTCAAAATTAGGTAACGTGAACCTAACCATGCTTTGTTGGAGTGGTTGCACGGCTATTCTTTACTAACCAAGTCCTTTTGGGGAGGGTGTGGTTTGTTATCAACGAGAGGTGTTTTGGGAGACATTATGGAGGTTCCTTGGGCATAGGAGGCTCTGAGGGCAGTGCTGAGTTAGGCAGCTGTGACAGGGACTCTTTTGGGGATAGCTATGCGGGTCATTCAAAGCAAGATAGACTGTTAGACCCACAGAATTTCTCCACTGGGGAAAGGCCACACTCGCATCCCCTGAGGCTTCGGTGGCAGATGCAAGGCAGGTAGAAATCCTCACCAGCAGCCAGGTTGGAGAAGACCTAGGAGGCCTGTTCCTGCTCTTATTTCCATGCCTTCTCTGAGCTTTGTAGCCAGTTCCCTGCCTTTCCGCTGCTGTCACATAGCCTGGGAGCACATTTACATTTTCTGAATAGGGCAATTAGCGCTCACTCCTTTCCCTGTGTCACTCGCACCTGGTCTCTGACATTCGTGCCTCATCAGTACTAATGGTCCGGCCATTAGTGGTGATTACTGGTCATTGTTTCTATCCCACTGAACCCCCTGAATGGCAAAGGCATCCCCCTGTCTTCCCCCCAGCACAGAGCCTGATGTTTAATAGCCCAGTTTAATACCAGAACCTCTAAGTACATAAATAAAATCAGACGGACCCTACCTATATTTTATACGGCCAGCGAGAGATGAATACATGTTTTTTTTATTGTGATTAATGCTGCTGTTTATTATTTTTATTGCAGTAGTCCTAGGATGTTCAAATATCACACCCTATTTAGAAGTAATAAAAAATCATGAGAAAAAGATTATTTCTGTATCAGGCAGATGACATCCCTGACCAGTGAGGACCTGGAGTAGCTTTCTTCTTGGAGAAGTAAGTAGCTAGAAAAAACAAGGACTTTTAAGAGAGGGAGTTCAGAAAGTTTATTGGATTACATAGTAGGGACCTACAAGGGCTTTGTTATGGTGATTAAGTTAGAGATCACTTTCAGCTCTATGTGCTTGCATTCATCTTGGCAAGAACCATCTGATTTTCTGCATATCATGTAACAGAGTCCTGGTAGCTGCTGTATTAAGGAAGAATGTGCAGTGTTAAAGAGACTGAACAGTTTTAATATGACACCTCCTTCACTCTGCTGTCCAAGGTGTCCTGCTTCAGCCAGATAGTGTGATTCCTGGAAGGTTAAGATCCAGGAACACATGAGTAAGAACAGCAGGAATTCATCTTCATTTTGCACAGTCATTAGAATAAGACTCAAATGCAAATTTCCTTTCAGTCCCAGCCCAATTGTGACTCAATTTTTTTTTGCTAAATTCAGCTGAATACAACTTTGTTCTTTCCCATTGCATTTGGGTTTTCTTATTCCAGTCATCTACCAGATGGCCCAGGGAACTTGCTGTTGGTTAGGCTGCTCCTCTTGTGCTGTTTGCAAAATAATTGAACGTGTGGGACCGTAAGAGGATTCCAGCTCTCTGAGATTATTAAAACAATGTGCATGCATTTGGTTAATCAGCTAATCTTAGGGCCTTTCTGGAGGTAACCTGTCTTTTCCGAATTTATGCCAGTTTTAGTGTAAATTATCTAATGGTGGTCAACTGAGGCTGAGGTCCAGCTTTCTGCCCAGCCGCTGCTTCAGAGGTAATTAAGCCCTATATTAAGGGCTTTTTAAGACTTCCCTATAAACTGTGTGATGGGGTTTGTGCATGGCCCTTATGTTGATTTGGATTTTACCTTGAATGAGTAATGTTATCTGTATTATAGCTGCCACAGATGAAAAAACAACTTCTACAGATGAGTGAATCCATTTGTTGGTTTATGGATCCCAAATCCTCTGGGGCAGCAAATCCATCTGTCATCACTGAACGCTTGTGTTTTATTTGGTGCTGCAAGTCAGCTGACAGGTATTAAAATGCACATGGAAGTGGACAGATCTTTGCTGAATTCCCAGCAGAGGAGGCCCATGGGTGTTTTTATTCCAGCACATGCAATGAAATAACGTAAAGTCAGGAAATCCATTCCTAGGGAATAATACAAATTGTCAGAGCTAGTAAGCCATCGATATTTGGGCCATAGGCCTTTGACCCGCTCATCTACCTAGGTCACCCTTGCCCACTGTTTACTTCCTTTTCCTTACTGCTCTTTTCTTTCCAGCTGGATGCATCTCAGGGCCAGTCTCTTCTATTCCTGTTCATCTCTTCCTTCTTGTTCTTGTCTTTACTCTTCTGTTCTCAAGTCCCTTATTTATGCTAATGTGCCTCAGGAGGAGCCAAATAAAATGTTAGTTACAAAAAACTAACTGAGCAAAAACACTGTTGTAGCAATGTGGGAATTTCTTTCTCTATAGAGTTTGCAGCTGAGAGGAGCTGAACTTCTAGTTACCTGTTCAACTTTCTTAGGTGAACACTACAGGACTTGGTTTGGACAACTAGGAATCGACTCAGCTGCCTCAACATTAGCGACCAGTGCCATCCAAGATGCCGCAGAGCATCCAGAACATGTAATCGTGCAATTAAACTGTGTCCATTGGCTGAGGAAAAAAAGATGTTCCTACCATGGGGCTTTAGGCACCTACCTCAATTAGTGGTTCCTCCAAAACTCATCCTAGGATCTCTTCAGATCCTGAGTCAAAGCCATTTAACTTGCTTTTTGCTCTGAATCACTCTCAGAGAGGCCTGTCTTTCTGCACTGACTAACAAGAAAGTCCTGCGTGGTGGTTTTACCCTGCTGGGCAGCTGAACTCCACCACAACCGCTCTCTCACTCCCCCTCCTCAAAGGAAGAGGGGGAGAAAAAAAACTCACAGGTTGAGATAAGGATAGTTTAATTAGAGAAGAGGAGAAAAAAAAAACAAGAAATATATATATATATATACAAGCAAAGCCTGTGCGCAAGCACAGAGGAAAAGAGAAAACAAGTGATTCTCCCACCAAGGAGCGATGCCCGGCCACGTCCTGGGACGCAGAGCCTCAGTACCCGCAGTGGTTGATCGGAAGGACAGACGTCTTCGCAACGAGAGCCCCCCCTTCTCCTTCCCTTTCCCAGCTTTTATTGCTGAGTGTGACATCACATGGTATGGAATATCCCTTTGGTTGCTTTAGGTCAGCTGCCCTGGTGATGTCGCCTCCCCACTTCTTGCCCACCCCCACCTACTGGCTTTGGGGGGTCTGGAGAGAGTCCTGGTGCTGTGCCAGCACTGCTCGGCAGTAGCCAAAACAGTGGTGTGATACCAGCGCTGTTCTAGCTACAAGTGCTGCTGCAGGGAAAGTTAACTCTATCCCGGCCAGACCCAGTACACCCTGTTATTTTAGTTGAAAAATCTCAAGCTGTTATGAATAATCCTTGATTTGGCCAGTCCACACACAAATCATTTAACCTCAGTTGCACTGTCTGGAGTAAAAGCAAACTAATGCACTATTTGACATGGTTAAATGCCCAATGTGGACAAAGCTTGAGGATAAAACCTGCAAGACCACCATTTTTTACAAAACTCTGCTGAATCATGTCTGCTCAGGTATTAGCTCAGGACTGGCCATCCACTGTCAGCACCCAGTGTCCTGCAGAACCAATTGGGAAAGAAGATTGTCTTCTAATAGAGTCAAGCTAATCCATAGCCTGGCAGGGTGAGTGTATGCCCCTAAGGAATCCAATTGCCACAAAGCCTGGAGTTTTCAGACTTTGTGCTTGGGTTACTTTACCAGCTACTGTCCTTTAGTGACTGAATTCTGAGCAGGAGTAAAGCCCAAATGACCCATTCAGAGATCTGACCTTCTTGGTTGACTTTTCAACTCAAACAAGATATCCCTATATTAAGAACAAAGGTTCTGTCTCCTTTCGTAGAATCCATCTCATCCCAACAATCCCTGCATTTACAGCTTCTTTATTACTGCTGGTTATTGTTTAAATAAAGCATGCATTCTGGTAAATAGGAATTGCTCAAACATAAGCAGCTTTAAAGCCAAGAAGTAGCCCTTCCAGTCTCTAGATGAAGGATGATTTGAAATGAATTGATGTGTTCTGACTGGTGAGTCAAAATAATTCAGTTTTTCCCCCCCCAGTGTTAAACCAAGTCAATTTTTTTCAAACCATATTTGATATCTTATTGTTTATTTTCGGTCAGCAGACAGCAATTTTCAAGAACTGCTCTTGATATACAGCTCAGATATCTTACAGGTCACATGTCATTCAAGAAAGGTCAACGATTCATTTAAAGTTTCATCATTCTTCACATAAACAGGCAAATACCATTTCATTCACAGTGCAGGCTTTTGCAGGGGTGATAGGCCTCTGTAGTAAGTAAGTCTATGTAATCTTATTCCCTGCCTAAGAAAGAGAGAATTGACGTTATTATCATTACCTTATCACATATCTTGTATGTGCTACCGGTAAAAGTATGTGCACCTAAACAGAATTTCATTTAGAATAAATTCTGAGGAATTTAGTAGATCTCTGTTTCTTGCTCTGATTTTTCCTCATTGTTCATAAAAACTGAGATAGTAGTATACAATTACACCTTTCTGGATTGTTCAGTCAGAATACCTACAGGCAGATATTACAATTCAGCAAGTGATATATACATCATTGGCAAATAATTTTTTACTATTTGATAGGGTTAAAACAAGATTTTTACTGTTGTTGATTTCTTTAGAAACCACAGCTTCAGTAGAAAATGCACATTTTTAAAACAACTTTCTCATATCCAAGTAATAAATCCTGATTTCATTAAACCTGAAACACTTTTAAGAAGTAAGATGCAGTTTTCATATGGTAAGTGATCTATTTTCTATTTTGTTTCTGTGCTGTCCTCAGTGTAGCATTTCAAACTAGTAATTTCACTGAGTAGCCTTCACAGACTAAAGAATAATGCCAGCTTCTCAGTCTGGATACAAATGGACCGGCCTAACCATCATCTTAAACCATTTTCATTAGCATTTTAGAAACAAGTTTCTTATCAGGAATGAAAAAGGAGATCAAAAATATGTAACAACTTTTTTCTATGAAACTAAAATTAGTTTTTAAAAAATTGATGCTACTGATCTCCTTCTGCTCCCTTTAAAGACCTTCAGATGCAGAAATGAAAGGAGAGATGCAACTGCTTTCCCTGGGGCTTCAGGTGAGTTAGTCAAACGGGACTTTTGAGTGTCTGTGTGCCTAGTTCCTGCACATAAGTGTTTTGGTAGGCACCTACTGCATCTTAAGAAGTCTAAATACTTTTCAGTATCTATCCCTTCTTGCTCCACATCACCCATGATCCCTTCCACCAATACAATGATTTAAAGGTAAGTTGGGCATGCAGAACCTTTTGAAAACTCCATCTAGTATCTTTTACCTCTTTGCTGTTAAATGTCCTTACAAATCGTAGAATCAGAATCATTTAGGTTGGAAAAGACCTCTAAGATCATCTAGTCCAGCCTTTAACCTAACAATGCCAAGTCCACCATTAAACCATGTCACTAAACTCTACATCTACACATCTTTGGAAGACCTCCAGGGATGGTGACTCAACCGCTTCCCTGGGCAGCCTGTTCTAATATTTCACAACCCTTTCAGTGAAGAAATTTTTCCCAATAACGAACCTAAACCTTCCCTCGCACAACTTAAGCCCATTTCATCTTGTTTTATCACTTGTTGCTTGGGAGAAGAGACTGATCCCCACCTTGCTACGGCCTCCTTTAAGGTACCTGTAGAGCGCAGTAAGGTCTCCCCTGAGCCTCCTCCTCTCCAGGCTAAACAACGCCAGCTCGCTCAGCCGTACCTCGTAAGACTTGTTCTCCAGACCCCTCACCATCTTTGTTGCTCTTCTCTGGACACGCTCCAGCACCTCGATGTCCTTCCTGTAGTGAGAGGCCCAAAACTGACCACAGGACTCGAGGTGCGGCCTCACCAGAGCTGAGTACAGGGGGACAATCACTTCCCTGGTCCTGCTGGCCACACTGTTCCTGATACAAGCCAGAACGTTGTTGGCTTTCTTGGCCACCTGAGCACACTGCTGGCTCATATTCAGCTGGCTATCCACCAATACTCGCAGGTCCTTCTCTGTCAGGCAGCTTTCCAGCCACTCATCCCCCAGCCTGTAGCGCTGCTTGGGGTTGTTGTGCCCCAAGTGCAGGACCCGGCACTTGGCCTTGTTGAACTTCATATAGTTGGCCTCAGCCCATCGGTCCAGCCTATCCAGATCTTCCTGCAGAGCCTTCCTACCCTCGAGCAGATCAACACATGCACCTAACTTGGTGTCATCTGCAAACTTGCTGAGGGTGCACTCGATCCCTTCATCCAGATCATTGATAAAGATATTGAAGAGAACTGGTCCTAATGCTGTGCCCTGGGGGACATCATTAGTGACCAGCCTTCAGCTGGATTTAACTCCATTCACCACGACTCTTTGGGCCCGGACACCCAGCTGGTTTCTAACCCAATGAAGCGTACGCCAGTCCAAGCCATGAGCAGCCAGTTTCTTCAGGAGAATGCTGTGGAAGACGGCGTCAAAAGCCTTACTGAAGTCAAGGTAGACCACATCCACAGCCTAAATCTGGTTGTTAGTCTCCACAAATTAGTGATGGGACTACCCTCTGCTGAAAAGAGGTTTGCAGTGTGTTCTGCACCACCAAATTATAAATACAAAAGTGTGAACTACAGAAGTTACAGAGGTATCCAGTTAAAGACCTCATTCCTATATAAATCACACTGGTGGTTGGGGTTTTACAGTACAGAAGACAAGCAGTAGGAGCAGTCAAAATTTTCAAAGCTACTCAGCAAGCAGAGATGTCCAGTGAGATTAAGGAGTCCTGCTCACTGATACATGTTGAAACTTCTAGCCTGTGGTGCAAAACCAGGAGTTAATATTTTTATTCTTACCTCTGTTTTCATTATTAGATAATTTATTGCTTGAAGCTCTCCACATCTTAGTTTTTTTCAAGCAACACATGCAATTAAATAATATCATATAATAAAATAGCTGATTTAATATTGGGTTCCTTTATCTTTATCTACCTAGAAGCCAGAATCTTCTAAGGGTATTGGTACCTTTTAATTTTTGCTATCATATATGTGTGTTCATGGAAAGGCAATTGTGGAAACTAATGCATAGAGCATAACCTAATATACACAAATTCCGTGAAATTCTTGCAACAAAGGTAACATTTACCTCTCTGCATATCCTACAAATTATTTAATTCAGGAGAAGCTCAGGGTAAAGCTTACTTGCATGTTGGCATTTATCTGGCACTCAGCCCATGTGTGAACTTCATTTGTGGAGGAATGAAATTCTCCATTTATATTGGAAAGTGTTGGCAGGATAGGCCCTTCAGCAAGGGAGAGAGAAAGCTTTTTGCATTTTGCATCTGACAATGAAAATGGCTTTGCTAACAAGGAGCAGGAGTTTGATAGACTGTACATTATACAGCAAAACATTTTTGCTTCGTGAAATCTTTAAAGTGCTGTGGAACAGGGCTCCTCTGTTTAAGTAGTTCCTTTTAATTATGGAAGCCAAAGCCAATTTCTCTTTGACATTCCCATTCGTTGGGAAGGAAGGTAGCTTGTTAGCAGGAGACTTCAGGGAGAAAACCTCCTCCTGGACCTGTTCTGTCTCTTTGCAAGATCTCTGTGTGCCCAAAAGGGGGTCTTATAGGTAAAAAATTCTGACTGAGGGGATGCAGGAATATGTCCATGTGTGATTTACAACTAATTTTGCAAACTTTTATTGTTGACATTTTTTCCACTTTTCAGTTTTACAGCAGTATTAAGGATGCACTACAGACTGCACTAAGGAGGTTGTTATCTAGCAGAGCATGGAAATACAAAGAACTTTTGGCAGACAGAAAACAAACAATACAACTCTTTCCATTTTCAGAAAATGAAGAAAACAAAACAAACAAAGAAGCCAGAATAATATGAGGGACTTTCATGTAGGAGGAAGTTTTCTGGACACTGGATTACTTCAAACCCTCTGAGATCATCGTTATGTTCTTGAACAGAGTGACTTTGATTTTCCTGCTCTTGCTTTGTAGAGTGTTAGGTGAGCGATGCTGAGCAGATCCTAAGGGATTTCACATGCTAATCATTCCTATAAACATCAGCAAGGACCAAGGGCATTCACCTGCTCTTGGGGTGGAGTATAGAGCTTCAACTCTTCTGCCTATGCAGAAAAATGAAGTGTAGCATTGGCTCAGCGCCACCCTGAAGGAGTTGCCTTCAATATCATGAAGAGGTTCCCTCTGAACACAAATTTCCCTTATTTTTAACATTTATGGTTAGTAATATAAAACAGACAGACAAACAAACAAACAAAAGCAAACAAACAAATAAACAAAAATCAGAACACAGAACTAAGGCAGTTTAAGCTTTTTCCCCAAGCTTGACTGTTCCTAGGTGGTCTCGGTAGGACTCTGCCCATGTTCTGCTGCCTCAGCAAGACAAGTAAACTCTGGGTGAAGTTCAAATATCCCCCGCTAGCACTATTTCCTTGCAACTCTCTTCAGAAACCAAACTAAATAGAAACCAGTAGGCAGGATCCTTAATTCTGCCACCTTATTATAGCATTCTCTCTATATTCTTTGACTGTCCTTTAACATTTTTATATCTCCTATAATCCAGAGGGTCAAGGGACCAAACCAACATCAGGGAAGCCAGGGAGCATTTTTTTTGCTAACTGCAGCTCTTGTCTGGGATGACAGTTGTTTAAAACTGCCTTGCTTCTGAGGAAGGATCTTGTTGTGCTTGTTGTACTGATGGAATGGAGCAAGTGGAGGTACGGAACATGCTCATCTCCAGACTTTGCTGCAACATCAGAGTAACCAAGGGTACGACATAGTCCTGCAAAACCGTCACAGTGAACATAGGAGAAAAGTCAAACAGGGCATCAGTATCTGACCCTCAGTGTTCAGAGGGTGGATTTATCACTCTCACAAAATTTTAATAAAGCAATAAATTACAGCCCTTGTAGATTAGCACTTAGAGCCTGGATTTGAAATGACAATATAGGATTGAAGGGCTTTCTGGGTCTTGTTATTGATCCATGTGCTGGCCAGTTAGTTAAGAATCATTTTCAAGACCCGGTTCGTTAAGCTTTGAATTTGCATCTGCACACTGAATATGTGTGTAGTTCTCCTTGTGTAAAAACTGGGTGACAATGCAAATGGCTACATTCTGTGCTTAAAAATCTGCTTTAATAGGCCTTTAAAGTAATTCAAGTGTTTACTTGAATTTTGCACTAAGTAACACTTTGCACAGAACACGTGACTGTCATGTACCTTTATTAGAATGATGCACTTGATTAGTGAGAAATTTCAATTAAATTGGTGTTTCACACTGCAGATGACAATTAATGAAGCCTACAAACAACGTGAAAAGAGATATATACATCTTAGCAGGCTCTTTCTGATTTTTGCTGGATCTATTTGGAGTGTATCTTTAATACAGTTTCACTTGTTGTTTATTGCCAATTTAGCTTATTTTTGCTGTTCAGACCCAATGTAAAGCAAAGGAAAAAGTGATCTTAAGTAACTTTTTTTTTTTTTTTTGCCATCAGTGTACAGTGAGGTAGGGGAAAACAGAAGGGGCTCTGTGTAGGTACTAAACTAATGAAAGATGATGTATCAGCAAACATTTCTTTGACTCACTGGTACTGTTCCTCCAAGAAAGGATTTTTTTTAGCAACAAATTGCTGGGTAGCAGCACATATACTTTGAGATTACTGCTAAAACAAATGATACTCAGACATAGCAATCTCTCTTATAATTAGCATAGCTTCTTAAAATTAATGCTGATGTAAATAAGAGCAGAATTTGGCCAATAGTGAGTGAAATGGGTGCCCTCTCAGCACAGATCAGTAAGGATGAGGTTTGACTTCTTGTCTAGTCCTTGTTTTAGGTCAAGTATAATCTAGAGCTCTGGGCCTCTACCAGAATATTTATGGTGTGTGTAACTACAGGCAATACAAATACTGAATAGCACCTATATTTAATTTTCCTTTCTTTAAGATTCCCTGGAAGTTCTTATTACAAGACCTTGCTTTATATTGCTTATATATATATTTTTGAATGTGAACTGGTCTGATTGAAAATTTCCATGCTAGATATTTCTCATGGCTGCATATTTTAGGAACATTTCAGCTAAAATAATTGAAATGCTTCTGAGTATGAAATAATGGGAAAATACACTGTGTTGCATGTAAGAAAATTTCCCTTTTTAATAGTTCGATGCGGAGATGTACCTTCATTATGATTTGAAACACAGGACTGAAAATTAAGAGAAGGCCGCTCTGCAGCTCCAGCACTGCTGGAACAAGATCTGATGAGATTTTCTCTCTGGCATGGGACACAGGAAGGACATATCATTTGGCTTGAGCACGGTGAGGGAGGTGGAGATGGTAGCATGGAATAGCCAGTCTGTAAGAAAAGCTGAAAACTGGTGAAGGAAAAGTGTGTTTGGTTGGACAAAAACTGGGAATAGAGCAAGAAGGCAGATGGTAGTTTGAGTAAGGACCTGAGGGATGGGAAAAAAAGACTAGCCGGGTGAGGAGACTGGAATGGGGAGAATGGTGTGTAGCAGGGAACACTGTCTTTCTTTCCCAAGCTGGAGGATTAGTGTGTCAGCAGCAAATCCACAGGAATCAGGAAAGGAAATTATTTCTCAAAAAGGTAAAATGATATCTGCCATTATGTCATAGAATGCCTTGGGTTGGAAGGGACTTTAAAGATCATCTGGTTCCAACCCCCCTGCCACGGGCAAGGATGCCACCCACTAGATCAGCCCCCTCCACCCTGGCCTTGAACACCTCCAGGGATGGGACATCCACAACTGTCACTGAACTGTCAATGAAGGTATTTGGCATTTGAATGAGGGGAAAGTTCCTGGCTCCTGCTTGAGGTTGGCCAGAGTTTCACAGATGTCTCTTTTACAATGCTGTAGCTCCCAGTGTGGCAATGTGGTCATGGAAACAGCATGCTTCCTTTATATTCCCTTGCATAAAAGCAAACCAAACTGAAGCCTGTGTTTCTGGATCTACCAACACTTGTGCTCTCAACAGTTATCCATGAAGCTATGAGGTAAAAAGCACCTCCCAGCCCAATCAGCTGCTGAAATTGCTGTGGCCATCATTTATCATTGTTGCTAAAAGCAACCGAGATGTTGTTTGAGGCCTGAAACCCTCATCTCACTTATGGCATTTGTATGACACACAGTGATTTCTTGTGGTGCAATTCTTGCTTTGAAAGAAAAGGATTGGAAATTGCATGGCATACCTAAGTTGTGTATTAAAAAGATACTAAGGTTGAAAAGCCAAATATTAACAAAGAAGAAAATATCAGTATTATTATCAGTATTATATCAGTATTAATGCTGATTAATGCCTCCCTAGAAGGCAATCTCCTAGGAAGAGCTGCTGTCTCTTGGAGTCCATCTGATGATTTTTTCCCATGTAAGCTGAGCCAGGTGGGAGCAGAGGGAGGAAGGCCTTGTGGGAACTTATGGCTGGGAAAGTAGGTGTGAGGGTAACAGAAGCCCTCAAACTGGGTCTCGGTTTAGGCATGTGGAGACAGGAAATGTGCATGGAAAACTGGGTAGGAAGAGACTCTCTTTTACAATATTTTCCAGGTAAAATCCCCCTTTAACTTCCTCTGCAATAGGCAGAAGAATCACAGGTCTTGTATATTCAAACAACCTTAAATGTGGGCAAGCAACGTGATAATTCTTTCCTAAGGATGGGATGAGAATAATGTGTAGTAAACTAATCACAGGGTCACCCACAAAATGATGACAATGAAACACAATATTGACCAGTTACTTGCAGCTCCTTTTGTGCTGAATGAGACAAAGCTGCCAGGGAAGCTCATGGAGCAGATTATCTTGAGTGTCATCACGCGGCACTTGCGGGACAACCAGGCGATCGGGCCCAGTCAGCATGGGTTTATGAAAGGCAGGTCCTGCTTGACGAACCTGATCTCCTTCTATGACCAAGTGACGTGCTTAGTGGATGAGGGAAAGGCTGTGGATGTGGTCTACCTCGATTTCAGTAAGGCTTTTGACACCGTTTCCCACAGCATTCTCCTCAAGAAACTGGCTGCTCGTGGCTTGGACTGGCGTACCCTTCGTTGGGTTAGAAACTGGCTGGGTGTCCGGGCCCAAAGAGTCGTGGTAAATGGAGTCAAGTCCAGTTGGAGGCCGGTCACTAGTGGCGTCCCCCAGGGCTCAGTACTGGGGCCGGTCCTCTTTAATATCTTTATAGATGATCTGGACGAGGGGATCGAGTGCACCCTCAGTAAGTTTGCAGACGACACCAAGTTAGGTGCGTGTGTCGATCTGCTCGAGGGTAGGAAGGCTCTGCAGGAGGATCTGGATAGGCTGGACCGATGGGCTGAGGCCAACTGTATGAAGTTTAACAAGGCCAAGTGCCGGGTCCTGCACCTGGGGCACAACAACCCCAGGCAGAGCTACAGGCTGGGGGATGAGTGGCTGGAAAGCTGCCTGGCAGAGAAGGACCTGGGTGTGCTGGTTGACAGTCGGCTGAATATGAGCCAGCAGTGTGCTCAGGTGGCCAAGAAGGCCAACGGCATCCTGGCTTGTATCAGGAACAGTGTGGCCAGCAGGACTAGGGAGGTGATTGTCCCCCTGTACTCGGCTCTGGTGAGGCCGCACCTCGAGTACTGTGTTCAGTTTTGGGCCCCTCACTACAAGAAGGACATGGAGGTGCTCGAGAGAGTCCAGAGAAGGGCAACGAAGCTGGTGAGGGGTCTGGAGAACAAGTCTTACGAGGTACGGCTGAGGGAGATGGGGTTGTTCAGCCTGGAGAAGAGGAGGCTCAGGGGTGACCTTATCGCTCTCTACAGGTACCTTAAAGGAGGCTGTAGTGAGGTAGGGATTGGTCTCTTCTCCCACGTGCCTGGTGACAGGACGAGGGGGAATGGGCTAAAGTTGCGTCAGGGGAGGTTTAGGTTGAATATTAGGAAAAACTTCTTTACCGAAAGGGTAGTTAGGCATTGGAACAGGCTGCCCAGGGAAGTGGTTGAGTCACCATCCCTGGAGGTCTTTAAAAGACGTTTAGATGTTGAGCTTAGAGATATGGTTTAGTGTGGGCCTTGTTAGAGTTTAGGTCAGAGGTTGGACTAGGTGATCTTGGAGGTCTTTTCCAACCTGAAAGATTCTGTGTGATTCTGTGTCTGTGTGAAAAATTAAACTATTACTAAAGACCGTGTCTTGATATGCTAGTGACCAGGACACCTTAGCTCTGGCATTTCCCACTCTTCAGACTCTGACCTTTTTCATGTTGTGGTGTGTACATGTAGATACATCTGCCTGTACATAGACATGCATGTCTACCTGCAGAAGCACACGTACTGGAGGGTTAATGTTAATTGTACACATACAGATAAAGCAAGACTTTGATTATGCTACCAGTACCAGAGTTTGCCTTTTGGTTTAAAATATTCAACATGTTGTGTTACTTACAGTAAAATCCTGACATTGATAATAACCATAAGCAGAAACGTGCATTGCTGTAACACATTGCTTTCAAACATGGTACAAATAAACACACATTTGTACTGGAGCAATGCCCATCTCTCTTAGCTGAGCTTTTGATCCTAACATTACATGTTGGATGCTTGCACAGCTCCACTTGCCTAGAGTTTGTTATTTTGGGGCTGGTGGCTTAAAGATAATTAGTCTATCGTTGTTGCCATCAAGGAGAGGCGGATAAACACATTTTGATCCATGTATTTTCTCCTGATGATTACACAAAGCTGAATGCCGTTCAATAGAAACAGAAAAGAGAGACTAACCCAAAAGAATGAATTTATTACGTATATTAAAAAGTCACTATCTTCCCAATTTATAAGAATGTTACTGTTAAACCAAAATCTTGATTCGAAATGAAAAATTAATTCAATTAAAGCAGCTGCATTCTTGTTTTACTTCTGAGTTGCATGAGCTCTTCACCAAACACATGTACAGAAGCCTATATATATACCCACATATGCACTTACAGGGAAAGTTTTCAACAGTGTATTACACACAAGAGCAAGCAGCAGATTGCTTAAGATTACCCCGACATCCTGGACCAGTCTTGGAGCAGTAATATCTTCATGTTTGCTGTCAAGGCCCGTCACCCCAGCTGACCAGCGGGGACGCCAAGGCAACCCACATTACTCAATCAACTTTAAGTGTTATAAATACTAAGGTCCATAAAAAAGTACAATGTAATGATGACTTAAACAAACCCAATTCATCATCCCAGCTGCACACATATCATTTCCCTCAGGGTGACCAACCAACCAGCAGTGAATGTAACCCAGGCCCGATTCAGATTCCATTTCTCTTCATCAATTTGACTTTTGAGTTTACCCCCCTCCAATGTAAAAATGAATAAAAATCTCACAAATCAAATACAGCTCAGCTACCCGAGTCCCCTTTTTGTTGTTGTTGTACTCATGTCCATGCATTTTGCCTCTAGTGATATAAAGGGAAACCCTTCAATTTAAAGGTCAAATGGGGGCCGTTTGTTTTAACCCAGTGAACCATGGCAGTGGTATTCACATATATTATCTTTTGTCCTTCAACAGTTGTTAGACTTGTAGCCAGAGGGGAGGCTTGGCAGATTTGCTTGCACTGATTTTTTTAAGATATAAAAGTACTAAATTTCTGCAGTTAAGTGTGCTTGATTGAGTAATATTCCGAAAATCAAATCGATACCAAATCTGATTTTCAGTCAATGATAAGGCACATTCACCAGCACTATTAAAGTTTATTGGTTTCATTCATTTAAAGAGGAAAAGTAAAGATTCACAATTCAGTGTGGACTATTCTCTCTCCTGCCTCCATCCTCTTTGATTCCCCACTTGATTTTACTATTCCCCCTTTGGTAATCAAACAATGTCATGTAAGAACAGAGTTAATTGTTGTTCCACCTTTCAGTTCCCATGCCCTCACCCCAGATTTCCTTTCCTTTTCATTAAAGAATTGCAGCTGCAAGGCAGGGAACTCACCAAGACAAGATTAAAGAGAACTGATGTAATGTGCAAGTGAAAGCAAGGTTTTGGCTACTTTTAATTTCCACACAGCTGTGGGAGCAAGCCAGTTTGCATACACTGGGATTAGTAATTTTTTTTGTCCTGGATTGCATTGAGTGCTTTTTTTCTGCTGTTGAATTACTGCTGCTCCCCTCCCCAGAGGTGGCTACATTTTAAAACATACACTTTTTTCAGAAGATGTAAGAACACAGTTTGCAAAATTTTTGATGAACTTGTATTTTTTGGTTAAAAAACAGTATTCTAAAACGCTCATTTGTATATGGGACCTGAAAAAAAGCCATTGACATCCTCTTCCCCAAGGATCATACAAACAAAATGTTACGTTAGAACAAGACAAAAACAGAAATACAACTATGGGAGAAACACAAATATTTAGGTTTGTTTCCATGAGACATTCAGGGAGAAAACATTGTTAATTTTCAGTCCTTCGTCTCTGGAGGTACAATATCCTGTTCCCTCTGTTAAGACTGCAAATGCTTCATAGCCTGGCTGTTCCTTACTCTGCATCTATGCAGTCTTTAGCATAAGATCAGACCTTGGCTCTTGACTCTGCCATCACACACTCACTGCAAATAATGTAAACCTCAAGTGATGTCACAGATTGCTGTGCTGTTCATTTTTGTCAATGGGCAAAACGCAGAAGATGGCTAAGAATCATTTTGGGGATAGATTTTCTAGGGACAGGAATTAGAATAGAATTGAGATGTCCTTTCAGAGCTTGCATGCTCCACCTTCTTCTGTTGGATTTTTCATCTCTCCCCGTTGAACCACATGGAGGCCCATTAAAGCACTTGCCAGGAGATTTCTGGCTACCATGTGGATTTCAAAAGCTATTACTCTTTTTAACTTTTAATTGATTAGAATATAAGAACATAGTCCTTTCAGTCAGAAATTACATCAACATGTTAGAGTGGTGGTGGAGGACTGAGTGGTCCCTAAGGCTGAGAAAAGAACAGAAATGATCATCTTCTGTCATGAGGAAATAAAAAGCACAAAATACCCCAGCCAGGGCAGACAGGCAAGTCCCTGGCATAGCCACAGAGCTGCCCTGGAGTATGGACATGCACCGTTGTCCCCTCACCATCAGGAAGACTGATCAGTTTGAAATTCTGTCTCACCAGCTGTCTCACCCCTACAGCAGTAGGTTTACTAAGAAAGCGGGAGCTAAGATTAGAAAACTGGTCTTTGATAGACAGCAAACATGGGTAAATACAAAGGAACTAGGGATGTGACATTGCAAAACACTTGAGGGCAGTGTGATACCTGCCTCTTGGGAGTAGGTGGCTTGTAGCAAATACTCTTTAAAGATTGCTTGCACCTTATTAAAACATGTTGATACTTGCTCCATTTCAGGTTGAAGGAGCTCAATGTCTTTGTTGTTTTGGGTAACAATTACCACGAAACCCAAATTCTGATTGGCATTTTCACCATAACTCCAACCAAGATACAACCCAAACATCTGGGGCTGAGTGCCAGGCTGAAAAAAATGTTCAGAAGAAAAAGCAAACATCAGCTGGTGATTTTGCTGAAACTTGCAAGGCAAAAATATCTATCAGTTCATGTTTGGTTGAATCTGAGATCAAGTTCAGGCCAAACTACATAACTGTTGAATAAGATTTTTGTGTGTGTTTTTTTTTTTTTTTTTTAATTTACATTGCAACAAAATATTATGAGAGAAACCAGATTGCTTTAGACAGGGTCTGTGTATTTTTCTTTCATGCTGTTCATTTTTCACTTTATCCAGATTTTCTGGATCCTTGAGAACAAGTAACTCAGAGATTCTCTGGGATCTGGGCAGTTGCAGTTGACAGACTCTCGCTTGAGTTGTGCACATGACAGCTTGTATTGGTACAACATTTCAGAGTCTTGCAAAAACTAGTGAGCAGATCTGGCATGTTGCTCACTATCTTAAGTTTCTAGTTCTGCTATATGACCCAACCCTCTGTATAATTTACACAGTCCCCTAACTGATATCCTCCTCTGCCATCCATTCCTCTTGATTATCAATGTCTGTTTCTGTGAGAAGACCAATACACTGGAAATATACTTTAAAAAGTCAAATTTCCTGATGTGCTATCTCTAATGGGGCCATTATTTGTTGTATTGCTACATCCTGTGCTCTGATTCACCTTCTTAGAAGAGCGAGTTTGCATGGGAAGTTGTCTTGAAGACAGATTATCCTCTATTTACCTTATTCATCTGTGATTTTTCATTCATTTGAATATTACAAAACTTTTTGCTGTACAGCTTGCATGTTTATTCTCTAAGAATGCCAAGCTTCCCCAGACATGTACAGTACATATATTACCATTTTGTCCTTCATCAGTTCCTGGACTCATAGCCGTAGGCAAAGATGTTAGGATTTGCTTGAGCTGAGCAATACAATATTTTTGTTCAGCTGTGAAGTTGATTAATAATTTGGAAATTAAATCAATATATTCTCTGATTTTCATTACAGTAAGGCTTGCATGTAAACATTTTGTACTGGCATTCGCATCCTGAGTAGGAAAACATGGGAAAATTAAGTTAACTGGTTTGGTATCATCTTCCCTGTGACACTGCAAAAATAAAGTGAAACTCCAAGGATTAACAGCTTGATGATAACCTTTGCTGTTTAACTTCATTGATTATTCTTGATTGTCAAAGCAGAAAAGGTTTTGCATGCTTCCAATTGCAGCGTCAAGTATGAAGTAATTTATTTATTACAAAATTACTGAGCCCCTTTTTATCAGATAATTGGGATCCTTTCAATGGTTGTGAAAAATACAGCTCCAAAATTCAATGTCTGACAAAGCTTTTTTTTTGCATATTTCCTGCTGCTCATGCTTTAATAATACACACATATAGCGTTATTTAAGAAGTGAGGATACCAAGAAGTCACTACATGCATAATTGCTGAGTGGATTTTCAGAGCATCATATTTAACTATTGTGATGTTTTGTAGGAAACCTAACAACACTGATATAATGCATTTCTCTTGCATCTACTTTTGTGCCAGCAGCGTTCAGGATGCTCTGTGAAGTAAATACAAGGAACTGCAGCGTTCTGATGTGCCAGCTAATAGCCTGGATAGAATATTTAAAGCAGTGTCTAAAATGAGGTATATTGTTGTCTTTTTATGGATAATAAAAGCTGATTTTCAGAGTCAATGTGTACTCTAATTGTTCAGCAACTCTGAAAAAAAACAAAAACAGATAACTGTACCGAGGTAAGAAAATGTCTTAGAAAGTCCAACCAAAACTCCATTGAAATCAATGGGAAGTCTGCAAATTTCAGAAGACTTGCAGTAAAGTCTTATGTACTTAATTCTAGTTAAATATGAGTGAAGGCTTTGGCTTGAAGTTCTTGCTGGTGTAATTTACACAGTAAATGTTCTGTAACATTGCAATGAGAAAACGTTTATAACCTTGTAAACATATCGTATGGTCTTAGAAGGATCCTTCAGACTTTGAATCGGTCAAGAGTTCCCTGTCACCAGTCAAAGCTGGGACGGTCAAAACTGATTTTTTCTGCTGCCCTCAGTGTTGTTATTTTTTTCTGCTGGCATTCTGTGTTTTCAAAAATGCACAGTACGCAGCTAACCTGGGTACGTAGCAAAAGATATTAGACAAGTTTTGCAATGTGCCTTATATTGTTGACAAACAGAGCTTACTGCGGTCACTAAATCTGACAATTCCTGAAGGAGACAGGATTAGGATGCAAGATGTACAGCCACACTGACAGGACTGACAATGCTTACATCCAGCTCTGATCTTATTTGACTTCTGCTCGTATGGCATTCAGTGTAACTTAGGTCTATATACAGGCTCTAAATGTACCAGATTACTAGAAATTCATTAAAAACAGTAGCCAGTCTTTTCATCTTTCAATCTGAACCCAAATGAATGTCCTACTTTCTCTCTCATCAGTTTTCTGAAGCAGGTTATAAGTTCAGGAATGAAACTTCCAGCTCAGCAAATGGAGGTCTGTTTGGAGAAAGAAAACCAGAGCTGCCTCTTACAGCATGATGCTATGCACTTCTAAATCCCACCCACTCCTGCAAAACTACCGGTAAACACAGTTGTGCCCCAGTTGTACACTAGCTCCATGTTGGAACAAAATCCAGGGGGAAAAATGGGGCCACACTGTAGTCTCTCCAGAAGTCATTGATTTGGAAGACCAGGCCTCCTTACCCATTGTTTTTGCAACATATGTCATTTTATGTAGATGTGTGTAAATTGTCCTAGTTCAGATGGTGCTTTAAAAAAAAATTGTGTCCAAAGCAATCAAGAAAACCCATCTCCAGAATGCCTCTGAACCCACCTATGAGCAACAACATCATTATACAGATCTGCATCATTCATTCAAGTTCTGCAGCCAACCAATGGAACCTTTTACAAGACAGAATCCACACTAAGCTTATCATGCCTGAACTGAAGTAATTCAGCAGCATCAGATGTGCAATTGTACTTATTTTTACAAAACTGCAAACTTCTTAAATGGATTCTTGCTTATTTCCAGGCACTTTAGTGGCTGGAGCTGCATATAGAATGAGAAGCATTTCAGATGCTGCTCCATCACAACTTGCTGAGATGTAGCTTCAACGAAATCTTGTTTAAGTGCTTTGTTGTAGAATACTCCTCTGCATCCCTAAAATTAGTCCCAAATACACCAGGTGTATTGTAAAGAATTGTAAAGATGTAGTGTATTAATTCTCAAATTTGAGACTTTAATTCTCAAATTAAAATGTTAAGTTTTTCCCATATTAATTTGTCCACATAGATGTTTATGACAGCTAAGATTTGGCAGGTTGAGCTGACGTCTGCTCTCCTATCTCTATAACCTTGTACTACCAGACTGAACACCAGGGAAGAATATTCGAGGCTGCATTTGGATGATCTACAAAAATGGATTTAGTTGCTTAATATTGTTGATAAGTTCAAGAATGGCCTAAATGATTCAAACTAACTCCAAACCATAGAGCTTTGTATGCAATCAGATGAATCTTGCCTAAGTATGTATAGGCTGTGCTATATTAGCTACTTCCTTGGCCTAACAATTGAACAATGATATTTTTGTACAGGTTTGGGGCAAAAGAGTATGCCAGTGGACTCTGGGTAAAACGGACTGATTTTATCAAAGGAATCAGCTTATTTTCAGGTTTGGGATGACTGGTTAGATCACAGTCTGACAAGCTAATATTTTACTTTTATTCTGCTGCATTGATATTTCACCCTATCTCAGCTGTTCACTTTAAGTAATCCTTCCGAAATGTGAACAATACAATAGCATTCAAGGCAGGGTTGGCTGCGTTTATACATTTCTCTGAAATTAATTGCTAGTTTGCTTATCTCTTTGGCTTCCTCCCAGTTTTTCCTAACACCCACATCCTCCATCTAGAGTTTCTGCATATTTCTTGCTTATTGTGCTAATGGTCTTCTCTTTCATTTAGATGGCTCCTTTAGTTATATCTGCCCATGCTCAAATGTCTCTCTCTTGGCCAGGCTGTCTATCCATTGTGAGCTGCCCTTTTCTTTTATCACGTTGCCTCTTATGCTTTACCAGTGACAGCAGTGTCACCCACCTGTCTAACACTGCCTGCATTAAAGGGTTATTTACTCACCTTTCCAGGAACCTGCCACACTCTCCAAATCTCTCTCTGCTCACATACAAAGTCATTCAGTCAAGAGGAGGTGGAGTCAAGAGTAGTGTAAATGAAGTTTGTTTCTAGCAACAGCAAGTGGACTTCATCAGAAGCTCATCCAAAGAGTTCTAGGTATGGCCTTAAAATTTAGGCATAATAGCAAATTAAAACATATGCGATCCTCTTCTTTTTCTTAGGTTTTGATCCTGCAATATGACCTCCAAGACCCTTCAAGGGAGCACCCCTAACTGCACAAAACACAAAGATCCACCTTGCTGAGGTCATTGCTATATTATGGTGTTGCCCCCGCTTTTTTTTTTGCCTTGTCCAGAGGAGATTTGAGACTTGCAAGTCTCATACAAGTTGTCTGGTTCATGCTGTAGCAGCTCAGATAGCTCCCTGTTGTAATCCCCACATTAACATGAGACGGTGGCACACACCATGAGAAGCGAGGGGATTGAGGATATTGATTTTTAAGGGCAAAGGTGGTATCTTCGCATGTGTTTATGCAGAACCTAGCGCTACAGGGCTTTGGTCCTGAATGAGATTTCCAAGTTATGTTGTAATACAAACAAACAATAATAATAGAGAATGGGTAGAGGTAAGGGGGGGAAGTCATGATTAATTTTTATCAGACTTCCTTCTGCTTTCCACAGAGCAGTTCAATGTGAAGTCAAAGTTCATTGACACGTTCTCTGTAGTCGGTGGGATGATTGTTTTATATTAGCCATTGACTTGGCCTGCATTGATCCTTGAGAATGTATCGCACAAATCATTTTGCACTAAACTGCTGAATCAATGAAGAAATCTCCTGGAAAATTTATATTAAAAGTCGCTGTTTGCCTAAATGAGTTCCCTGTGCCCCATATTGAATATTTTGCTGATGAATTGAATGAGTTTAAATTTGAACATTGCAGACCCATTAAAGAATGAATTCTTAAATCAACTTCTGCCATTTATGATTGAAATGAGATTTCCCCTGCAATAGACTAGCTGTTATATAAATCAGTTGTGCATTTTATACTGTACCATAAACAAGATATAATTCTTCTAAATACACAACAGGTGCCTTAAATCTTTTGATGCATCTTGTATTTATCTGATGTTGATTTTAGTATATTTACAGCAGGTAACTAACATGGGTTTATAATAGAATAGTTTCTGAAGGTTAAAGAAGCCATAATCTTTGTTTTTAAATGCAACTGAGTTTTCAGAGATTATACTCTACATCACTGTTCACAACTGAGATCTAAATTTAATCTAAAATAAATAATTGTCCCTTGCATTATAAAAAAGCAAACCAACTTGATTAAGATTATGATTAGAGCAAATCTGACTTTTAGTGTGACATAGAGGACCATTTTTTCTTCTGTCTAGTTTTTAATATTGCAGTGAATAGTTGAATTCCTTCCCTTTACACTGGGACTCTCTGCACCTTAGGTGACCTCTATATTGGCTGGCACAGGTAAATGACTCAGGCTACTATCAAAATTTGTTCATGCACTGGTCCATGCACATGGTAAGTTTTGAAGTTATCCCAGATACAGGAGTTCCACTGACAGTTTGCTGGAGTAATTGGTATCAGGGAAGTGGTTCTTCACTTTCTCTACAAATAACAGCTTCTTGTATAGATCGTGTTCAGCATGAGAGTTGGTTGCTTCCTACTTGAGCTCCATGAGGAGGTCACTGCTAGAGTCCGACTTGATGTCCTGATCTCACGGGATGTTCCCCATGTTTCAGTGTTTCCTGATCTCAGAGGATGTTCCTTGTGTTTCAGAGTTTGGACCAGGTGGGTCACAGAGGAGCAATATAGCTCCAAATCATTCCTCTACAGGGAACAGCTCAAAGGGAATGTAAACTGAGACTGTGAGGGTCAAATCAGCAGCTGGAATAAATGAGTGCATTTTGTTTGATATCTAGGAATGGTGCCAATGAGGTCGTTATGTACTCAGCAACTTTTGAATAGATGATAATTACAAAGAAATAACACAGGGAGCTTCAATGAGCTACAAGTGAGGAGTAACAGCTGCATTGTGGATTAGTGAACAGACAGGTCTGGAGGTTAATTTGACATTGCTCTTTTCCTATCTAGATAATGTTCTGCTTAGAAGTGCTCACAGTATAAAATAGGAAAAAAATACCAGACCTAGATGAGAGACCATAATGAATATAGCAAATTCAATAAAATCTAGAAGCCAAATAAAAAATGAATGTTTTGACCATCCATCACTTCAGGGTAGTATATTTCTTCATTGGTGTTGTCTCAGACACACCCTACAAGGCAGGTCTGGGCTCCAGTGCATGGACAGAGATGGGGCCTCCAGTCTAAACCTTCTCCAGTGCTTGTCCAAACCGTGCTGAGCCCACAGCTGAGCACTTGCTGGATTTGCCCTGTGGGCTCACTCAGCAGCCACGTCCCTGATAACAGGACAAAGTCAAACTTCAAGGAATGCTGCAGCCACTTCTGCTGAGTATGGATTTGATCCTTTCCGTACATGCATGGCACTTTCCTTCTCTGGGCTGGAGAAGGGGGGGGGGTAGGGGGGTGTACAAGGTACTATGACTGTTCCTAGAAAAAGAAACCCTTCCTTATTTTTGTCCCCTTCCTGCCAGTAACAAGGTTCAGACACAGCTTCCAAGGTAAAGATATCTTTAAATCACAGGTGCTGAGAAGGGTTGGAATTACTCACTTTAACCAGGTTGTAAAATCTCACTATTGAGGCCATAGTAACTAATGTCTCATCCCATGGCTGCTAATGTTTTCATGTCTCTGTGGGACTCTTTCAACCAAGGACAAACATCAAGGGTTTTATAACTATCAGTTGATCATTTCTGCTAGAGTAGGGGAGGTGGATTCTCAGCAAGATAACAAAGGTGTTATCTCTGTCCAGGGAGGATATAAAGGATATTGGGAAGATAACATCTAATTGAAGATTCAATTTTCCAAGTGTCAAATTGTTTTGATGACTAATTGATTTACATAGTCTGAATTCATTCACAAAGCAAATATTTTTAAGATCTTTCTCCCTGTCTTCTTCTGTGTCAGGAAACAGGATTTGCTGTTCATTTTCAAAACAAATAAAACAACAACAACAACAACAACAACCAACAACAAACGCTGTAGGATTGGCATGGAAGATGTTACTGAGTTTCAGCTCTTTATCTTCTAGGCCACAGTAGGTTGCTAATGTCAGTAAAGGTGTGATTTAGAGATCCAAGCCCAAGACTAGAAGCCAGGAAAAGTCAAGGTCTAATTGCTCTGCCTTGGTGCTGAGAGACCAAGAAAAAGAAGAAAACATGATGGCCTCAGGCAGAGCTCGCAAGACCTCTTTGGCTTGGTTTAGAAGAGGGATAATGGTGTTTACTCACTTCCTTCAGAGGGAAATTGTGAGAATTAATTAGTTAATGCTGGCAAAATGCTGTGAAAGTCAAAAATAATACATAGTGAAAATGCAGGATGAAGTGGTGTGAAAGATTAATTGGAACACATTTAGGATAACTTTAAAAGTGAGATGTGACTAAACCATCAATGAATCCTGCTGGACAAATGTAGTGAAGCTGTTTGCACCCCACCTCAATACATTTTTCTGTCTTTAGAGACAACATTTCCAGAGTGGTTTCAACAAAGTTTTTTTTTAACAGGGGTTCACCTTCAAATCCCTCTGCCAGTGACAGCAGGACACTTTTCAATCCCAGGCCTGGTTAGAGGCAGAGGCATTTCTTTCTTCATTTCTCTCCTCCATATCTTTTAATTCCCGAGAACTAATTGATGATACACTTCTCCAGAAGATCTCAGTGCTGAAAGCATCATTGGCACTAGAATGGGTAAATCTGCTTATCCACCTTCCAAGAGAGTTCCCAGGCTGCTAGACAACACGTTAGTCTGGGTGAACCAGTGAAACTTCAGTCTTCTTCTGGTCAGAAGCATAAATTCAGAGTGAAGGATTTGGAGTACCCCTCTCTCAGTTTGGTGTTGGAAATGTTCCTCTGGGATGATGGAAACTGAGACATAAATGCCTTGGAGGAATAAAGCTTTGTCCATGCTTCAGTCCATGCTTCAGTCTTTGGGTCTGCTGGAAGGGCAGGTTTCAAGTTCACCTTCTCTTCCATCTTTCTGTTTGGGCAAGAGAAAGACAACTCAGCCAGGACATTGCAGATGCCCATCTTGGGGTATGAGGAGCCTAATTGTTCTCAGACAGGATACCAGAGTCAGATACCTCAAACTTAAATGTTGCCACAGTCAGCAGCACCTTTCCTAGCACCTTATCTTAGACCCTTGTGCATTGTATGGAGGATCTTAGCTGGGGTCTGCTGAATGGAGGGGTCAGATGTTTGGCGTTGGCTTGGTTTTTGTTCCTTGAAAACTACTGTTTTTTTTTTGTTTGTTTTGTTTTGTTTTGTTTTGTTTTTTAAGATATGGTTCAGAATATATTTTTATATATCAAGTTTTCAGCAAAAGCAGATTTGAGCCTTATCCTGAAAAAAATGTTGAGAATGCTGTTCGAAATACCATAAATGTTGAAATTTTGAGGGAATAACAATATTTTGAATTTTTCAGACAGGGAGCCCTTTGAAAATTTTTGAGCATCAAAATGTTTTGATGGAATTTGATAATTTCTAAAAATATGAAATACCACTACTACACTTTCAAAAATACTTTCTATGTTATGAATTTTGAAAGGTGTGTATTTAGGCGATCCTGATCATTTTTACCCAAAATCTGCCTCTGCTCATTTTTTATCATTAAATAAATTCTATAATTATGGTACTAATGACATTTCACATTATTGGCGCAAAAGTAATTTTAAAATCTCAATTTACTTTTCACTGTACATATTGGGACCATATTAATGGTCAGGAAATTAATTTTCCATGTATGTGTTTTAGTAGGCAGAACCACTGTGCTTTACATTTGCACATTTTCATTTTCATTGTCTCGTTCTCACAAAAATATTGTCATGTTTGGGTATCACCTCCATTAAAAGAATATTCTTATTTTCATCATTGTAAAAGAAATCATTAAAACATTTGTGCTTTTTCACAGATTTTGGAGTGACTGACTTCATGTATTACGATCACAGATCTTTAGCATTTCTGTCTCTTTCACATCTTTATTAGCATACGCAAAAATTTGACTTTATAGTGTTTCATTTTAGTTTTAAAAGAACATATTTCTCCAAAAATAATGAAAGGACATTTTCAATTTTTGAACCTAAATTTCTTTCAAACCTTAAATACAACTCCACTCTTTAAAAAACATTTTCATGAGAGCTGTTAGGCACAGAACTATAAAAAGTATACATTTATCTAGAGCCAGACTTGAAGAAATTGAACATTATAGTGTCTTCTTCATTTAGCTATAACTAAAGTGTAACTTATAACATATTTAATGTCTTGGTCAACAGATAATACCAAGTGTACCAGTGGATGGTTTGGATGGAGACCAGCTGAGATTGGCTTGAGGCCACCACATTCATTTCATTTGTAACCAAAAAGCTACTTCAGCTGAAAGTTCCTTAGAAGAAAGCATAGCAAATCTATTTGCTTGTTGCACTGATGTTTATACAATTTTTGCTTGTACATCAGCTTGTGTGTTTTAGTTCAGATTATGCACTTTCTTTTTGTTTCAATGCTTTTTTACACTGGAGAAAATGCCAGAATATGATAAGAGTAATAGTGTCTCAGTGTGACACTCTCCCAGTCAAATATAACCTTTTTTTTTTTTTTGTGTGTGTGTGTGTGTGTGTGTTTGAAGAAATTTTTCAGTTACTTTTCACTTTCTGAGTGCTAATGAAGAAAGAACGTGTTTTCAGAAGGCATGACCGATATAATTGCTTTCACAGGATAAACCTAGTGTTTTTCCTTTTGCCATTTAACATTTCAAATCATTTTACATATACAGAACATTTGTGTCTAATTGGATGAAAGATCTTAATTCTTGTTAAAAAAATACTGTTAAATTGATATTACTTCATTGATTTTAATAAAGCCTTTGAAGATCTGAGAACAAAGGGGCCTATTGGTTCTTTAATTAGTAAAGGATTTATTCAATAAGTTATCGGACAAGTTAATTTACAGGACTTAATTTTGCTATTGAAAGGTTTAGCCTCCTTCCCTCCAAAACTGGGACGATGGACCATTCCAATACTGTGAAGGTGATGACCTTGTGATAACCTGTGTGTTCATCAGTCAAATTACTGTCCCCAGTAATGATAATGCCAAAGCTCTGGAACACTGGGGCAGCTAATCTGTATTCAAATTACACTCAATGAAACAGCAAGCACAATTCGAGTAATAACTCACTAGCACTGAGAGGTGAAGGGAGATGTTCAGACCCCTTCATGCAGATTGGACATTATCATACATTTCTTAGGTGTTGGACAGGTCTGCATGAGAGGGTTGTTAATGAAAATATCAATCAAAAACTCTGCTGACTTAATGGTCAATTTAAATTAATTAATTGGAAAGGAAAAAGTTGAGAAGGACAGCATTGATTGTTTAGCTCAAAGCAGTTGGCAGGTGAGGAGAACGAGGTTGCCCAAATAAGACAGTGTTTCCTTATGTCAGCTGATGTTGTGTGTAAAATCTTGAGTCTGAAAAGACAGGGAAAAACAGTAGGGATGTTGTAATTTGAACACTTTGATACTTTGAATCATGGTTCACTGGGTTTGGGAATGGGGCACTGAATGTAATGGTATAATATTGGCCTTGGGAAGGAAATCTTCACGAGAGGTAGAAATGGGTCAGTATGCACCAGCTGAGGATTTGACTGTCTCTTTGCAGTCACATGTAGGAATCCTTTCATTCATGGATTTTTTTTATCCTCACTGCTTGTAATTTCAAGCTTGGAACACGTTCGTTAGTTATACCTTAAAGGCTGACTCTCTGGAGGTCACTGGAGGACTCCTATTGATTCAGAGGAATGAGAATTTCAGGCTGCAACTGCAATGGGTCTCCTCACAGGTAAACTTGTGTTTCAAGAAAACATTTTAATGCCTGAAAGCATTTATAAGATTTTTGCTGTTAATGCGAAAGGAAAATGATCTGATGTTTTGTGAAAGTGATGTAATGTCTTACAGACAAGTAAAGTATTAAAACTGTATTTTTACTTTATATTTCGAAAATGAATACATTAATTGAAGATACTTCCTGTACCTACATCTGTATTTATACCCATATGTGTAAATAAATATCAGCAAAGTATCACAGGAAAAAAAAAGTCCAAGCTATTTTAAAATACATCTTGTTCATGGCATAAACAGAGGTTATAGCAAGTTGTTATAGGAACAAGCTTGAGATTAAATCAAGATCTTGTATCAGATTCTTGCATTTTGTACCCAAAACTCAAAACTGTTTTTGAGATCAGTGCTAAGGAAACACAGCAAGGTTTAGTAAGTTTGTGAAATTTTAGCTGTCTGAAGCACAATTCAAACTTCCTATCACCTGCACTGGGTTGTGATGTGGGTGCAATATAAGAGCTGAGGATTCATAATATTTTCTGAGATTCTGGGAAATCTAAAACCATTAATCCAAAACATTTTGTACCCCATCACTCTGTCTTAAGTCTGTATCTACCTTCAGGCAGCTGGTTTGTTTTTCACTTGTTTCCTAATTCTGCTGTTTCTAAATCACACATTGTCATTTGCATCAGAGCAGAATATAGACATCATCTCCAAGTATAATGCAGCAGGAAATAAATGTAAGATGCAAAATGAAATGTGGATGCAGCAGTTTTATTGTGGAAAGAGTCTGATAGGCATCACTGTAGATGTTTCTGATGTTATTGTTAACTTTCTGTTTATTATTACAAAAAAGATGTAGAACAGTAAATTCGCCTAATGAGACAGAATGGAACCAAAATAAGCAATTAGCCACTAACACAATATGGTGATTATACATTCAACTAAATAACAACAAGTGGAACAGTACATGACACATTATAAGGGAAATAAAGACATTGGACTGACTTCCTCTTCTTTCTTGTCTCATTTTCATCCTCTATCTATCCTTTCCCTAAAGCAGTATTAAAGCGATAATAAGGGACTCAGCTAAATGCGTTCTCAACTAAATGTAACTTGGTCCTCAGTAGACTTTGGGGGCAGATCTCTGACTGGATTTCATATCTGACTTCTAGGAAATGGTTAGCACAGTGGATACACAGTGTGTCAGGGCTGCACTGCTACTGAATGTGCTGCGAAGAAAACATACCTAGGCTCAAAAAGCCCCGAGGAAACCATGGCCGTGTTAGGACAGTTGCAGTCCCCCAAAGTCTCCACACAGCCACAGTGGAAATATTTTTTTCATTTTCAGAAGCACTGAGGCACTTTTATAGATCTATCCAGCAGCTAGCACTCACCTTCTCAAAGCTCTCTCGGAGAATATTTCACTTTGGTCCCACGAGAAAATGGTAGGTGTAAACAGCTCTGATACTGGAAGGGCAAGCAGCATGCCAAGCAAAGCCCATGGTGGCATGACTTTTTCGGCAGAGCAACTCAGTGCAGCCCAGACCTGATGATTCTGCAGTTATAAGCCATCTGTGGTTAGATCGGCCTCTTTCTTGCTGGTCTGTGTTAACATAATGGCCATACAGCTAAAAATGTAATCTCAATAAATGATGTTTGCTGTTTGCAAATGCCTTAGCTTTGCTTTCAAGCCTAATCTCCCACCAAAGCCATAGAACGTGCATTTGACTACTCAAAGCAGTTTAACCCCTCTGGGCATGGTTCTTCTACCCTAACATTCAAGCCCTCCATACAGTTGTGGTTATATCCCTATGGGGTTATATAGCAGCTATAGAAGATCTTCTTTAACTACAGGTATATCAGGAGCCTTTATACAGATGTAACGAAGTCTACCCCTTTATGTACTATTCTATTATACTGGTGTAGTTACTGGAGATGTATGTTTATGTAAGGATGAAACCTGTGTTGAAGAACATGAATGAAGAATAGGTCAGAAAGTACATACAAAAATACGGCTACTGGTGCCTTCATCCCAGCTCTGCCTCAGTTTTCTCATTGTGAAGACAATAACCAGACAACAGACAGTTTTCACCTCTAATCCCAACTCTAATTCTTTCTGTGATTCTGGTCAAGCTACTCAGGCTGACTGCATCATTTCACAATCTGCAAGAGGGAAATAGCAACGTCCAATGCACCCACAGTTCATGGATGTTCAGACCGCTTCCCAGGACCAGCTTTCCTGTGTGCAGTGGAAGGATTGGACAAATCTGCCCCTGCATTGCTGAGTGGTGCCTTGCCTGGGGGAATGGATTCCCAAGCAGGACCCAGGAGCCTTATTGGAGCTTGGATTGTCTATGGGATCTAGTGATAGGTGCCAACTTTTCCCTTTGGAGGGAGGGTAATGCAAAAATGTGTACAAACTATTTTTAGCTGGGCTATAAAGAGAGAATTAAGCTATCAGAGGATATAATTAGAACACAGCCACTATTCTAAATCTGGGTATTAGATACTACGCCTGTGTAATTAATCAGGCTGAATCAAATCATCCTGGAGTATAATTACATGGACCATTTTATTATTCTTCTGGCTCAGGGTAACAGAATCTGTAGGAAGTACTTATGAAGGGCAAAATGGTGTAGTGGTGGGAGTGAGTAGGGAAATGGTCATGGGCACTACTGGAGATGCCAGGTGGGGACTCGGCCCTGTAGCACTAAGATGCCCAGCTGTAGCCCAGCTTCTTAGGCCCCATAAAATCTTCACCCACTGTTTTGAAGAACCTTACACCTGCCTAACATTACCCAGCACAGAAAGCAAAGCAGACACAAGAGTTGTTAGAAAAAGATGGCCTTTGCTACGGGCCTTTGTATTAGGACCTGGCTGTGAGTGGAAAGTATTAAAACTATTTTGTTTTCTTATGAATAACAATAAAATATTGCACTGACTGCAAGCTTGATGTGAGAGCTAGTAATATTATTGCTCTTGTAGTATTTAGTTTGCATGTATTTTCTCTTGACTCCAGATGGATTTTAATTTTGTGTATGGTAGCTACACAGTGTGCACGTAAAAGCTTTAATAAATCTGCTTGTTCAAACTGAAATAGGCATTTTGTATTATGAGACTGCCTAGCTCCAAAACAAATCCACATGATTAGAGTAGTGGATTTAACTAATTGTCCTCCAAGCAGCTCCTATGGGAACACAAAATGTTGTCTATGTTAATAGTGCCTCAAACAGGAATCAGTCAGGATCAGCAAAAGCATAGTATCATGTGCCTTAATATTGTATTGTTTACCAGCTGTTAGGAGGATAATTTACATAAAATCATTATCACTTGCTTTTGGGTAAGTAGCATAATAAAAGCTGATATCTGAACTGAGTCCAAAATCCCAATATGTAACTACTGTTGAATTTCTAGAGAAATGCAGTTTGGCATTTAGATTCCAGAAATCAAGCTTTGGATTTTGTTCTGAGTGATATCCTGAATTATGAGGTATCTGTTTTCCAGACTAAACCCCAGTGCAGTTGTTCATGTGAGATATTACTCTGACAGATGCTTTTTCTTCTCTAGAGGCCAGCAATATCTATTAATATTAGCAGCAATATTAATTAGATTATTCCTAATGATAATATTACCAACAACATGTTGTTGAAACATGTGAGAACAAATATCTAAAACAGTTCAGATGAGCTGTGCTTCAGAAATGCCTCACGGATTGCAAGAGGAGCTCAGTGTTATTAGCTGAGGTGCAGATGTCTGCATGGTTTCTATTTAAAGGTAGGTGACATGAGTCTAGCCCTCGGTGCTTCATTTTCTCACTGTAAATTGAGAAAAACGCTGCTCTGTGTGAACTTTGATGGGGAGATACCATGACAGGAGAAAAGGCTGTGTCATTTCCTCTATCTGCTCAGTGCTTGTTTTCAGCAGGGAGAAGGTAGTAGCATCACTGGAAGGATTGCTCCGGGACCACTGGCTCTGGCACAGCCTGTTTACCTATTTTAGAAAGGGGTCAACTAGGAAGTTTACTTTGTTTGCATGGTTGACCCTTCAGACAGAGTGGTGCAAAGAAGCGTCGGGGCACTGGAAAGCCTGTTTTCATTAATGACATAACCATAGGCAAGGAAAACGTATGGAAGCACTGTTAATTAAGAAACTCTGGCATCGCCGTGAGAATTGCCTGACCAATATTAAAGTAGTGTGATGAGGACATGCAGGGTTGCACAGACCAGCATAGCTGAAGAACTCTTTAAAGAAGCACCCAAAAGCATCCAGGAGGGTGCAAGAGAGGATAAATGGCTCAGGAGATGATCAACAGAGAGTTCTGTAGGTCTGACCCTCCTGTAGGCCACTATAGAGTTGTTGCCTAAAATCAGTGGTCTCTATCCACTGGTCCTATACACATTACTGCATAATCGTGCTGCTGAGCTGACAGGACTAAAGAAAATATGGATAATTTTGCCTGCTGTGCTTAGTTTCTAGACAATTTAAGGTTATGAGTCTCCAGGGCTATTAAACTGCCATCTCTTGTGATTACTCAGGCCTCCAGGGAAGGTTTTCTCAAGTACCTAAATATTTGAATTTCACTGGGATTTGAGAATGTTATTTCGTGACACTTCTTTGAAACTACATGCTTGTATTAACACTAAAACTACAGAGACAAGCAAAATTTTGTACTTTAGCTTTTCATACTGTACGTTGGTAGATGCTTTGCTGTTTGTAGGTCACTTTGCATATTCTGGAACAGAGCAGGTAAAGGAAGTGTGTAACATACTCCAATATTATATGCTCAAAGACCATTGAAGCAGATTGCAGTTCTCTAGTAAAATTTCCAAATTAGCTTTTTTTTTTTTACCTTTCTTTTTTTTTTTTCTAAAAGTTATCACTGTCAGAAGGAGGAAGAGCTGACCTTTCTTCTTTTTTAACCTGAGTCAGTCACTGCTTACATTTTTTCCAATATGGCTCACTCCACCTTCACTTGCCTGGCTTCAGTGTTATGTTCCTGTGTCATCATTTCACTGATTATCTCTTGCTCTGTACTATCTACTGGAGGATATAGGTGCTACTGCACCCATATTGTCCTCATATCTTGCTGCCAAACTGGTGGCTTCAGTTAATACATATCTGGTGCCATGGGTAGGTGAAGAGCAATAAATGCAAGTTCCAGAGGGCAAAAGTCTAATCAAAAAGTCCATGTAAGATACTGGAGAGCAGCTAAACACCAGGGGAAAACCATGACAAAATTCTTTTGGTATCTAGGGTGAGACTCAGCTGGTCTAATTTACAGTGTGGATAGCTAGACCTGAAGCAGTCATTCTAGAGTGCCTCCATAGTCAGCAGAGAAAGAGATACAACGAGAGCTGACATTTGCACAACCTAAAACGGACTTTCCCCTCCATTGACAAGAAACCTGGGAACCCTGCAGGACCCTGAAGGACCAGCTGTGCCACAGAATCTGACTTACAGACAGCTCAGATGCTGTGGTTGAATCCTCCCAAAAGCCACCCCAGTGTCCTATTTAGGAACTCTCTGTGAATAGTGAAATAGTTTATTCATCACTGGCAGTTTCCAAGTGGGTCATTAATATGCTATGTAATTCTGAACTAACTATTCTAATGTGCATTGATTTCATCTTATGTGGGAAAAAAAGAGCTCATTGCTTAATATTGGTTGTAATATATTGCCGTGGAAAAGGTAAAAGCTAGCTGCTGGCCTCACACAAATGACTGTTAGAGGAGTTAGCAGTACTTGCTGGAAATGGAGCATCGCAACCCTGAACACCTTCCAGCAGAGCACTGGGACACCAGAGACTTCCCTGCTGTGGGAAGGAGCAGGGCTGGAGTCATCTGAATTAGGGGAAAAATGGAAAAAGCAACAGCCACTGTCTGTACATGGGTAGGTGGCTGCAGTTTGGTGTTGGTGTCTGGCTACAGGCCCAACATTGCGATGGGTTTCTGGGTGCAGGCAACAGGAAGGCTTTGCTGGGGTTTCAGCAGTGACAGAAAGCCTCCCACTACTTTGCCATGGCTGCTGAACAAAATCATACTGCAGCTGGAAAACACCTCTGGGATACAGACTGAGAGAGTCACGCATGCAAAAATAACAGTAGAACAGCAGTTTCTGGCTCCTGAATGTTGTCCTTTCCACCAGCTTACAGTCCTGCCATTGGATTTCTTAAGCAAATCCTTTTTTTTTACTTCATATCAATGTTTACATTATATCAGCTGCTGCTGTTGAGAAATTTTATAAACTCTTCTCTGTGGAGTTCAATCCTGCCTAAACAGAACCACAAGTTTTTGAAGCAGTAACTTATATTCATAGCCGATACCTTATATGCATTTTGGGAATTCAATAAATTTCGGTATATGTGGGGAGAAAAGTAAGGACCTGTGAACTTTCTGGCCACATTCACAGGCAGTGTGTGTGACTATGTCTTTCCACCCACCGTCACCTGTTCTGCCAGGCTGGGTCAGACCAGGCAACCCATTGTCTTCATGGGGATGCCTGTTGGGTGGAGAGGTCAGTCCAGATGCGTGTGGGTACAGCCTCGATGCTTCAGCATCCACATCTTACCACTCTTCAGAAATGCTAAAAGAGGTTCCATGTAAAAAAAGCCTCTTTGAACCTTGACAGAAAACAATGGAGAAATACAAAACAGAAATAATGGTGCCAGACAATATAATGTAAGGTAACCAGCATGGTCCTTTGCTGGGGTTAGGCTTTTGACCTTGCAGGTCCTTCCATGAAGTGTGGCCCACATCGTTTCCCACCCCACGTACAGTAGCTAGCTATGCCTGCAAGGCTCTTTTCAGACTAATTCCTGCTAATGTCATGCATGGCTAGTTAACCTCCATTTGATCTGTCTTTTAGAGATTTATTCATCAATAAAGGCGTTATTACTCCTTTGATGATAGTTAGTATCATTTATATGAATTGTCTATTGATGGACACATTTAACAAAGGGTGTTTATGTGCTGAACAATCACATAGTTTATTTATCCAATAATCACATAATCGATTTGAAAAAAAATTCAAGTTGAAGGACTTCTCTGAGATTTAAAGATTTCACAGTTTCCATCTGTGTCTAAGATGTCTAATTTGTGTTAGTTCTGTATTACATTTTACTAGTACTGTTCCTGCAATGGGATCTTATAGATCAACCTCTGACAGCTCTCAGGTAAAGACTGAACCTGGTTAGCTTGTTTAAGATGATTGCTTGGGTATTTTTAATCACAAATGACAGTATAAAAAATTAGAAATACTGTGCGGAGAGTGTCTTGAGGCACTCTTCGAGAAGGTTACCACTGATCACACTTGCTTTCCAGACAAAGTACTGTTTCAGCACTAAGACTATCATCTCTACAGTGGTTACAAATATTTACTGATGACTGAAAGAGAAGAAGCCTATTTCTCCAATAGCTTTCCCTGGCTGATATTGTTATTACATTATCACAAGGCATAACACTGCTCCCGTATACCCAGATAAAAATCCAAACTGAATCAGAAAACCTTTCTTGTCCAGCAAGTCCTATAGGGCTCCTGTTGCTCTGGGGTTGAAGCACCCTCAGCTTTTGTGTGGGAGGGCAATGCCAGGTCCCCAGCAGGGGACATCCAGTGCTCAGATCCCATGAAACCACCAGAACTGGCACCACGATGCCTCTGGGGAGCCAAGGAAATGAGCTTGGTGTTGAACATTGGACCTTGGTTTTTAGTCACCCACATTTATATCCCAGTGTTTCCCCAGCCCTAAGTATCAGGCTATCTATCACTGCATTACGTCAGGCTCCTAATACAGGCATTGCAAACATTCAAGGAGTCTCTGTCAATGTTGCACTCATTGGTGTACATGGGAGAGTCTGTTGCTTGCCTGAGTTTAAATGGAAGATATTTTATCTTCTAAGGTCTGACCCTGGCAGATTCTTCATGTCAGTTGTGGCCAGTTCTCAGAACGAACAAGCCTGCAATAACTACCTGCAGGCCTACAGTTTTCTACAGGTAGGAGATGAGGCTTGGCTTTCATTCTGCAAAGAATTTCCCAGTTGTGCTTGCTTGGAAGCTCACGATTCATTCTGGAGGACTACAGAGTCTATTAGATGGGATGGGTTTTCATGGGACCTGGGCTGCATTTTGCAAAGCCCAAAGGGGGCCTTTCTGAAGACTGGCTCACAAAATTGACAACAAGGTATGCTCAAGGGAAAAAAGCTTTGTGGAACAATTACTGCGCTATACAATTTACTTCTTAAGGCAGGGAGCAAAGACCGCAGGCATGCAAGAGAAAAATCCCAAGGATTCCAAGGATCCCAGGGCTGTTGAGCAGTTTCAGAAATCCTATTTTTTCACTCCTTAGTGACACAGCAAGCAGGAACCAAGTGGTCTGAGTTTATGTTGGGAGCTTAAAAAGGGGCGGGGAGGTTCTGCTTCTGTGATTAAAGCCCAAGTCCAAAGAAACACAGTCATAGTTCTCAGTTCAGGGATGTCTAGCCATGGCACAATTCCCTGTTAAAACACCTTCATGCACAGGAAGGTCTAAAAGGGATTGGTTTGCTATTATTAGTTACTGGCCAAAAGCTCCTGCACTCTGGTTTGAAGGAGTTTTTGATCTTTTGATTTTACAGGAGACTGGAATTGATAAGCCGGGTGATTTCAAGGGCTGCAGTTTCAATCAGACCCCCCTCCCCGCTGCCCAGCCTGGAGACTCTGACCACAGGGAAGGACAGGGCCTGGGATTTGAAGGTTTAAGCTGAGGCCACCAAGTCCCATAGCTTGAGCACTACCAGTTTCGTAACAGCATGGGCTAAGCTCTGGGAGCAGCAGTTTAGCTGGCCGACGTCTCTGTTAGATGTGCTTGCAAGTGGTAGAGAATAAATCCCTGATCCTGCAAAATCTGGTGGCTGGGGGCAGATGGCTTTCAGCGCTGAAGCAGTGTGAGTAGAGTGGTGAATGCACCCCTGGAAGACAGCAGAGCACATCTCCTAACCCTGCTTCGGTCCTACTGAAACACGGATTTTCTTCCATAGCACTGGTTCAGCTGCACTTATTCAGGAGGCACCTTGACCTGCAGGTAGTCTCACTTGCTACTCCCCAGAATTAGGGTTAGCGTGTCCCCCTTTCCTGAAAATAAATGCCTAAGAAAACTTTCCTTGAGAGAAGTAGGAGGCAGGAATAGGCAAAGACAAGACAAAACCAGATGTTACAGGCTCTTCCCTGCCCTCTTGGCATGGTTCTCAGCTCCCTTTCCTGAAGGAGACACTCTGAGCTGGGCACTGGCCTCAGACCTCTAAGTCTGAAGTGATTTTACCTTCAAGTTCCTGTGGTATGGCTAAACCCCACTTTAGTCCCATAGTCTTAACTAGATGTTATTTTTAAAATGATTTATATATATATATATATATATATATATATATATATTTGTTAATCAATTCTCTCTCTTGCGTGAAAACTGAGACATGTTGAGATTTTTTTTTTAAACTTTCTACTTTAGAAATAACACTCCCTTGTCTTTGCTCAGCGGCTCTGGTACAGTCTGCAAATAATTTGAACAATAACAGCAGCAGCAGAGAGAAATGCAATTGCAGAGACCCAAACCTGGGCATCCATGAGCTCATCAGAGCCAAGAGTCAGCACATGCAGCTGCGGTTCATGTCCCCTCCCCAGGAAATGTGAAGAAACTTCACACCTCAGCAAGCAGCCAGGCTGGATGTGCAGCGCAGTTCTGCTACCAGAGACAAAGCCAGCATCGTATTTTATATATTTACGTATTCATGTACCTGTGTGTATTACACATTTCTGCACATGCATGTGTATATGTGTGTGTATAACCATGTATGCATGGTTATGAATGAATAGCCATGTACAGATGTGCATATCAGTAGTGCTGTGTAGGTGTTCCTGCAGTACTCAGAATTGCCTTCATAATGAAGCAGATCCTGCACTTTGTACGCAGAACGGTGCAGTAAGAGCATTATTAAATGCATGAGCCTTTGTTATAGGAAACAAATATACACAACATCATTTTGGGGTGATAAAGATATAACAGCAGAATGTTTCTTGGCCCTGAACATACCTCAGTACTGGTGCCAAATGTGCCTTTTATGTCTGGGACAATGAGGGCTGGTATTTGTAATGAACTTATCTGGCTCAATATTCTGCAGAAAACTTAGCAAAAAGAAACAAAGGAGAGATCACTAAGTGTAAAGGTATAACTGAGAGCTTACCCCAATCATCCAAGCTGTAGAGGAAGAAGAAATTCCTTAGGTTAGTTATTCTGTAAAATGTATTCATTCAAGGCTATGCTGTGTGGCTTCTATCACAAGGAGGGGCAGTAGGTGTCCGTACTGCCCAGGGAGATAGCAAGAAGGAAACACCTCTGCACTACAGACTTTTTGGTCCCTTTCCTCATGTTTCTAGGAAGAGCTGTAGATCTACTACTATGTCACCAGAGGCAAACAGGACACCACAGCCCCAGAAGAAGCACAGCGCAGTGCTTGCTGGCAGGATCTGAAGAGCAATGCCAAGGGACAGAAATGTTGATGAATCTGGCTTTTCAGAAGGCCAGTGCTGTCATTGGGGTAATACAACAATCCAGATCCTTTCAAAGAAGAAAATGGATCTGCTTTTCCCACTCGCAGCCCATCTTTGCACCTGTGCTCACCCATATAATTAACCTGTTGTGTGGGCTTTACAGCCTGGATGGTTAGATCTGTATCTCATGATGCTCAACAGCAAGGTTGCTCCTTTTCTCACTCTCCAAAAAGTCACATCATGGGCACAAAACAGCTGATGGCATCTCCAGCTACCTGATCCACAGCTAATGACTGAGAGTGGTGGATACTGTGAGTGTCATTTCTAAATGTGTTTCAGGACTAAACTGTGCCTGCATTTCACTTCTGCAAAGGTAAGTGACTCCTGAGAAGTGCAAACCCAGTCCTTCACACAGACAATTAATGGAGCACAGAGGGGAGAGTGAAGAAAAATGGAAACTTTCTGACAGGTGAGAAATCCCACTGACAACTTCAGAGAGATGTTTTGTGAATTAATTCAACGCTGATTCAGCACGAGTTGAGTCCTGGAGAAGAGCTGACGGAAACCGCTCGGATTGCTCATCCCTGCACCCGATGCTGAGACATTCAGCTCGCTCCCCGGTGTCCCCGGGTGCTGGAAGGGTGCCCGAGGTGCCCGGCCACGGGGGCAGGATGCCAGCACCCTGGGCTGATGCTCTCCCTCCTTAGCCCCAGCCCCACCTTGCATCCCGGAGGCCTTTCCGTGGGCTTTGGTGCCATCAAGTGGCTGCGAGGCTGAAAGGAGAGAAGCACTCAGAAGACCTTGGTTCCTGGGAGGTTTTGCAAGAGGAGCAGGAAAGCGAGATTACAGTTTTCGCCCAAGTTACTGTGAGACAATGTTAGTGCAGTGCCCAAACAGATGAACAAAAACCCTCAACATTTTTACTGATGTTTGAACCAGGTAGGAAAGGCAGCCTTTTTGTAAAAGGGGGAAGCTTGGCTTTGAGAAATGATTAATACAGCTGGCATCAAGTGCGGTGGAAAATCATGTCAATATTCTCCAGGCTTTCAAGTGTGCTGGGACTTGAGCCAAATAAAATAGCTGTGTCTTCCGCTTGGGTAAACTACTGAGACACAAAGTCAGTGGAGCCAGACAGTTTCTACCAGACTGAAGCTGATCCTAAAAATTTTAGCCTAATCTGGAATGTGTAGGGTTGAGGGTTTGATGAATTTTGCTTTCATTTTTTATTTTTTATTTTTTATTCATTTTTAAATATATTTCATCATAGCTGCTCTGAATTAATAGTGAAAAGGGATTCATGGAGTTCATGTTGTCCACATATCAAGCACAACAAATCCTCCACCAATAGCCTGCTTGGCTCAAGATTAGCATGGCCTGAGGAAGATTAAGAATAAGAATTGGCTTCAATCTCAGATTCTTTCTTTGGATCTATAAAGGGATGGAAAAGCAATGATCTTTTCTTCCTGTCTCCCAATAAAAGTACCTAGCTAGGAAAAACAGATTGGAAAAACCTTAAATAATTGGTATTTGGGTGTTGGTTTTTTTAAGTACTTTGCCTGCATATCTCCTATTTAAATACAAATTTAAGAATTCAGGTGTTCTTAGTAGTTAAGTATGTAGTAGGACATAATTTGAATCCTCATCATTTGCTTTTTAGAAAGGTGGAAGATACCTCAGCTGCTTTTGAAATCTCTTGATTTCAACCTAGACAAACATAGAATGAAAAAGCAGAAAAAAACCTCAACAATATTTAGGCTAAGTTCTCATAAAAATCTTCAGCATGTTAGCATTGCCCTGCACCTCTGTGATTTCAAAGCTAATGGCCAAATCTTCAGCTTGTGTGAATGACTACTGCATAAAATAGAAGGGAATAAAACAAGGTTATTGTCCTGCTCTTGTTGATGCAGAAGTCTCCACAGAGGATAGTCTGTAATACCTATTATACTAAATGTTTTGGCCTGGATTTATACGGGGTTAAACAACAGGTTGCAGGAGGAACAGTTGACCCATCACACCCTCACACAACATGTTCCTCTGTGCACCCATAAGTCTCCCAAGTTCAAGTAGACACATTAGACGGTTTTTTTGCATTCCTGTGATTTTCTTTATGGGCAACGTGGCAGTGGAAAATCAACCCTAACTTAGACTCACGAGCTAAATCATACATAAAAATACCTCTCTGGCATTAGGGAGAAAGAAGTCTCTCCTGCTGCAGCACAGTTGTGATTGCTGCACATCTGCATCCCAAGCTGATGCCCAGCCTTCCTTCTGAGGCAGGTCTCAGCTGGCTTCAGCATCCTCCTCCCAGAGTAACAGACAGCATTGCTAGGTATAATTTTGCCCTACCATTTGTGGTTGTCTGCTCTTTCCCAGCATGTCTTAGCAGTTTATGTTTGCCAGAGCTGAACACAGGTAGCCAAACTGTTGTAACCAGAACACAAATAACTAGATTTTGGCTGTGGGTGAGAGGCAAGACCCCTGTCCTGAGTGGGCCTATGTCAACACAGATTTTACAGGATGTATGTGCCCAGACATTTTGCCACTTTGGGATATTTTCTCCCTGAGTTCAAGGCAACTCTGTCTGAGATTGCATGTCAGAACTTACATTCCCATGCCGATATCGCATTGCACTTCTGCCATCATGCTGCAGCTCTCTGGGGCTGTCAGCTCCCCGAAATGGTGACACCCCATGCTGCCTTCCCCTCTCTAGCAGTACATTCAGGGCTGCACAGCCCAAGCTTTAGAAGAGAGATTATCTGGAACCCCAGTGGTTTTCTGTTCTGGCTCCCCATGTGTGCTAATGCCAGCTCCTTGATTTTGCTGTCAGTGCTACTGGATTACTCTATTGCAGGCTACAGTCGTACCGTTGTGATAGAGCAGAGGGTATATTCAGTGACTTTCCAGGGCCAAAAGTGCTGCTTTCTGAATCAACCCTGTTGCCTCTAGGCTTTCTGGCTTGTGTACTAGCATGTTGGATTTCAAATCCTCTCCCTCTGTATTTTTGCTTGTTAAGAGATTATTTCATCCTTAATATTCCACCAGTGGAGCTGTTAAAAGTTAGCAGGGGATTTTTGTCAGAAGGCAGCTTTTGTAAAATTGAGCTGGCAAGCTGACTTCCTCAATTATCAACTGCTGAAATAACAAAAGCCCCTTAGACCTTCACAATTTTCTCATCAAAGGCAAATCTTTTTAAGATGTGCCTCAGTGTTTGCCTTCCCTCCCTACATGCTGAATATTTGCATTGCTGTAATTTGGAGAATCACCAGAAACACAACAAAGGCTGCAGTTTTTCCAGAAATGGCTTTGAGACCAGCAGGCACACAACAACTGGGCAGATCACTTTGTGAATCTCTTCATCTCGCATCAAAGCTCTTTCCCAAATGTGCTATAAAAAGCAGAAAAGCAAAATCTAAAGGCCCGTTTACCCGAGCAGCATTTCCAATGCTTGCGGCTGAGACCGTTTCTAAGAGCATCACTGACACTTGGTGGCATGAGGAGGAACTGCACATCCCTGCTCCAGATGTGCAAGATGCCTTTACCCGGCACTGTCCCTGTGCTCACAGAGGTTCATTCCACCTTCTCAGAATCACAAACCAAAGGATGGGAGCCAGCATACACTGGTGGTTCTTCCTCTGCCTGCTTCCATTTCTCTCCATTGTCCTTAATTTGAAGGACACTGCTAAATAATTACATGACAGTTATTCATTATTCATATATATTCATATATATTCTTTATTCAAGAATAAAGAAATTTGAACTAGTTTTTTAGAAGGAGATAGTTGCTCAAGGCTTTCCTTCCAACTTGTTGGGTCTTTAAGCTTTGAAAGATAAAGGAGATACCTAATTCAGGCAGTGTAATATCCTAATCTCTGCCAGTGTGGGCTAGTTTAAAGAGCAGTTGAGCCCACTGGAGACCAGCAAGCTCCTCTGGAGGTGTGTATTTATCTCCACACATAGAATGAACCAACAGCAAGTAAACATCTAAATTTGGTCCCTTGGTTAGATGCTTCAGATTAGGTAAAATGACTGAATCCACAGGAGGTTAGGCTTATCTCTATGTATGTGTAAATGGAAAGAAAGAAAGAAAGAAAAAAGCTATTGAGATCCAATTCTCTCTGTGTGCAGAGCACTAAAAGCATCTTTTATGTCTGCACTCAGAATTACAAACACAGTAGTGGGCAATGGCAATAACAGTGACAAAAAATAAAACCAGAGTGGAGTCCCATATCCATCAACAATCAGGCAAACACTATGGCAAAAACAACAGCAGCTAAAAGATGGAAGGAGGAAGAAGTTGCATTGTTGTCACAATGCGTGGGCCATCCTCCAGGTTGCATGGAAAGATCTGCCTAGATGAAACTAAACTTCTTCAGCAGGTGTCTGTGTCATGGACCCTGCCAGGCTTATTATTTCCCGCTCTTTTCACATTGCCACAGGCTTTCAGCAAATGATCAGTGGCCAAAGTCTGCAAAGGAGGTAAAGGATTGGTTGTCTCTGTCTGTCCTCAGGCCTGGAGACACTCTGGGGAGATACGTCAGTGTCAAAGACATTACTGGACTCGAGGCAAGGGGCAGTGTTGTGGAAGTGCACAGGAAGTCAGACCAGATGCTTGGTGCTCTCTCAAAATCACTGAATCTCTGTGGATCCTTTGAGAGGGCCCATGTAAATCTTGTCTAATGATGAGGAATATTAAAATTCCCTCAATGCTTTTCAGAGGATTTATAAGTTTTCCATAGTTTGTCCTCTCCACACAGCTGGTGTGGCTTTTCCCCCAGCCAGACTCAAAGCAACCTTGGTGGGGCCCATCAATTTTTTAATAATTAGAAATTAAATTATGGGTCCCAAAGATTGAATGCAGCTAAAAGTCACCCTACATATGCCTGGTGGAAGGCTTACCAGAGAGAAGTACAGTCATAACAATGGCAGAAGAGGGAAACGGTCTTTGGTTAAGGTTCTACACTGCAACTCAGAGCTATGGTACAAATTTTTCTTCACTTGCACATGTCTCTGGCTTGTATCCTTGATAAAACATTAGATATTACAGTCTTCTGTAGATCCGGGTCTCCATTCCCCAGCTGTATCCATGTAATCCAATGCATTATTTTTTTTTATTATTTTATTTCTTACCTATTTTTCCCATTTGCAGTACAGCCTCTGCATAAGCATGCCTTTCTTCCATGAGGTATGAAAGGCCCTTCAGCTGGAGTCTTTCAACATGACAAAAGATAGTGGCTTTTACTACCCATATTGCATGTCTGGTTCATAGGAGACCTGACTCTCCATGGGAACAGTTTAACATCATTCTGAAGAGTTGGCCACACTCATTTCCCTTCTAAAACAAACACAAAACTCCACCTAAGTCTGTTATATTTCTGCCTAGGTGACAGTTTCTTGTTGTGTTCACAGCGAGAGAGCGCTCAGAAGGATTAGCTTTGCTTCTGCTCTCCAGCACTGGGAAAGTCTTGTGTGTTTTTTTTATGCCTTATGAGCAGCAGCTTTGCTCTGTAATCTGGATTTGCAACAGAAAACACACATGCTAGCTGGCATGTTTCACACCAAATGTTACAGAGGTTCCACTGCTCTTGCTTCAGTCCCAGGGCAGCAAAAGGCAGATTTTAGCTATCGTGGCTGTTGAACAAAAAGCCAAAATAGTGGTTTTAGCGCTGTGGGGGATCCTGGGTGCAAATCCCAGAAAGATGGAGCTGCAGCTAGTGCAACAGCTCTGGGCAATGGATGTAGCTGAGAGGAAGAAATGTGCTCTCTACCACTAAAGCAGGGGGATTTTCAGCTCCTTATGCTTCAACCGGATGGAAAGAGCTCTTTCGGCAGCTGCCAACAAAATGTGGAGTGAGTTTAATGGCCACAGGCCTGTTAAACATAAAGTTGAGCTTTATGTTTACCCAGCAATGATAAATGTTACAGCCACTCCAGCACTTTCTCTGTACCATGAATCCTCTAGATCTGTACCTTTCAGGAAAACACTAGTGTTTAATAGTACTGCAAATATAGGCCATCTTCAGAAATGCTTCAATTTGTCAAAAGACAGAAAAAATTCTTTTCTTTCATCCTGAAGTTGTCTGCACAATGTTTCTTTCATTTGGAAATGCCTCAAAAAATAGGAAATGTCATAATAATAGCGTGTCATACCTTGTTGTTGTTGTTGTTTTCCTATCTAGCTCTCTAGAAAGGAAAAGAAAGCAAAAGAAAGAAAAAACAAAACCAACACAGGTGTATATCAGACTTCTAGGATGAGAAATCACCTCCACTATCAAACTGATGAGGAATTTAAAGGTGTAATTACTTCTACTTTTAGGATCCAGGTTTGAAACTAAGTAGATCTGAGTCCAAATCCTGCCTCTTGCAATAGGTTTCTGGCCTACGCTTGATCAAATGGTTGTAATAGTATTTCTGAAGTGCTCAGCAGTGACTTAACATTATTCCCTTTGAAGCCCAGAGGAATTTTTCCATTGACTTCAGTGAGAGCAGAGTTTAGAGAAAACTGAGATCTTTTGAAAACAGTGTGAAATTGTCCATCCTTTTCTCATTTTTGAAGTGTCTTTGCTTCCTCCACTGCTTATTTATTTAGTCTTTTTATGCGGTCAGTCCTCAGTGTCTTTTCTGTCCTTTTGTATGTTTATATAGTATCAAGTGTGGTGAACTTTGACACTGGTTGATGGTCAGGAGGTACTACAGCAACAAAACCAATAATAACAACAATAAATGCCCATGGTCAGGGCTATTGCCCATAATTTGAGAGTCTTCCTATTATCTTCCATACACAGTGAAAGCTCCTTTTATTTCAAAATGTCTCCTGATGTGGAGAAAAACAAAGCTGGAAGTTAGGCCCCGTCTGGGAAGCTGCCTGCAGAGAGTCTTGTGGCAACTAGTCTTGCAATGAATGGGATGTCCTGGATTGATGTGGAGTAGATAGACCTGGTCTGCGGATGACTGGGAAAACAGCAGGAAATTCTCCAGTTGTGCAAGGCAAAGAGCAGCTCCACCTCTTTGTGCTTGAGGCTCATGGCTATGCCTGACTGCACATGGAAGGAATTTGCATTGCCAACAGGAGCTGATCAATAGGAGCTGTCTGGGAAAGCGGCTTGTTACTTTTAGACAAGCAAGGGGTGGCAATGAGAACCGAGTGGCACGTGGTCTGGGTTCGTAGGGAACTGTAATGGGTTGCTTTGTTTTGACATAACTGTAATGGCCTTTTCATGTGCAGCTGTATGTAGATAAGACAATGCCAGGATAATACTGGACATTCAGATGCAAATGAATTGCATATGTAACTGTATATTGCATTATTTTTTCTTACAAGGATTTTTGGAAGACTTTTTCCCTGAGAACTATACTACCCCTCAGACATGTAACCTAGCTTGCAGCTAAGCTTCTCCAAAAGAAGACTCCTATTTTCAGGTTCTGAAACTCTGACTACCAAGGAGAAAGCAGTAACATTGAGTCTCTTTATCAAGTAAGACGTTTCCAACATTTCTTCCCATTTGTGAAGAACAAAGACTGGCTGATGGGGAAAGGAGGAAGTTTTGCATGGTAGAGGTGGGATTTCATATCCACACAATCTGAAAAACTTGTTTACTTCACTGGGAGGCTTGGGAGAGGATATGGTAGGAAGGATGGGGACTGAGAGTGGTGGGATGATGTCTATAAGGTTGCAGTAATATTTTAGATTTGGGTAATGAAGCCATAGGCACTGTGAGAGGATGAACAGAAGAGATCAGGGTTAAGATTAGCAGGGGAGATGAAATCAAAGTGATGCCACAATAGCAGGAAGAAAATGGAAGCTTCTCAACATGTTACCTCAGGCTCTGTATGTCTGAGTGACTTCTTTCCATCAGCTCATCTTGCTTGCTGCAATACTTAATGTGAAACACCACAGGGCTAATGTGTCTTAAAGTTAGAGCATTGCAAAAGTGGAAATAAGTAAAAGTCCCTCTTTTCTGTTTTCCAATACATCCATAGGCACACAAACTCTAGCTGACAAACATAATAATAATAATAATAATAATAATAATAATAATAATAATAATAATAAATGCCTGGTTTTATGGAGTTTCTGGCAGTTGGACAGTTTTAATTCCTTAGAGGACTTACTACCCTATGAGTTGTCTCAAGCAGACATATTGTGGCTGACAGTCCAAGTTGTCCCATCATCCACAAGCCACAAAGACTTTGAAATTGCTTTTTTTCCAGGATTGTTGTTCCTTCCACAGGTGGGAGCAGGGATTGGCCATGAATTCAGTTTTTATTTCAAACAAGAAAATGGGAAATAAAATAAATACTTCTCACCACCACAGTCCCATGAGTTCACTACAAGACTCTACCCAGGAATACATCCTTCTTGAAGGAATGCTGTCAATGCATTATTTTGAAACATCGAGGAATAAAAGATTTTTTTTTTTTTTTTAACAGAATAAGGCTATCTGTATATGACTTCCTATCCAGCTTTCTACACTTATCCTCGCTGTGGTACTGAAGGTGACCAAGACCTTGATCCAAACCCAGTGACAACTTTTTGTTTTATTCCAAGGTCACCACTGACCTCGTCATCATCTGAAATATGTGGAAACCTGAATGATAACTTTCTGTTTCAGTTGTTTTGTATGGCTGTAAGTCTTCTCTCCCATACAAGGCTTAAAGAAGATGGGGGGAAGCTCAGGACAATTACTGCTAATTCATTTACTGTTCCCAGTTTTTACTCTTTCCTTTTGTTTGATCTGCTCACTTCACATCAGGCCTTATTCTCCTCTCACCAGCCACGGCTTAAAGCAGGAACAATTACTCTGACATCATCTACCATATTTTTTCTTTAATTTACCCCAATTTTACTCCATTGTTTTTCAAAGAGTTGGAGTTTGTCCTTTTAATGACTAATTCCTTAATAGCACTCTGATTTCCTTTATATAAATATTACCGATGAACAACGTGGCGCACATTTTTAAATGGAAATTTTTATTCAAAACAATCCCTCCGCTCCTCTCAAAGCCCCACTTTCCATGTTCCAGACAGTCCTGAGTGCTGTTCACAGCGCTATGCAATCCTGTCACTTGTTGGGAATAAAGCTCTTCAGAAACAGAAGCATGATTACAGCTTTACTAAAGAAACCACGAGACCTGTTTTCCAGCAAATAATTCACCCAGTTAATCAGACAGGACAGAGAAGACTTCTCTGTGTCGTCTCTTTCCACCTTTGTTCCTCATGACCAAGCACTGCCGCTGTTAACACTCAGCCCAGATCTCATCCTCCTCTGACAACTGAGCCTTTCAGCATCCTGCAAACATGCATGTCGACACTCTGCATGGTTTCTGGTCTGCAATAGCCCTGCTATAGAGGAAACGACTTGCAGTATGTCGTTTGCTCTGTATGCAGTGACAGCTCCTTTCTGATAGTGCAGGGGCAGAGAGATTGATGGCTCTTGTTCTGGCATGTGTGAGTCCACAGTGTGCTCCTTGTCTTGTCTCCTAGAGGATCTAGGGACTTGCCATGTCTCTGAACAGAAAGAGTGTGCTGAGACTCATCTGTCTTGTGGCCCATCGCCCTGGGAATTTAAGCAGTGAGGCACCTGTGAAAGGTTTTGTGGCAGTTTCTGCATACCAGAAGCATTGCTCATTACATTTACAGGTGGCCCAGGGACCAAGTCCGGGTGATGCAACAAGAGACATGTTGCTTGTCTCTTGCAGATACTTTGCTATTGCAGAGGAAGGTACAGAGGGTCTTCCCCACCTACATCCCCTTGCCAAGGTGAGCACAGTGAGAGTCTTACAAGTGTGAGCTTTTTGCCAGTTTCTGAGGTATCTTTTCTGATGTAGATGGGCAAAATGTGAGATGGAGATACAAAGTTCTGCTTTGCATTATGGCTCATCTCCTGCAATGGTGCCCAGAAGGTTAAAAGCAGTAAGAGCTTGTCTAAGATGAAAACAGACCTTAATTCAGGTAGTGACAGCACCTGAGGCTAAATGAACAGCGCACAAGCATTGCTTGAGCAGTGTTGTAGGGTCATGATAGTTTCCTCAATATATTCTGCAAGTTGGCAAAAGGAAGCTAATGTAAGCTGTAAGAAATGGTATGTTATTCCTCAGTGTGACCATCCTAGCACAAAGACCAGGACTTACTTGAATGCACCTGCTACAGAAAAGGTAATTTTAGTCACAGAGCATATTGGGAGCAAAGAACAGCTTTTTCCTCTTGTGGAAAACACCCAGAGCCCACCTCCTTCTCCACAGCACCCAGGGACAGTCAGGTGGAGCTGGCTGTCTCTATAGGAATAAATGAAACAGGCCAGAGCCTGCTCTGGCCCTGCGGAGAATTGGCACTACACAGCTCATGTCTGCATGCCTCAACTTTCTCTCCCTCCAAAACACGATGTCCTCATCTGTAAAGCTTATTGGGAACAGGCTGTTTGGGAGCAGCCTCACCCATGCTGTCCCTCAAACAGCACTGAGGCATGTCTGGGGCAGCATCATTCAGGTCAAAGTATCAGATAAAGAGCGTGGGTGATTTTCAGGTACTCCTCAGGCCCATAACTTGACCCTGGATATTTCAGTGGCATGTATATAACTGCTATGACCCAGGTAGTCTGAAAAGTATATAAAGCCGATCTAAGAGTTCAACACAATTACTACCATGTAATAAAAAAACACGTCAATCTTGATTATTTCTCCCAAACAGGAATCAGCACTAATATGGATCCTGCCCAGTTTCTCCCTGCCACGTGTCAAAAGTAACCCACAGACAGGCTCTAATTGTGAATAGAGTCCACATCCCCACCAATATTGTGTTGTATGGCTGGCTGCCAAAATCAGGCTAATGTAATTAAAAGAAAATTGCATCTCTGTGGGTTTTCACTTCCTTGGTCGCAGCAGGTGCCTGTACTGGGTGGCAAAATGCAACTGCAGCTGCTACAGCTGTTACTTTGGCACCAGAGCAAGAGCCCAGTTAAAACCCAGGAAGGGTATACTGTGTTCAACTTGTAAACCCCAGACAGCAACTTGCCCTCATTTCATTCCAGGGCATTTACTGAAATTAGCATGTGGTGGCTGGGAGCTCTGCTGTTTTTTGTTTTTTTTTTTTTTGTAGGCTTCTTTTCTTTTCTTTTCTTTTCTTTTCTTTTCTTTTCTTTTCTTTTCTTTTCTTTTCTTTTCTTTTTCTTTTTCTTTTTCTTTTCTTCTCTTTTCTTCGGAGGGGTAGAAGGGGATTGTTTTGAGGTTTTTGTTGCAAACAACTATCTGAGGAAATTATCCAAGCAAATGGCATTGCCAACTATTCTCCCTATGGAGATGGCTCCTGGTACAGGGTGAGGTAATGAATGACACATGTGAAGAGCACCCACTCAGAAAATACTGGGCCCACTGACAACAGTCAGGCATTTGGTGTAATTAGAAACCAGCTCGCTGAGCTAAACGAATCATCTGAGTCACCTTTAGACAGTCAAGTGCCAAAGCACTGTCTACAGTGTAATTTGCTGGTCAATATTTTTAACAAAAGGTTCCCCCTTGGTGCTGCCTCTGACTCCTTTGTTCACTGATTATAAGTGCTTGTGAGTTGCAGTAGTCTGGCAGCTTCTTTGGCATCCAGTGATTTGCTTTGAGAAACTTGTAAATCCATAGCAAAGCTTCTGGTTTTCTTTCAAATTGTCATTCACTGCGGTGATGAGGGGCAGAAACACAATTCTTTCTGTGGGCATTTCTGTGGGCACACCAACTGCATTATAGGGGTGGTCATCAATGAAGGGGTAAGCTGGTTCCTCTGAACAGCATACTCTTTCAGAGATCTGTGCCCCACTTGTGTTTATCTGAACAGCTCTGTTTTTTGTTAGGGGCTGCCACTGAAACCTCACACACTTTCTGTGGCTGAGTCCTTCTGAATGCCTCTTGCAGGGACAAAGTCCCAGTTCTTGTTTTGTTCCCTCCAGAGGGTTTCTTTGCCACCCCAGGGAGGGATCCCAGACAGGATCTTTTGGACATCTTTAATGGCTCCAAGTTCCTTATGTTTATGCAACCTTTTACTAACCCTAATATTTGGGCATAAAAACAGAAGTTAGGAAACAGAATAAAAAGAAGCAAGGGAGACTAATGTACTATTGGCACCTGAGGTCCCATTTTGGTGCTGTACAGCTTGACCATTGGTTTCCTGGGCTATTTCCCTGGACAATATGTTGTATTATTTCAATCTGGAAAATGGTTTCCAAATAATCATGCTGCTGAGTGGCCATATTTACAGTTGAGACCCACATTCTCAGAGCTAAATCTCTAGATGTGACATTGTTTTGAATCTATTCATCTCTGTAAGCACCCACCTCTACTTGAAATCTACTAGGGAGTTGCAGGTGGATTTTACAGAATGCAGGTGGGAGTGTCATTTGCTTAATTTTGTTTTTCAGCTGTCCTAGAAACACTGGCTTTGTTCTTTTGTTCTTTTATTGACAAGGACTAACATTTCATCTTACAGACTACTTATGCGCTGCTTGCAGTATATACATATGCACTCTGTGTTGAGCAAAACCTGTGAAAAGTGTAATCTGACAGCACAGAGACCAGGTGAAAATCTTCAAGCAAAACAGCTGAGACAACTGAAACAATCTCCAAATTTATGTCGAATTTTCCTGCCTTAGAACATATCAAGAAAACCTGAAAGCAATCAAAAACTTCTCAAACATTTGCTCTTGATGTGTTGCAAGTGAAATTTAAATGTTCTTTTTAAAACAACCTTTCATATTGAAATCTACCTGTATTTTTTTTAAGGTTAAAAATGTCTTCCAAACAAGATCAAATGCTTAATTTCAGGTTATCTTTTTTTTTTTTTTTATGGCTTTTCATGGCAAAAATGGAGATGTTTTCTAGGCCTTTCTGAATGTTTTTTTTCATGGCTTGAGACAAGTGAGGGGTGAATATAATGGGTGATCTGATTTTTCCCATATTTGAAAAAATATATATATAAATACCTTTATTTATAAATTAAGTGAAAAAAAATCAAAGCTTGCACAGATAATTTACTTGAACAATTAGAATATTTTTCCCTAGATATTCTGCTAACCTGTCTTACAACACACTCTAGACAGTGATCCAGAACTTCACCTTACACAAATCACTATAGCACAGAGGACATTCATTGAGCTACTTCAGTTTGCCCCCTTTGGAAAGTTTCTGGCTCATTCTTAGTTCTTGGTCCAATAACTTTCTGAATATGCCCCTTAAATATTTCAGAAGTGGGCTATAAAGGTTTGGTTTATGTATTTAGAACCAGCATTGCATAGCTAACTTGCAATTTCTCCAAATAAAACAAAGTTCCTCTTTCAGGTTTGCCCAACATTACTCAAAGGAAGCATTTTTCTCTTCCTGTATGTTAGTATCAATGGGACTTAACTGATATCGCATGGATTTTCATGAATCAAGAGCTGAATTTTGGACTTTGGGAGGTTGGGATCTAATGTAATCTTATGTTATGTTACATTAGGTTATGTTATGATATGTACGCTTTATGTGATGTGATGTTATTTTTGCAATAAAGCTTTCTAGATTTTTATCATTTTTACAAACTACGTATAGATCTTCAATATGAATATACCACATATTTCATTTGGAAATGTTAAAATAATTTTCTTCATCAACCATGCACAAAGATTTCTTTTGCTGACTGAAGGGAAACACCTTAAAATATCTCTCTTTATAAACTGTTTCTAAAAGAGTCAATTGAAATTTCCTTTCTTGGCATTTTTTGCTTTGGAGTAACCATAGCAGTTATTTTTCTGATATGTTCCAGCCAATTGTTGTAATCACCATGGTCTTGTTAGGTTATTTCCTTGAGAAAACGGCTGCTCCCTTTTTTCCCTGTAGAATTCTTAGAATGAAAACATCATTTTACTGTCAGCAATGTGATGTGTTTCAGAGGAAGGAACTAATGACAGGTCATGACTCTCTTCAAGAAGGAAAAACAAGCCTTCTCCAACATACAAAAAGGCAAGCTGATTGCCTATTCAGTGTCTGGGGATATTTTCTAAAGCCAAAGGATACATGGTGTGATTGTCATATTCTTGCAGTCATGGAAACGCAGAGTGTCTTAAAAACAGTGACCTTTTGCTCTCCAGCTCCCTCTGAAACAGCCTATAAAAGAGAGCCAAACTGAAGGAAATCAGTGCAGAATTGTCCATGCCTGATCACTCTCTGCAGCATTTTAAAGTTTGCTGTTCTACATTTCAGGGATCAAATTTTTCAGATACAATATTGTATTTTTTGGCCTGCTGCTAACCTTAGTTTCTAAGCACAACATTCACAGCAGCTCCTCTCTCCTACACACACCCACACCCACACACTCTAATCAAAATTAGCAAGGTGCCCAGCACAATCTGACACAACGCGTCACAGATTTGGCTGTCGGAATCGATGTATACTTTCAAAAATGCTGCAGCACCAGCATGGGAAAATAATTGTACCAGGGCAATGACAGACTTTGGCTAAGATACATTTAGACCAGGCTAAAAGGCTTATCAGAGACCATTCCTTGGTCAGTGTAATGTAGATCGCTACAGTGCAGGACTCTCATCTTGCTGAGGGTCCAAGCCCCAAGATGAAACACTGCCAAGCACTTTTCCCATAAATGTATTTCAACGAGTGACAGAAGTTGCTGTGGGAGGAGACAGTGTGTCTCCTCCATCCTCCATCTGTTCCCTCACCCATGGCCATGTGCTTACCAAGCAAGCTCATTCCCACCTCATTTCACCTCGGTCGCAGCAAGCTTGCTGTTGGTTGTTACTTCTCATGGCCTCCATCATTGCAGGAGGTAGTTTGCTGGAGACTGGTGGAGAACGTGAATTATTCTTATAAAATACATCCTACAGACCCATCTTTGATAAACATATTCTGATCCAAGAACCAAGAGGTGATTATGAAAGAACTGCCGCAGTTCAAGAGTGTTTCTGTTTTTCTTGGTCCATTTTCAGATGAGAGCACCTTGTTCAGATTAGAATGGGGTTTGTGTTTAGCAGTTTGACAACATAATTTGATGAGAACATGAACTGTTCCTTGCTCACTGAAGGAAATAATGTATATCCTAGACTGTTACAACAAAAAAGAGTGAGATAGCGCAGACACCTCCTTTCCCTAGTCTCACTGGCAGTGTAAGGAGTGAAATCTGTTCATAACTGGCCAACTAAGGGGGTGGAGGAGGCTTGCAGCCAGCACAAGGAGGTATTGCCTTCCACCATGCCACCTGGACCCATGTTGTCCCCATGGCAGATATCTGGCCATATTTATGTCATCTGCATGTCTGCTGGCCAAGATACTATGAGGGACAGGGAGAAAGTCCTTACATTCTTCCAGTCCTCACCTGTCTTCCCCAAGGGACCCACAGCCAGCCACGTGTTACCGCAGCCCTGGTGCCAGGGCAGGTCTGCAGGGATTCTTGAGGTGAGCAGCCCATGGCTTGCTGGGGACTGCAACCATTCGTAAAATAACCTTGATGCAGAACCAAATCTGGAGCTAAGAGCACCAAACTTGTTGGCATGTTACTGAGTGTAGCAATTCCTTTCTCACAGAGCAGTGCAATGAGATGGGAACACCTCTGACAGCTGCTCATAAACTTGTTCATGCTGCTCACTCTTTCCATCATGTGATAAAAAGACAATGCAGTTTTTCTTTCTGCCCCAATTCATTTTTTTTTTCCTTTTCTAATTCTAGAAGTCCTGAGCCCTATTATCTAATGTCATGTAGCAGGAAATACCTCATGGCAATTTATTCATTGGCTGCTTTTGTTTAATATGGATTTGGGCTTGGCTATTCCATTTTCAGCTGTTGCTAATTTTTTTACTGGAGGATTGACCTACCTTTTTGTAAGAAAAAATTAGAGTTGGTGAATGTGATAAAAATCATTTCAAAAAACATGAATAAAGCTCTGTGAGAGCAAGGAAGAATTGCCATGTGTTACCACAAACTGGTAAACTGTACCTCTCTTACCTAATGTCTGATTGCTCCATTGTCTTAATATCCAGCAGTAAATGGAATTCAAAGGAGCAGAAGATTCAGCTCAGACTATGCAATTTTCTTACTTTATGTCTAGCTGAGGCTCAGGTTTTAGTTGATCCTAATCTGTTAATTATTCCAGATTATGTGATGGTTATGTATGACGTAATAGAAAAGCAAAACATTTCTGCTTGCTGGCTTTGATCTGAACTCAAGTTTCTGGAGGGCATAAATCAGACTGGAGCTGGTCACCTGTTCCCCTAGTTATTATTTTCCTGATTTAGCTATATATAAGGCATGAGTCTATATCCATGGCTTCTTGGCAATAACAGTGTAACCTAGAGAGAAAGCAAACAACCTTCTGTCTAAACAGCTTTTTTTGGTACAGACTTCATTTCTTCTGAAAAATTCCTTCGACATCCTTTCTGGTGAGGGAATTCCTGTGCCTTTGCTTTATGACTTTCCAAGATTAATTTCTTCTGACTGGCCAGACTGATTGACAAGAAGCCTTGTCCAAATCTAACCACTGTCTATCTCACAGTTAGAGTGGGGAAATGCACTGACCTACAAAACCTGCTTTTTGGGGGCTGATGCAATGGACTTGAAACTCAGATTACCCTTTCTGAATTACTAGCAGAGTAGACAACTCTTTAGTTGAGTCTGACCAGTTTTGAGTAACCCAGGGTCAGTGAGATGGGAAATTTGAGGTTTTGTGCCATCCCAGTTGACATTAAGCAGTTTCTTCTGAGGTAGAACTTGAGGGTCAAATCCACCTTTGATTTAACTGCAGACTTTCAGCCCACATTCAAACAATTCATTATTTAACTCTACCAAACAGGAAGCACTTAGACACACATGGCAAAATGTCACGACATGAGTATGTCCCAAATGCCCTTTGGATATGCCCCACATTCTGGCTGTCCATCAAGTTGAAAGTTTGCCTGGGTGATTTACTCAGGACAGACATAACCAAAGGCCTTCATCTCAGTTTATTGCAATCTCTCTCAACCCCAGTGAATATCCATAACCTCAGTCCACTTTGTTTGAACAAGTGTTGCTTTCCAAAGAATTTTTAATAATGTTTATTATAAAGTTTAATAAAACAAAGCAAGAAGACATGTTTAAACATGTTAGCAGTATGTTTAAATGAAGTGTTTATATTTCTGTGTGTCCAGTATTGCTATTCCAAAAAAAAAAAATTCTATGAAGAAAAAATAGGAAAAAAATTACCAAATACATGCCTGATATTATTCTTCTTTCTGGAGAAATTACTTTGAAAATATGTTTCTTGTTAGGACATCAGGTTTATATTGTGCATTACAGATTTCTGTGCCTGTCCAACAAACATTTAACTTCCACAGAAGTTGTGTGGATTTCTTCCCTGGTTTTGATGGGACATCTGGTAATATGAAGGCCTTGCCACTATATCCAACATAAAGAAAAACATCAAGTTCAAAAATACAGACATGCTTCCAAATCCCTGTTGAGAATCATGTTTCTTAGAATGATTCGTACAAACAGTTTTCTCTTTTTTTTCTAAGAATCAAGTCAAAGCTAATTGCAAAATTCAAGTTTAACAGTCTAGGTGTCCCAAAATTCTAGTGTTTTTGCTCCTGCTCTTTTTCCATTTCCTTTATTTAGTATGACTAGCTCTTTGGGCCATATTCTCCTTTTCAGTGTCTCTTCAAAACACATACTTAGTAGTATGCAAAATAGCAATAATTACTTTAAGTGATGCTTTTTTTTTTGCAAAGCACACCAGTTCCTACAGGGGGAAAAAAAAAAAAAAAGGCCTTAAGGAACCTTTAGAAGTGAATAGTTTAGTTTGGATAAATGCATGGATCTTCATCTTCCAGCATTTATTCCAAACAGAATTTCTCCTTGCTGTTCCTATAAGCCTGCTGATTTCTGGGCAAGTCCTGAGGACTGATGTGACTGGTACATAAACTGTCTGTTCCCCTGTTCATCTATTCTTGCAGCTGAAAAATGGGGCCCTCTCTTTTTCATTTCCTCATTTCTTCTGCACTCTGGGCCCTAATTTCCTCTCATAGCCAGAATACATTAATGGAAATAAATAGACAAGGGAATAATAATGGCAGAAGCAAGAGCTTTAGTTTGTTGCCTGATGTGTATTTCTGCCTTCAGGCTCCTCCCAGCTGCTGCTGTGCCTGTGCTTGGCTCACCCCATCTGTCAGGGACCTGCATCTCCTTTGCTTGGACTCTGCAGCAGCAGCCTTAGGAGCTCAGGTAGATTTACTTCCACTGGTTGCCATGCACGGATGTCAAGGGAGATGGCCTCCTTGTCAACTTGACCTTGTGGTGGCTGTTTGTATGAATGACGTTCAGTCCTACGGAAAAGATCACACCATGACTGATCTCATCCAGCTACCAAATAGACAGGTTGTCCAGCTTTGTGTGCAAGCTGGTGAATCATCCAAAAGCCTTGGCCAAATTACGAGAAACCAAAGCAATTGCTTATCTCATCCGTTTCTTGGACCTGGCCAGAACAGTGAAAGCTTTTATTTAATGCCAAATAATAGTTAATAGTCTATTCTGCTAAGGTTTTGGTACTACATTCAAAGACCTAGTATCTGGAAGATCTTCATTTAAAGCCACCTCAAATTGCTGGCAGAAATTATCGATTTTCAAAATATTTTTGTTTTCTCATATACAGGATGTTTTATTCTTAATGAAGCATAAAAGCTCAACTAAGCAGACACACTGCAAACAAATGTTGCTAAAATGGTTAAGGAACACACAGATGGCTTATACATTCCTGTGTCAAAGAGACAGCTTTAAAAATGAAGCATGTGTGATAACCATTTATGACTTATTAAAAAAAAAAAAAAAAAGGTTTTTAAGGAAACATGCTTTCAAAGAAAAATGTAGACCAACTCGATTAAGAGATTTAATATCCAAAAAAGCTGTCTAGCTCAGATGCTCGGTAGCAGCTGTAACCTTGTGAAAATTGACCTATAACATAGCCACAGGGTTCTTGATTCCAAGAAGAATCTTCTCTTTAAGAAAATTGATTTGCTTTACAAACCTTGACCCCTCACTATTTTTCATCCTTCATCAACCCCTGGGGCCCACTGACCTCACTGCAAGAAGTCACACATATAAGACACCCCCCCTTCAACTGAGTGGAAAGCTTTCCATGTCGGGTTTGTTGGGCCAAGGTTCATAGTAACAAATCTTTCCTTGTTCTGCTGCAAGATTAAGTCAAGATGACTGACATAATTGGCCAAACAGTTCTCTAACTGGCTTTTTACTTTTGAGATGACCTCTGTTTCTCCCATTCGTCTGCTGATTACAGGTCAATAATACTGTCAAGGAGAGATAAAATAATTTTGTCACTTAGAAATATTGTAATGGGATAAACCCCCTGGCTTGTCATATCACTAAATTTGAAAAGATAATTGAGCTGTCAATTTAAATATCAAATGAATGCCTCCATGCAAGCAGTGTTAATAAAAGCCAAGAGGCAGGTAGGGATAAGCTCAGCTGGCAGGTGAAGTGGGAGGGGAGCAAATTTTGATGTCTGAGAGCCTAGAAGATGAGATAATTCTCTAAACTTACTCTAAATTAACCTGAGCTTCTTATGTCTACAGGACTACACTGGGTGCATTTATTTTATGAATATTCTTTCATGCAGTCCTTGAACCAGCCACAAGTGGGGGATGATCTTTATTGAGAATGTCATTTCAGCCTGCCAGCTTCTGCACACACTAGAAAGTGTGGAGACATGAAAAATAAATTTATTGCCAACTCCTTGTTATCTCTGTCTAGTGAATATTCCTCTCAAAGGTTGCTAGCTTGTCCAGCTGTCATCAAAACAGGGATCAACATATATTGTTTGCTGCCTACTGTTAATATAATCCAAAGTTTGTTTCCATTCCTATAGAAATTATTACTACTAATGGACTAAAGTGATTGACTGCAGCACTGAAGGCCTGAGGAAAAATGTTTGCACTGGGTCTCAGTTACTATTTGCTATATGTGCTCTGTTTGCTGTATTTGCTAGTCTTTTGCATTTATTAACTGAGTCCTGTGATATGCTTGGCCCACATTTCTGCTGTTGAATTGCCCTCAGTTCTCCCTGGTAGATCCTGAGCATTACACTGGCATAAGTGAGAAGGAATGAACTCAACTGAGGGCATCCAAATGCAGTGAGATCACACAGGGAGTGCTCAGCTCTTTTTGGATTCAAACATCCAATCTCAACTGGGAAGATGCACTGCTAGCATCAACCACCATCAATATTATTCAAAAGTAGGAGCTGTAGGATAAGAACCAGCTAGTATATTTGAAGATTTTTGTGGCTGGACCCCAAAGTTCTATAAAAATAGGAGTTCAGGGTTGGCCACAGAGGTAGTGACATGGACTAGGAAAGAGAGGCCAATGTGTTTGTCTGTGTACAGTGTAGGGAGAAGAAGAACAAATTTACATCATAGGACAGCCAACGTTTATAAAGCCAGCAACCAAGCCATGGCTCATATGAATGAGTTATAGCCCATCTGAAGAACATCATTGTGCAAATGCATGAATGAAAAGGCCTTTTCTTTGTGGAAAGAGAAAAACAGTACATCAGGATCTACAACCATGGAAGAGTAGATGAAGTCTACAGCATTTATTTAGGGCTGGTGATATAGATACAAGTAAACTCTATCAATTTCCACAGTACAAGAAGACTGCAGCCCCAAAATATTCCTGATCAATCCCCAGTCAAAAGCAGGTTCCCAGGAGTCTTTACATTTGTGAAAATAATCAAACGGGACATTTTCACTGTAAATATATCTTCTTCACTTCCATGTTCAGCTTTTGATGCTGGGGCAGATTTTAATCAGTGTTTTTACATCTCTTTGGGACACAGAGGTTTTTCTATCAGTTCATGGATTTTATTACACAAAGTTTTCTTTGTACATTGGAAGACTGTAGAATTGGCACCATGTGAGCCTGTAGAGTTTATAAAACCTGTAAGCACTAAACTCTGTTGGCTTTCCCTGTGAAAATAAATGCAAGCCTGGAAACCTATGATCCTGACTGAAACAGAACCCAAAGATATATAAAATCATCTTGAAATAGGACTGCCCCATCCAGCATTCATTCATGTAACTGAGTGGTAAACACCAAGCATTAAGAAGTCTTAAATCAGCCTCCAAAACCTTGAAATTATCCTTAAAGTCATGTTCTGTTAAATAAGTAAATAAATAAATATTGGGTTTCTTTGATTACTTTCTGTTTCTGGGTCATTTGTGACCACACTTTCAAATTCTTCTCTTCAATGAAGAAATCTAGAAACATATACTTTTTAAAATAATAGCCGAGTATCTTATAATTGGGTAACTCAAGGAGCTGAGGGTTTCAAAACCCATGACATGCCAAGCCTTGCCACTCATTCAGATCTGCTTACAAAATTTACTCGGGGCACAAGACGGATGAAAAGCAGATCCTGACCCGCTCAGTCACGTAAACAATTGTCTCTTCCTCTCCAGACGTAACAGCTAGTTGAAACAGGAGAGCACGCACCCTGAAGTACTAAGCAGCTTTTGGCCCTAAAACAGTTATTGTTGTAACATGTGAAACTGCATCATAGTCTCAGTATCTCTGAAAGAAATCCAAAGTTTAAATCCTCCAGAATACAGTCATAGCTGAGGGGACAGATTAAAACACTTCAGTGGACTGAAATAACATTGGTTTTCCATTGTTTCTGCTCAGTGAAGGATACCTGTGTATTTATCCTCCTTTCATTTACCGGTATATCAAAACAGCCAAACAATGGCAGCCGTTATGAAGGCTGGTGGTAGTGGTGTTGGGCTGCGGCCTGCCATCGTTTCCACGGTACTGTGGGCCTAACATGGCTGCTCATTAACCTGACCACTGCTGGCAGGCACCAGGCCTGCTGCAGTTGTGTTGCTTTCCTCACCAAGATCTAGCCCTTCCTGCAGCTCTTCATGTGTGACCCTCCTCCTGCCCCAACTGCCACTTCAACCTTTCCAGCTTATTTGATTTGGGTGTTTGAAGCTGCCATTTGTCACCCAAATGTCCTGGTGAAGGTGCTTTCATAGTGGCTGTTTTGGACAACATGTTGGAAATGGCAGCTTGTGTGGCTCACACAGCAGGGGCTCACTGCCAGAAAAAGATTGAACAAAATAAGAATGCTTTTTTTTTTTTTTTTTCCAATAAATAAAGATGTACTTACATGTAGCCTAGGCCTCTCCCTTAGCCAAGGTTGTAAATATCTATTTCCAGACATCTTCAGCTCCTTCTGATTTCAGCAGGGTTTGTGTGCAGTCAACATAACTGCAAGTTTGGCCTCAGTGTAGGTAGTAACCTGGTTTCAAACTCTTGGCCTCCATCTTATGGCTTTTCTTATACTTCAGTGGGTAGTCACAGCTGCCTTACCTTAGGAGAGAAGCCTTTTACCAAGCAAACCACAGAGAAAATTAATTAAACCTAAATGAAGTCACCCCCTCTATTTTTTTTTTCCTTCAAGCCCACTCACATCTTAAAGCTGCACCATGAAGTAATTAAATGTTATAGGAGTTGCAGCTTCTTAAATGAAGATTTATCGTATTAAATACAGCAGGGATAAGCATTAATAAGGTATTAGCTTGGTCTGAAATGGCCATGGGAACCAGCAACCCCTAAATAATTAGCTTGGTTCTAATACTGATAGATTTTGTAGCTGCAGACAAATGATTTATCTTCTTTGTCTTTATTTTCTCCTCTGTATTATGAATATTGCATATTTAGTATTGCAATGACGGAGTCACATTTTCTTGCCTGCTGGAAGACAACAGGTTGTAGTGTCTTGGGAAAAGGGAAATAACGGCCTGGGAAATAATGAGAAAGATTACTCTTCTAGTGTCAATTGCCTTTCTCATGTGGGAAGCTCTTCTGTCACCTCTTCTTCTCAATGTTATTTATTTTCCATATATGATCATATGCTGATCACACTGAGACTGGCATCACTTCACTTAACTTTAACCAACTATAAACGAACCATCCAGCTCAAGCAGGTCTCCCAGGCTCTCTTTAAGGAATGAGATAGACAACTGTGGAAGCTCTGCCTGTTTTAAACACCTCTGGGTGAACTGCTCTCTGGAGATGTCTGTATCTCTCACTGGTTATAGGGGAAGTAGACCAAACACTTGGTTTTTAGATGGCCAAAGATGAGTTCCCATTCTGGGAGTCTATTTGGGAGTTTTCTTGATGTCTCCAAGCACTGAACAGAGTATGCTGCTTTGTTAAAGATGCCAGTGTCTGATCAGTGTCCCTGACTTGTTTGCTATGATAAGATAGCATTAACTTCTCCTCCCAAAGGATCAGTAAGAGCTCCCACTAGTCTGAGGCAGTGCAGAGTGTGCTTGGCTTTCTGCATAGAAGTGAGTTTCCTTCACTATGAAATTCAAGTCAAGAATTGTTCATATGCCCTCACACACAAAAAACATATTAAAAATGGTCATTGGATATATAAATAGCAACCACATTTGCCTTTCTAGTGATGGAAATAAAGGAGGACTCAGGGTACAAGGAAAGTCCGGGAAGCTGGTCAAGGCACGTAACCTATATATCTCAAAGTCAGCAGTTACCACACAGCCAGTCTAGGAGATGGTGAAAACTCCCACCATCTGACAGCTGCCTGGCAGGTTTTGAGAACTGAGTCATCAGCCTTGACCCAATTTCTAGCAGACAGGTGCCCCAACCACAAAAACCACCATCACAGGTGTCAGTGTTGTCAGTAGTTTCAGCAGAGGGTCCACTACTGATTGTATAGCAATCAAAAAGGTCATGGAGCTGCACTTTTTTACCAAATACTCCTCTTGGGCAGTTTTACCTATGATTTGCTATGGCCAAGTCTGGTGAACCTGTCCAGTTGTCTCTTTATTTCCTAAAAGACATTCACTAGATTGTTGGTGTGAAAGTCCTAGAAGGAAAATCCATACTTAGACACAGAGCCTGTGAGTCTTAATATATTAAACTCAGAAAATAGTCCCTCTCTATGGACTATAAGAAGGAGATTATTACTCACAGCTCCAGGACTGCATCATAGCAAGTGTGTTGTTACTGCCCTGAAATGAAGTGTTTCATGGTAAGAGCTGTATCTTTGCCTGAGTATTGGGAAGCAAATGATATTTACTCATGATTCTCATGAAATCTTTACTTAATGAAAAGCTGTTTATCATCACATATTTCTCTGTCTGTAGCTGGCATAAATTTAATTGCTGTCCAAGTCAGCACAGTCCCACTGAAATCAGTGTCCCTAGTGGCAGCCTGTGTCTGATCCCAGAGTTTTAATACTTACATGGTGTGACTCTAGCACTGCTGTCTGAGCTGCCTGAGACTTCATGCATGATTTGTACATAAACCACCTTTTCAAAGATAGGCTTTCTAATAAAACAGCCACTGTTGACACAAATAATCCCACATCTCTGATTTGCATAACTTCTAGGAAGCTGGATAGCAGAGGAAATAAGCAATAATAGCAATGTAAATGTCCTTAGTGAAAGAATATCAGTTACAATGTATCAGTTCAGTCTATGAAGTTCAATTTATACTGATGGAAAAATAAGGGGGGGCATTATGTCTTCATAAAAGCTTGACCTCAAGTGCTTCAGAAGACCGAAGAGACTAAACTCAAGGCAAAACAGACTTTCTGTGCACAGTTATTCTTTAAGGGACTTTGCTAGGGTTCACTTACACACACCCTTTGCTTATGAAATGGGAGAGGAAAGGAGCACCTAACAAATGAATGTGTGTAGCTCAGCAGCCTCAGCTGGCCCAGTTCCCAATATATTTTGTTTGATAAACAGCTAATCCCTGAGTACAGTGTGGCTTGCATTCCTCCAAACTTATCATTAATCATGGAAAAACCCAAGTCGTCCTTGCACTGTGTGAGTGCTTATGAACAGCTCCTTTGATAAGAATGTTTTTACATGCCTAGAGGGATTTAGCTTTTTGGACCTCCATCCTATAAGTAATAGGCAGACCTTCCTTTGCATGTGAGTCTGCTTTCATTGCTGGGTTTCAAGCCAGAGAGACTTAGCAGGGATGTTTGAAATGAGATGTTGTACTGTGTTCCTCCATTATATTTGTGCTGTTTCATGCCATTGTAGCATGGCATAGTATTATAATTATGAGTTTTCAGCAGCCACAGAGGTGACAGACGGACAGAAAGAGGAGAAAATTTCTAAATGGAAAAAGGACAAAATTAAATGCTAGCTTTTAAGTGTCAACACAATTATGTTTCTTGTTCATACATAAGAAAAATAGAGCAAAGCAATAAATTATTTACTGTCTTTTAGCTGTCCAAGCAATGGGAAAAACAGACAGCTGCAGGTCTTTTCCCCAAGTACATAACAGATAAAGTGTCTTTACAATAGGTAGAATTGGACATAGACAGGAAGTATATTGCTTTTTTTTCCATAATTACGGTAGTTAACAGCACACACCTCCATTGTGTATCAGACACTTTGAACAGCCTGGACTGTGAGCCAGGCTGGTTTATTACAGGTACCTGGTCTGACCTTGGGCATGGGAAAGACAAAACCCTGACTATGTGATAGAAGCCCAGTGACTTTCAGCTGATATAGCACCTCATGCCTTTTAAAAAGGTGAGCCTGTCCTCATCTGAAATGAGCAAACCTTCACACCGTTAAGAACGCTTTTTATTAAAAAAAAAAAAAAGATGAAACTCATCTCTGTTTTGAATTGTTCTAACCACAATTTTCAATCTGATACCATTACTGAAATAAACAGCTCCCAACCAAGAAAACGGCACTCAACTAAGAGATATTTTTACTTTCCATAAGAATGTACAGTCTTTAACTTTCTTAATGTTAAATATTGCAGTTCAGAGGAATAGTTTAAAATATACAACTGCAATAGGCAGTTGTAGAGCTGAAGAAAGAATTCTAAGAACTTTTGTAAAACATACTCAAGATTAAAAGGGTCTTAAATGTGGGCAAACTTTGTTTTAAAGACACACTAACAGTGTCAGAAAATTGGCATGCTGATTGGCCAACCTTTACTTACATTGATGAACTTTTATGCAAGGAAGTTTATCGAGGTGGCATCTCAGAAAAAGAGGGCTTATGGCATGTTCCCACTGATCAGCTGCCCCTCTCCGTGCCCTTGCACACATGCACAAGCACGTACTCTTGCATGGGCTATTCAGCTTGTGAGCCACAGAAGTGAGACAAAATAGCCGCAGCTCCATTCCCACAGTAAGCTAGGAGCAGGACAAGAGCCGTATCAAGTGAAGGACTGGTGTGACTTTATCCCTCCTTAGAGAGCGTGTGAAGCAAATATGATACTGGAATTCTCTGAGGTCCAAGAGCCAAAGCAGTTCCTGAGCAGTGTTAATATAGGCTGGCCCTTTCACGTGGTCATTCTCTAACGGCACTAGAGGTCTTGGCTGCAAATAGACTTTTTAAACAAGAAATCAGGGCTGGTGTTTTGCATCTTTTAGAGTCAAAGCAGTAGAAGGCAAGGGAATAGGTAGTAAACAGGAAAAAGTTACACAGTAAAGGGAACACGCTGGATTTCTTCACTGTTCATTTCCATATATGTGAATATTTCAGGATTTGTTTTTTACTGGATTTTTGCAAGGAAATTAACACATGGCTTGATGTTTACTAGAATCATAGATACCATCCACTTAGCCTCCTTCCTTCTAAACTGATACTTGGTCAGGTGATATGTGGACAGACCTGAAAAATACTATTTCAGTGAAGCCAGAATTAAAACAATCTTTCTAAAAAGAAACACTGAAAAGAAAATGGATTTTTCAGTGCATAATTTTATGTGCTAATTGTAATGATTTTAGTCATTATAATTGGAAGAACAAAGAAATAAAGTATTCAGAACCTAACACTATAATTTTGAAACATTTTCCAAATGAGAACTCAGTTACAGAGAGGCAAAAGGTCTCCAAAGGTTCTGGGGACAGACAGACACCCATTTTGGGACATCCATCTGTCTGTCCATGTGGTAGATCTTCTCCATGATTGAACTATAGTGACTTCCCTCCTGCCTGGGGAGAGTAGATGATTTTATGATAGTTACCGAAGATGCTGAACTTCAGGAGTACTTTTTACTGTGATAATTGGTGGTATAAACAGAAATTTTTGAGAATATGCATTAACTGTAGTGTTTTCTAATTTGCAGAGCATAAACCTCTGTCTGTGATAAGGGAATACAGAACTGCACACTCCTTTGCTGCACCACACAGCAACTTAATTACTCCTTCATAATACCAACGTAACTAATAAAGCTGCATCCTTTGCCACAAGAACCATGACTGGCATAAGAGGAATCATTCTGAAAAGAATTCTCAACCAAGAGGAAAGTCCACTGTGTGCACAGCAGCAAACAGATGTGGGTTAATCCCTGCTCTCAGTTTCATCATTTTTGGGCAGTGTTCTCTGGCCTTTTGGAATGGAGCTGACCAGAGTATATATTAGTTCCTGGGTATCTTGGAAGAAAATAAAGGCAATCTCAGAAGTATCCATTTCCTCTGGATTAATTCCTGGAGCCTGGTAGACTCGTGTCAGCCAGTTCCAGGCTGGAATTGCCATTTAACTTTCTCTTTAATTTTAGGAAGTGCTGGAACTTTGGGGTTGGAGAAAACCAGGTCATTGCTTTGATTTGATGTCCAAGAGGACAGCTAAGCAAGTAAGCAAACTTGTTTGGTACCAGTTTGGATACTTAACAGCTTACTGAAGATGGTTCAGGTTTTGCTTGTGCTACTGAAATGTGTAGGAAATGAAAGCAAATCTCCACTGCTCACAAACCCAAACTCTTGTCTGTGACAGACCAAGAATGACAAATCAGAGCACAGAAGAGGAAGCAGCAAATGCACCTTCAGTGTCAGCCTAAAATTTGCTGGCAGTGAGCAACTGTCAAAAAGTCACTATAATATACCACTACTTTTTACCCCAGAGTTCCTCAGGAGAGACTGTAGCACTCCCAGCAGCACAGAGAGGTCCTTGGGGGAGGATTAAGGCCCCATTAGACTCATTAGAGTCTATTGACATACCCCTCTTTCCAAGGATAGTTAAGAAAGTCTGGATGTGGATTTATTGCTGTGAGGAAAAGCACTTTTCTTAGTGCTTTATCAAAGTGATTTCTTTTCCCATATATTTCCACACACACATTACATAATACATATTTGTTTCATATGTGCGTACTCACAAATCTTTACACATATATGTACATTACATTTGTTTATATACATTGTACTCATGTGCATGTGAACATCTTCAGTATGGCTTTCTTCCAGAATATTATCCCTTTGAAAGATGTCAGCAGAGATAGGCCATATATAAACAAAATTAAATAAATGCAAGTAAACTAGTTAGAAGAATAAAAACAAGCAGAACAAATTCTGACTTGGCTACGAGAGTGTAAATCCAGACTGCAGTTTTGTTGGTGTAAGCGTGGGCTAAATTAGTCCCCATATTTCTGAACAGAAGCAGACGGGAAGCTAATCAAAGGGAACAACTATAAAATGACTGCTTTAGAATGAATTTAATTTCAGCATCCAGAAAATAAATACGTTTGAATTTGCTGAGTTTATAGAAGTTTGTCAGCATTTCGTGTTAAAAGAAAATAGATAAGTAAGTATATTAGAAGCAATCCCATAGTGTATCACTTAATAAACACCCATATTCCAGATGCTCTTGCAAGTTCAGAAGCTTAGTGTCTATGCTCAGTGTTCAGACTACCTACTGTGCATACGGTATACATTAAACTGTGGGATTCATTGCCACAAGGCGTAGCAGGAACCAAACAATCTCCCAAAAAGGATTATACAGCCATACAGAGAAGTAGTCTTAAACTCAATGGACTGGCCAGTCCCCAGTTCAAGTACCCTTAAACTCTCACTGACAGAAAATCACTGTCTTGAAGGAGTATCAGTGGACATTTAGAATTAAAGTACTTTCAGATATATAGTCACTTTTGAGTGTGCTTTTATATTTGCACCTTTTTTCTCTAACTACTAAATCAAATGTGTTTTTGTAGCACAGTTTACCCTTGGCTCCTTATAGCTGCTGGATGCTGTTGGAGTGTCCCATGTTTACATCGTGTATCCTACATATGTCCAAAGTCATGATCAATGTTTCATAAATAAATAGCCATGATTGGAAGATTAAAAAAAAAAAAAAAAAAAGCTGTCTAAATTTAGGCTTCTAAACCTGAATGTTGGCACCCAAATAACTGGCCAGCTTTCCAAAAGCCAAGCCCTTGGAAATTTCCAGTAATAACAGTTGCCATACCAACGGCTGTCAGCACTCTTGCAAAAGCAGGTCATGTATTTAGGTGCCAAAATGTAGCAAGAGGGGTCTAATTTCAGGCTTTTTTTTTTTTTTTTTTTTTATGGAAGCAGGTAGCATTGTCTNTTTTTTTTTTTTTTGAGAAGATCTGGCTGAGAACACTGATGATAATCGAGAATGGTTTCACCTCTGCTGCCAGTCTCCAGCTGGAGTTACATGACAGCTATGATCTTGCAAAAGGGCAGATGTTTGGGGAAGTGAAGCACAAGGCATTAGCAGTTGCTGCCTGGTTCCAGCCTGGGGTGCAGGCTTTGAGCTAACACAGAGATACCCCCCAGTCTGATCTGGGGGGCTAACAGCCAAAGCAGTGCAGGGATGAGTGTAGGCTTATTTCCTCAGGCAAGAAGCAGGGTATGGCTCAAATCCCTGAACCGGGGGAAGTTCATTTCTTGTTGTTGTTGTTGCAGCAGTGAATATGGTGGAGCTGCCATGCAAGTGCTTACCCCCACCTTTTTCCAGTACTGGCCTCTTCCGTCTTGTAATCCTTCCAGCTTTGCTGGGATCCTGCACTGCCCCACTGCCGACTTGCAGCCCCTCTTGCTGGGCACCAGGTAAGGCACTTAGGAAGGCAAGGACAGGTGTGTCCCCATTTGGTCCCCCTACCTCTTGAGGGCTTTGGGCACAGCCCCTGTGCTGCCTCTGCCTCTGAATGCCTGCCTGCCTGACCTCAGGCAAGCCAGGTAACCTCTCTGTCTTTAAGGCAGAATAAAGATAATGCTCATACTTCCTTCTCCCTGCAGTTTGTCTTCTTCAGCTCAGGTGTAAGCTCCTAAGGGCAAGGTTAGTCTCCTCTTCTCAGCGTGTTCTATGCCTATCAAAACAGAGCCTTGATCTCAGCTGGGGCCTTGAGGCATGGCTGCAGCACTGTTATTATCATTAATAATAATAATAACGAATGCAATCAGATCAAAGACAGTGACTGTATGAGTCATTTTTGGGGTAAAGTTAGTCATTCCAAAGACCAATAGGTATATGTAAACTTTAGCCAATGCCAAGGTTTCTTCTTTTTCCCAGCATTTAAAAATTCACCCTTGGGAGTATGGGTGAGCAATATGATCCGAAAGGTCTCAGCCCTGCCGGTGTTTCCATGTGGATAGGCACTTGTGCTCACATGTCGACAGTTGCAAGGTTAATGGTGTAACTTTGCTCTGTATAATTCAGCTACGTAAATATCCTGTGTGGGTTTTTCAGATCATAGGTGAAACTCCTTTCCATATCAAGCCTTCTCTGAACTGACTGCAATGTCTGTCATTGATTGCCCTCGGTTGGAACTGGGCCTGTATAAGAATACCAGAGAATAGTGCTAGATGCCAGAATTATATTTTTCTTGTTAATTTTTTTTTAGTTGTTTGGTGTTTTTTTCTTCTTTCTTTTTCTTTTTCTTTTTTCATTTTTTTTAAGTTGAGTGAATCACAACAAACTTGTCTTAAAAAGGAAAACAGAAATTACAAGGATGAGTTACTTATTAAAAGCATTAAAATGAGATTTTTCACCTAAGAAGAAAAGGCCTGCAGCCAAACAATAGTATTACACAGGTGCAAAATAAGACACAAGAGGGAGCTCACATAATAAATAACAGTGATAAATAAATAACATTTTGAAAACAGTTAAAACCTATGGAAAATTGAATAATAAATTAATACATTCTACATTTCCTATTTGTTGTTGGTCTTCTCATTATCTCTAGAGTTATTGCTACAGGCAACGGGAACACGGTCACAGGAAAGGATCTCAGTGCACCAGACTTTGCCCACAGAACACGATAGCAGTGCCTTGTCCTAAGAGCCTGGCCCTGTCTGGGGTAGCATAGAAGAGGGAGAGCTGGACAGGAAACTGCAAGGACACACTGTTCTGGCAGATAGAAAGTGACCTGGGTTTAGAGCTGTTCCAGGAGTTATTGTCAAATATTCAATGCACTTTGTCATTTTCAAATACATTTACATATATATGTTTATATATGCATTTATGTTTCTTGAGAATGACTGTTCATATCCAAGAGACAATTGAGTCTATAGAAAACCAGAGGGTTTGAAACTGTAATCTAACAGTTGCATTTTGTATGTGGGATCAGGAGTTGCATTGCAATGCCTGCAACTTTAGTTCAGTCCAGCAACTGAATTTTAGATTTTTCATTATGTAGAGAAACCGTTCTCTTTTGAGAAACTCATCTTCATTTTAAAGTCTAAATCTGATTAGTCAAAACCTTTCAATTCCTAAAGGTCTTGTAAAAATAAGGAACTACATTGGCCTTGATATGTTGGCAGAGATCCACTCTCCCTTCAGTTAGACATGTTTTCACTGTGCTGGACCCTAGGTCTTCCATCTTTCTGAGGCTGCAACTGCTTGCCCCACATCCCAGCACCTCTCTAATAAACTGACAGAAGAGTAGAACAGCTGGGGGGCTGCCCTCTAAATCAAGGCCTCCATAATGCAACAGCTGTGGGCATGCATCTTGAATATCAACTTACAGGATGTTGGATAGTCATCAGTGGGTCACTAGTTTGTGGGAACCCACACGGAGATCTAGAAGATGGACATTATCCTCTGATATCCATCACCCCTGAACAAGCAAGTGTACCTTGGCCATAGTTGTTATTGGAGTTGGAAAGGCCATAGTCCGTATGCCAGTTTTGGTGGCCATCGTTGTATCTCGGGCATCTCTCTCCACAAGTGCCAGGGACAGAGACAAGATGCATATTTCTGTCCAGAGTCATATTTCTGTCCAGAGCCTACAGGCAGAGGTCCACAATTAATATAACTACAAACAGTGTACCTTCTTTCACACTCCAGGATCTCTCTGGTCTTCAACAGCAGTACAACAGCCACAAGCATTAGAGAGGCACTCTGTATCCTTCAGCCAAAGGGAGAGCCAATTCTTATGCTATGACATCTGAATCCATGGTATGAATGCATCCACCCACATCAGCAGTGGCTCCATTTCTTTCCTCTGCTCCTGTAGTGCAAATGGGCCTTTCCAATCAATAGTGCCACTCATGGGGAAATTCAGCAATGTGTTCTGTTCCTGACAGATGTTTGTCAAATGGCCCATTGAGTAGCTCAAGACCAACTGGTGCTACTTAATACATTGTGTTAGCCATATGACCATGGGCTGTTGTTGACATTACAATGTGGTATCCCTCAAAGACTATCCAGATACCTGTATCAGGAGATCCATAGACCAGAGGGAACCTAAGGTGAATGTTCAGGATCTGACAATGGAGTGGTAGCTCTTAAAGTGTAGCTAGTTGGAAGGGACTTTGTCATTGTAGGCATCCTACAGCTACATAGATCTGTCATGTGCACACTACAGAAGGGAATAACAGCTTCAGCAATTGAAATAACCAGTTTATACTGACAAGTCTAAACCCTGAGATCATTCCTTATTATGAGACTCCAACATACAATGTTCAGTCTGTAAAGCCACCTTAATGCTGGATACCCTGGATCTCAACATAGGGAACTACTCTTTCCACTTCTCTGAGCAAAGTTGATGAATTCTTTAGCAGGGAGGCTATTTTACAGCCAGATTCCACAGCTGTGGAATTGCAGAAAGCTGGGCCCTGGATCCTGGGCAGCCAGAGACCTCTCTCACAGTGGGCTTGATGCATTTGATCTCTGGAGAGGAAGGAGTACATACCCGTCATGGCACCCTGGCCAGCTGGCTTGGGAGAAGCAATGCTGGCTTTGACTGTGCAAGCAGGTGCTTGCTTCCCCTCCCCATCAGATGTGGAGAATGAAGGAACAGCTGTAAATGGAGCAAGTTTTTTTTAAAAATCAAATATTGGAGGAGTATTTTTTTTATTTTAAGAAAAATAACAACAACAAAAACTTGCCTGTCTGGCACTGGAAACTTGACATGTTTTTCAGTTACATTAAAGAGAAAGTTGTGCTAGTATTTCTGTAGTAAAACAATTGCCTAGTACCAGAGCCACACATTTTTGAGAAGTGAGAATGAGCCATATGTCTCCCATAAAAATGTACTGATACAGTTCAGCCTGTTCTTTATGCTTTCTGGTAATTTTTTTTTTTTTTTTTTTACAGGCCATGGTTAAAGCAAGCAATATTTTTGTTTGCCAGAAAGTATTTACAGTACTATGTTATCCTTCATCTCTACCAGTTTTCATTTGTTATCATTGACACATGGTAAAATAGCTTTAATTATCTCCAGGCTCAAGTACAAGGAGTTTTTATAATTCAGTTGGGTCTATTTCACTAACAGTATCTAAGCTACCATAATGAAAATGTTACTCAAGGTTTCTTCTTCAGCTCCCCCCCTTTAGATCGTAATAAAGACAGCTCACTTGAGCAAATAGTTCCTTTGAAATGTTAATCCTCCTCAGATGTGTTTTTTGTTAGATCAGCTGCACTGTTAAAATACTTTCTATTTTCCCATTAGTTAGAATGCAGAATAACACATATTAAGCCATATGGACACAAAGTAGCTAGTTGATGAAGACAACTGAATTAAAGCCCCATGATAAACAATGAATTAACTGTGATATAGGGTGCAAAAAACACAGTTACATAAAACTGGGCAGTTTATCCCCTCTTATCCAACACAATCTCTCCTTAAAAGAAGAAAAAGAAATGTATTCCAGACGCTGCCCCCAGTGCAACCTAAAATCCATACAAAAGCATAGAAAGGAGGGTGAATGTAAAAACCTACAGCAAAGGGGCTTAGTAAAATGTTCTTATTGAATATATTGTTTTATGTTAGTCTTTAACTGGCACTTAAGGAATGAAATCCCCAACAAGCTAAACCTTTCCATCAGAACTGCATGTGGAAGTGTATCTCCACTGCAGAGCTGGTTTTGTGATTGCTCCCTGGCTTGAGACCCTGGCTTAGCTCAGGTGTGATCAGGCACAGTGTGAGATCGCACACTTGGGGCTGTTCCTCTCTCCTCCTCTGCCCACGTACTTACCCTGATGCACTGCTGCGCTTCAATAAAGAAAGCAGTGCTGTGATTGTTTTTTAATGAATTGTGGGGGAATGTGTATGGTTTCCCTGGGGTGTAGATAGAAATTTAGGTGGGTCATCAGCATTCAAATGTTACATTACTTGTGCAGGTTGTATAAGGTTAATGGAGCTAAGGAAGTAGAGGCAAGGGGTGCTAACTCAAACCTCCATGTAAATCAGGTAGCACAGGAGAAAAGTTCTGCTAGATTCAGGTGAGAAGAATCTGTCTGGGAGGACATTAGAGCAATAGCAGGTGAGAACCTTAGATAGTAGTTAGTGAAGGCGTACCTATGTCTCAGGGCTTCAGTAAATATAGTTTCATTTTAAAACTCTGACTGTAATCTCAAAACAGGAGACATCTGAGTCCTTGGAAATTTTCGAGTTGTAGTCTATACTTCAATGAGAGCTCAGCCCTTCTGAAAATATATCCCTCATTGTTGTTCCTTGATTTAAACAGTTTGTGTGTCTGAACATGCATGTACAACAATTAAGCAATAAAAGCTGGGGTGCATGAAGCATCAGTTTACGTGTACAGCTTCCAGAGGGACAGGAAGCTGGTATTATTTGCTCAACCAGGAACAATAGATCGGTTGCAGCCGGTTGCTATTCAGCCAGCATTTCCATTGCTGGCATGGAGGGGCGCATCCATCTGCTCACAGCCTCAGCTGCACCCCTACCTGCTCCCTCCGCTGCCTCTGGCACTTGGTGATGCCTTTAACAGCAGTCAGACAGATTTGCAGATTCCAGCGACTGACAGAGAGCAAATTTGCAAATGTGCACTGGGCTAACATGATTAGGCCTGCAAACATTCAAATCCTTTGAATGAATTTTGGTTTTATGCAACTGACGTAAATAAAAAGGATCCTGTTTATGTACTGCCTAAACAGCCGCTGTACAAACTGGACTGCCAGAGATGATTTCATTCACCTCTTTAGTGAAACACACAGAAAACCACAGTGCAGATACCCCCAGGGTGTATTTTTCATGATAATCAAAACATAGAAACACTATACAATAGTTTACAACCAGAACTGAAGGCAAATATCTAATTCCAGGGAAAGAGAGAAGTTTTCATGTGCCCAGAACATAGTAGATGCTCATCAGGCCCCCACAGCTATTGTTATCATAGGATTTGGGGGAGCAATAAATGATCCTTTTTAGACAGACCCAATAGACTACTTCCAACAGCACTGAGGCTGTGACCGAGTTTCGCACTCACACAGGCAGGCATACATCGCTCTTGATCTTGTGTTTTGGCTAGAAACAAAACCTAGAAATGTTATCTTTTCATGTATCTTTGCTATTTGTTTGACTGATGCATTCTCCGTGAGATTTTTCCTTCAGCATCCCAGTGTGCCCCTGATTTGGGAGGACAGTGTTCTGAGCAGAACAGCCCTTAGACAAACTTGTCCCTGAGAGTACCCCACAAGTTACCTTGTTTTGCAGTTTGTTGCAGTGGAAAACAACCAGAGCTTCATTCAGCAAAACCTCACACAGAGATCAATCAGGTTACTCTGGTTAATCCTGACTCTCTCACTTGGCTGTGGATTATAACCTCTCTCATAAGGTAATTTTTAATTCCTCCTGGAGAAAGTAAGGTGGATTCCAACCACACTTTTGGCACTGGCAACAGCAGGCAGAACACAGACTACTCGAGTTTTCTGCTGAAAGGCTAAAATATTGTGCTGAGGGTATGCTAGGCTGTCATTAATAGTATGGACTTGTGACCGTTTTACATGGGAAAAGAGAGTGAGGAAGAGTTGGTCTTTGAGTAGATGGAGACTATCAGCACTTACCGTATGGATGGGCCCTGTTTAGGAAGCCCTTGATTTGGAGACAGGGTATTCAAAGAAATCCTTGGGTCAGAGACCATCGAGCATGCTCTCGATGCTGATAATATAGCTGTTTCTCAGAGTGAAGATAATCTGAGCTAAATTTTCATGGGAGAAAAAAAGCTTAACTTTTATTTGAAAACCAAGATATCATGAAAACTGGGAGAGATCTAAACCACCAGGATTTTTCAATAAAAACCTGAAAACTCTGGTATTCTTATAATTTACTTTTTTAAATGATCCTTTTTATTTTTCCCCATTTTTTTATTTTCAGTAGTAGAATGAGAAGAGAGGAAAAAAAGGCTGGGATGGGACTAGAAAACCCATACTTAGAATTTTCAGCTAGCAAAATGACAACAGGCCAGCTGACTTCTTTTTAAATTATTTCTTCTCCCCTGTGTGACTACTGTGAAGCTCAGGAAGAAGCTATGAGCTAATGATAGTTTGTTGCATTAGTATATCCAAACAAGCATACCTGAGTTTGGAAGGAACCTCTGGAGATTGTCTTTTCCAACAATGGCCTGTTCAGAGCAGGGTCAGCTTGAGCAGGTCGCTCCAGCCTATTTTAAAGTAGTCCTTCAGCTCCTTTTGCTAATCCAGGCTCTCTGGGTGTTTGTTCTTCCTTTAGTGTATCCTGCAGATCTGCCAGCAACAAAGAACTGCTGATTCTTACCAGTGATGGATATATGCAGCAGCCTTTTTCATCCTGTTTTGCAGTTCATGATCTTTCCCTTCCAGCACTGCACAGAGAACACTCCCTAATATTTACCAGAAAGCAAGGTCAATTGTTAACAAGCAAATTTTAAATTATGTGAAAGAGGGCAAATTAAAAGTGCTCACTGTCTGATTAGTAGAAAGTTACCTATCACCAGCACATTTCCTACAGTAAAGCCAGGAAATTCCCAGGGAAAATAGCCAGGCCACACTCTCAATTGTTTATAACAATCTATTAAGTAATATTAAGAGGCAGTTCAGTCTAGAGTGATCCTTCTGGTGGCCAGCACCAGGTGTCCTTTAGAAACTGGTGCTCAGTGTCATTCCTGGGGTCCACAACACAAGAAGAACATGGACCAGTTAGAGCAGGTCCAGAGGAAGACCACAAAAATGATCAAAGGGCTGGAACACCTCTGCCATGAAGAAAGGCTGAGAGAATTGGGGTTGTTTAGCCTGGAGAAGAGAAGGCTCTGGGGACACCTTATTGCAGCCTCTCAAAATATGTAGTAGAGGCTTAAAAGAAAGATGGAGGAAGACTTTTTACAAGGGCCTGTACGAACAGGACAAGGGGGAATGGTTTTGAGGGTAGATTTAGATTGGCTATAAGTAAGAAATTTTTCATGGTGAGGGTGGTGAGACACGGGAACAGGTTGCCCAGAGAAGTTGAGGATGCCCCATCACTGGAAGTGTTCAAAGTCCAGTTGGACAGGACTTTGAGCAACCTAATCTAGTGAAAGATGTCCCTGCCCACAGCAGGAGGGTTGGACTAGATGGTCTTTAAAGGTCCCTTGCAATTGTAGAAACCTATCTACAATTCTGTGATTAGTGCCAATGACACTCAACACCATGAGCCCAGTTGTGAACAAAGGTTTTGCAGCCACTGGACTGTATCACAGATTTTTGGTGAAATCTCAGTGGCCTACTTTGCTTATCCTCCAAAGTGTGTGAAGTGGAGGATGCCTACTAGTGTAGGTCTGTTTAATGCCTAGCTTAGCAAGTGTCATTTCTTTCTTGGAATTACCAAGGTGTATATAAAGTCATGACATTGAGTCTCACTGTGAAGGAGACTGAACTGTCAAAACTTTAGCTATCCTGCTTGTATGTAAATTACTTTGGTTGTTATGGCCAACAATATTATGTTCTTCATTAGTTCTACATTTTAAGGTAGAAATTGCTTGTTTTATTTCTTTTTGAGTCTCCAGAGCAAAATACAGCTTTTAAATATCTCAAAAATGATCATTAGAATTTATCACACTTTCTCTCTGAGAGAATTTCAGCCATTTCCAAAGCCAAACCTTCAGTTCTGAGCTGTTTTAACTGTACAGCTCTTTTGTTAGTTCCAATGGGATATTTTAAAATTTCCCTAATTTATATTTTAATGTACTTTCTAGGCGTACTGGTCATTCTTTCAAAGGAGCATAAAGTAGTTATTGTTAATACATACATGCTGGGTAACAGCAAATGTTTCTGGAGCACTGAGCTTTCTGTAATGACATTAAATGAAGAAAAAAAAAAAGGAGATGAAGTAATACTGATCTCTATGACAGTCTCTGTCTGCAGGACAAGGATTTAATTCAGAATTAAGCCACATTAGTGTTAAAGAAGCCATTACTCACTTGCAAATTCCCACCCCCCAAAACCATTTCATTGCTCAGTGCAATAAGCTGGTACATTTATCCACAAACATTTGATGACTGATGCTTTATTTTGCCTTTGAATGTTTCTTTAATGAAATCTGGGTGCTTAAAAATATCCAGTAACATAGTTCACCATTTTGCGTTCACATCAACAGAGCAGTTATTCTATTGGCATTTCTCATTGACTTAGCTTTGAATTGTGACCACTTTAAACAGAAAAACAAAAATCAGATATCAACACAGATAAAAATCATTTACTGTATTTTACTGAATATAAATAGATGTGTCTTTTTGTGTAGCTTTTTTGTCCTTCATTAGCAGGCATAGTTTTACTTATGTTTTACATTAGCTACAGAAAACTTCCCTTGAGTTTTATCAAACTGTCTTGTTCTGAGAATGCAGAAAACATCTTCTTTCCAAGTTTAGGATATGCTTTGTTCTCTTATGGTGTAAATTTGCTGAGGGACATTTAATCTAGTAACGCTGAGACTCCAACAAAACTATTTCTGGCCTAAATGGTTCTCCTGGTCTCCAAGGAGCTTCTGCAGCCGCCAGAAAGCCCTGGGACATGTGCACAACCCTTTTTCCCAGGCTGGGCTGTGTTCTAGACCAGTATTGTGTGTATGTGTTGATAAAAGAGAAGATTAATATTATACCATCTGAAAATTGCCTGACACTAGCTGAATCTCTCCCATTTGTGGCTGCACTGGGTATTACTGCAAGGTGAAGCCACCATAATGAGGAGTTGGATTTATGCACTAAATAGACTCAGCAGGCTCTTTCTGAGTTAAAAAGGGGGAAATTTCATGTGCTGAGCTCCTTCCTTTTGCCTGCCCCCAGAGCAGGGTCACACCTGTCTATCGGGGAGAAATCTGAAAAGAAGAAAGCTGGAAGAGAAGAAAGGTGCAAGAGAAGAAAGCTGCAGGGCTTTTCCCAGAGGAGCCAACCAGGCTGATGGAGGGTGGCTGCTGCCCTCAGCTCACCTCCCCGACAGCTGAGTGCTCTTGCATGAGCGTGTTTCGTTATCGCCATCCTAGTTCTGCTATTTCATTCAGAGTCCTAGGCCCTGCTTATGTGAACAACTGAAACCAGAAGACTTTATTTCCTTGACTGTGTCTTCTCCTGAGTACAAATAAGTCAACAAGATGTTTCTAAGAAATCTAAGAAAAAGGTTGTTGCTGTCTTCTAAAATATATTTTCAGCTGATTGCTGCCTTGCATTAGAGCTTTGGCTTCTGCCACCCCTGCCATTTGTGAACTCCTTCTCCTTCTGGCACCAAGCAATAATTTAAATCTCACCAAAAAGACAGAAAGTTTCAGCTCTGTCTCAGGTTTGCAGCAGGTATCCGGTGTCTAAAAAATGTCAGAGACTGAGGTCTTTTGAGATCTTTGTGTGTTTAACACTTGAAAATGGGCTCCAAGCACTTTTGAGAATCTGGTTATCTAGATGGGTGTGTGAGAAATGCCATAGGATGGGCAAGATGAGTCACACACAGGATCCTATTTTCTCAGAACAAACCCTGGCAGAAGTGCCACTTTAACCCTTACTTTTCCATTTCTTAAAGCTCTTCCCTTCTTTAAAGCCTGTTCCTTTCAGTGGCCTTATGAGGCTCTTTTGTCATGTCCTTTCCATACATACCACTGGCTTTTTTTTTTGACTCATGCAGCTCACTTCTGAGAAATTCTTTCTGTTTTTTTTTTTTTTTTTTTTTTTTTTTTTTTTAAGGGTTCTTTGCCCTTTTGCAGCAACTGTGCTCTCTCTGTTGACGTGAGCCCTGCAGAGAATTATCGCTTGGACATGCACATTGGTGCCAAGTGGAGATAATGCCGTTTTTTCAGACTGAAGTCTGCCTGTAGGAGTGTTCCCAGTATGATTTTCACAGTCAAAACTGCAGTTAATCTTAAGCTTGGCATACCCTTCCTTTTTATGTAATGTTTTATAACTCTTTCAGGGTGGGAGAATGCTCAGGGTTTTGCAGTGTTGCATTCACCTCCTTGTTCATTCTTGCCAGGTTGGTGCTTTTGACCAAGGTCCAGCTTAACAGGCAACCCTACCATTTATATTACAGTGCAGGAAATTATCTGCCTTTTCCTGCTGAACAACACTGAGAGAAGGAGGAAGCATTTTTTTCTGCGCAAGCAGGAGGTGCCCTGTAGCACAATGGTCAGTAAATATGTGGATGCGACTTAGAAGGTTTATTTTTCATCCAGGATCTAAGTTGAAAGAATGGCATAAATTGGGTGAATCAATCAAACTGCTGTTAAGCAAGCTTCAAAAGAAAGGGCAATCAAGGTGGAAGTGGTAAATGACACATAGGACTGATTGCTTTTGGGCACACTTAGGGCTTTGGGTTTAAAGAGTAATCACCTGGTCACACCTCACCCCTTGCTTGTGTGGGATGTGCAAACTAGCAGTGAAAAGTCCACAGACGTCAGCCTTTGCTAGCAATGATTTCCTTGGTAAGAGCCTGTTTGTGTCTGGTTTCCATGAAGGAGCTGGAAAGTGTGCAAGATCCCATGCTTAGTCCACTTGTGAACTCTCGTCTCTGCACCTGCTTGAAATGAGATAGGGACAGCAAGGGAAAAGTATCTGGAGAGGTGAAGCTTCTGCTCTGAGTTAACCAGGCTCTGTCACAAAACCAGGATGCAGAAGCGAGCCTCTTAAATCATTTGTGCCAGGCTGGGGACTGGCTAAGGCAAGCATATAAAATGCCCATTATATTCACAGGTGGCAAGCATGTTAGGTGACACCAGCGGGACATGCTTCCCAACTGCACTGTGGGAGGTGACTCAAAGGCTGCATTTGCAAACTTGTTCACTGTTACACCCACTAAGAAAAAAAATGGTCAGTTTGTCTGATACAGAGAAACCTACAGATGGTGAGAAACCTATAACTCAACTCCCTTGGATAATTCTGGGTAAATGTAGGGTGAGTTTCACTCAGTCTGTCCTTATTAAAAGTCTGTTACAGACTGATAGGACAGAGCCTTTTCTGTAGCATACATATATAGACATCTCCACCCTGTTAGGACAATAGCAAAAGGAGGTCTGAAATTAGATGCAGTAATTCCATGCTTGTTTGATTTCTTGGATCACTGCTAAACCTGAACATAGTTGGGAGATGAACGTGCTTTGAATAACAGCATAGTTGAGGCAGAGGGCTTCAGAGCTGAGCCAGGAGAGCTGTGCTCTGTTTTCACCTTTCCTGTGGGTTTTCTCTGTGTTGTTAAGCAAGCTGGTAGTCTAAAATTCTCAAATGAAGCTTCCTTTGGGAAATTGCCTGATAAAGTCTGTGTTTCCTGAACACAACAATGATTTCTACTAGGCAATAGACACCAAAAGCAATCTCTGTCTCAAACCATCCATAATGCAGACTACCCCACTGTGAGTCTCCTCTGTTTCTTTTCCCTGCGTCCTCGTTGTCTATAGATGTTAAGATTGATGTGCAGTCTAGAAGTGGATGCTGCTAGGTCAGCTTATGAATATCACCCTCGAGAACACAAGAGGTTCTTTTCTTCGCTTACTTTGTTCTCCTTGTTCCAGTGATCCCCGTTCTCCATTCATAATGCTTAGCTTGGTATTCCTCCATCCTCTGCTCCTGCAACGTGACGCTGCTCAAGGGGAGCCACCTGGGTTGGGCCACTTGTACATGCAGGATGAATTGTGTCACGAACACATTTCATCTTAGGCCAGAAAGACTGGATGCCTCACTGAATGCTTGGCTGCATATGGGGCCATTTGCTTTCACCAAATGAAACCCAAACAGCCATTTCCTATCTACTTTGCAGGGGAACGAATAGACTGGATGCACACATTTCCTGGATCACTGTTTGGACCATGCTGACCATCCTCTGGGATGAAAAGCACGACACGACCACAGCCAATCTCCTGTCTCCAGTAGTTCTCCTGGTGCAGTATATTTCCCAGATGCTAAATGAGGGACAGGAAAGGCAAAATCAGGCTGTCATTGTTTATGAACCTGCTTCATGGGGCAGCTTTCTGTCAAGAGACAAGTAGTAGATGTAGAAAGGGTTCTTTGGTTGTGTCTCAAAGGAAAAAAGATTAGGAAGGCACTTGAGGGTGAAGGAGAAACAACACGTGTTGGTGTGAAATAACCAAGGTATTACGTATACTGAGTGTTCTGGGCATCAAACCTAGAACTTTGGGGTTTACTGCTAGTCCTGGAGCTTCCAAAGCTGAAATGCAGATTGCCTTAAGCACCCCTTCGGGCCATGTAGCAACTATCAAGCAGAATCAGTCTTGGTCACACAGAGAGTAAGTGATAATTTCACATCATCCACATATGTGAGTGGCACATGGGTCATGTTCACATGGGCTCCAACCAAACTGGACATTGAGACTTGCATTTGTATTAGGGCTCTCTACTCTGGGATTTGAATCAGTTTTCATCTGCTTGTAATATCAGGTACCTGGCAAGTGGACTGCAAATGACCTGCACTCTAATTAGCCTGCATCAGCATGAGCCTTTCCATATAGAGGTTGACTCGTGCCAACCAAGCAAAAGACAAAGTATACATATTTTCTTAATAAATTCTCCAACTTTCCTTGAGCCTGAGCTTAAACCTTCTTATCTATTATCAAGTAATTTAAGCATTTTTAACATTCTAAAGACAAGTTAATCCTTTTGTAGGGAAAAGTCAGAAAATGGGCTTAGAAAGACATTTTAACAATGTCTATGGTATGTTAAGCCAAAGAAAAATTCTAACAGTGCTCTCAATGTTTTTGACTAAAGTATTACCGTAGTCTTAAAGTACAGGAAAATGTAAGTATCACACCAAATTTCTAAGTATTTGTCAGTAATGTAAAATACTGCTTATTCTACCAACCCAAATTGCTTTTTTTTTCCCAGTAACTTCAGTTCTGATCCACTGATCCACAGAGCCACCACATAAGCCACCATAGATCATGCAGTTTGAGAGCAAAGCTTTCCTGACCATTAGTAAACCTACTGAATGATCCAACTTTTATGCATATCTGCTATTTAAACATCCACCAGAGTGCATCTATTGTCTGAGCTTGGGAACCACTGCTGTGTTATCAGAATGCTGATCCTATTCCCGAAAGCCCTCAAGCACCCACTTACTCATTACCCCACACCCTGAGCGCCTCTCCCAAGAGCGCACACCCTGGAGCTCACTACACTTGGGTCTTGGTTTGTTTGCTTTTTCCAAGCGTGGTTTACTTTCTAAGTCTGTCAATGAAGGGAGTGCCCTCATGGAGGAATGCAGATGTATGTTCTGCTCTGTTCAGACTGAACACAATCGGCGACACCCTGAGCTACCTGAGAAGGCCATGTGCCTAGTTTAGGACCCATAGAAGACCTGTGCCCTCCTGGGACACCCTGGGGTATCTCAAATGGCTCCAGTGGCCTGCCTGGTGGAGCTGAATGGAGCTCCCTGGAGTACCTCTTGTGAGTGAAAACAATGCAAGCTGCCTGTAACCGCTGGGTGGAAATGGAAGATGGGGCTAATTCAGGCTCGGAAATGAGCAACCAGCAGTTGACAGGCCTCGAATGCAGTCCATGTTGTTGTTTGGGAATTGATCTTTGCTGTCCTCAAGAGCACAGTCTCTGACCTTACAGCATGCCAACCTGCAAGTGTGGCTTCATCAAAGCTAAAGGACTCACTTTGGTACATGGGGGAAGCCTAATGACCATGACTGGGGGCTTCACACACTATTAATAGACCTAGCACATCACCCGCATGCCCAAAGACAGGAGAGTCGAAAGGTGTGTTAAATTTGGAGCCGCACCTTACAGCTAGGAAACAAAAGTCCCAACCTCTATTCCGAGCTCAGCCAGACTCTTCCCGCAAGATCTGCAGCAGAAGTAACAGAATTTATTCCAGTTTCAATCTGTCAAAAGTATAGCTCACACTTCCCAATCCTGTGAGAGATATGTGGAGAAAAAAAATCTTTTCATGACGGAGTGGGATCAGATACTGTGAGGAAGAGGCTAAATAACATGATAAAAAATAGATGACTTCTCAAATCTGCATCTCTTTCAGGGGCATCACCTTAGACTCCCATGCCTTAGTTCCATGATCAACACATGAGTTCTGGTTTGTGGCGTCATATTTTTCTTATTTTAAAGCCAGCAAATAGGATATTCCTGGTTGACAGTTGCAGAAGGGGCAAATACATGTCTTTTAACACCTTCTACATCACCCACAGGAAAAAGACAAGAAAACAGCATACAGCAACCCTTCTGCCCAGTGCTGAAACAGCCTGCAGCAACATGCAGAACAGAAAAATATCTTCAGTTTCTACTGTAAACTGCCTTTGGTTTATAAATGATCCTATTCTTTACTATGAAACATACCAGGGAAGTTTAAAACTTAAATTCACCTCTCAGTCACTAAAATTTCAAAGGAGGGAGAGAAAAATTGCAGAATTATCTACCGAGACCTTTGGTGATTAGCAATGAAAAGTGTTTGATCTTCACCTGACAGTAGCCGAAAAGAAGCCATCCTCAGTCTGAACTGCTTAATGAAGGAAGAATTGCAGAGCTTTCATTCCCCTATGGTTCAAGATTAGCAGCAGTGAACAGCAATTTCTGTTTGTTTTTACAATAATATCCTGTTTTGTAATCCACAGGAAAAGGAGTATGAAAGTAGCAGCCTTGGCAGCAAGTGGGGGCCAAGGGACTGTTTTCTGAAATCTCAAAGCTCAGGAACACAAAGGCTTGGAGGAATTTCCAAGTACAGCGAATGCCAAATGGTAAAGAAAATGTCATGACAATGAAAGAGTGAAATTATTTGTTCACCCTGTAAATACATTCTTCTTTCAGGGTCATTTTTTTCTTCTTCAGTGATCAATTGACAAGCAGTTACTTCTAGCACCTACTACATGTTTAAGGGTTGCTAATGTTGCTGTTTTTTCCACCAAATATGAAAAAACTAATAATAATAATAATAATAAAATGGGAGTGTGTAATTTAACTCCAAACAAATGAACAGCTGAAAAATCCACAGAACACAGATAGCCAGGCTAATAATGATATTATTGAATGGACTAACATATAACATTTCTGTTCAGGGTTTATATGGCAAACTGGCAAACAGATTAGGTTGTATTTTTCTCCACAGAAGGTAATAACTGGTGAACCTATCCTGGCAGTTCTGGTTCAAAGACTGGAAAGAAAAGCAAGTTAGGACTAGAGAAGACATTGAAAAAAAGCCCATGTCTGTCAGAGAACTGTTTCAAAGGGCCATAAGCTAGAATAAATATTGACACAGTAAGGAAAAAATATACAACAATAGCAATTGTTCAGAACGGTAACAACTTAGAAGCTAACAGATCCACACTGACCTAAATAAACCTGGCCAGGGGCCAAGGCCCAAATTATGAAGTTACTTTTGCATTTTAACTTCCCCTGATTTCAATAAGAACTAGATACAGAAATGCCTTCATGAATCTTGTTCTGAATTGCTAACTGTGGTTGTTTTTGACCCATTTCCCAGCCACAACCCTTTCCAGCTGTGAAGGAGAAGCTGAACAATATGAAGGAGACAAATCTTGGGACAGAAGATGTAACAGAGTTTCTCTGCCTCTTCTATAAGGCTGTTTTGGGTCTGCTTTCAAGTCTTCAACCTTCATTTGTTTTCTTTTAAGCTCATTACTCCTATTTATACCCTTTCATGCTTTTCTGAACAGTCTTTGTCAGTTCTTTTTCTTCTGTCTGATCATCTCCTTCCAACACTTCTCTCTGACAATTTGGTCCCCATGTCAGTCAGGCAGCATGGACTGCACTGTCAGAGCATATCACTGCTGTGGTCTATGGTATTGCACAGTTTTTACCAGATGGAAGTGTGGTCTTATATGCTGGCTCAAATGCTCACCAAAGATGTTAATTTTTGTTGCCAAATACAGGTCATTCCCAACTCAAAAGCTAGATGGTTTTCCCCAAAGCATGTCTTCAGCTGTTTTCATTTTCAATTCTTATTAGCCCAATAACCTATTTAATTAGTCATTGGAAATTATTTCAGCCATGTTTCTTTGGAATTAAGGTTTCTGACAGAAAGTCCGAAGCAAAAAAGAATGGTTCATTTCTTTATTCTTTCTTCATTCATACAAACTCCAGTTGAAATTAAAAAGATTGAATCTCTTCTCACACCAATATTTCACTGATGTATTTTTAGTGGACTTCATTGGAGCTATTGCTGATTTACCTAGCCATATTCAACAGAAGGATCTGGTGAATTTGCCTTGGAAGCAACCCAGCAAAACCCACAAAATTGGGCTAGTTGCTGTTAACAGCAGGAGAAAAGAATTTATAAAGTTAAAAAAAAAAAATGCTGATTTTAATCCACTGCAATATTAGCAATCTGGGCCTAAAATACAGTTAAATCAATGGACTTTCAAACCAACATTCATTTTAAATGTAAGAATGCTATGGAAGAATGTATTTAACAATTATATGATTTTTTTCTAATATCTTTAAGAAGTTTGCTACGCTGAAACAATATTTTCATATTAGAAGGTTCAAAATTCTACGAGAGATTTTGCATTCTGCAGATAAAATGTATCGTCATTGTTTCTGATCAACATCTATTGGCCACAGTACCCAGAACATATTCATCAATGTCCTCCTTGAGCAGTGAGGTCATTTTAATTGTGCTGCTTTAATTAGAGAGAGGAGAAAGAGTTTCAAATCACTTTGATACTTTTACTGTAAAGCCAAAATGCAAATGTGGATTTGCTAAATGCCTTAGTAGCTGCTAAAAAAGGGAAGGTTTAAGAGTGATGGCATCACAAATATGCCTTTTTTACAGCTCAGAGAGGCAGCTTAAGCTACCTAAACATGAATGTGTTCTTGTAAAAAAATACTTTTGAAATGGAAGCTTGCAGTGGCAAAAACCTTTTGCCTTCTTTTTGCAGGATTTTTTACTGATTAAGTTCTTTAAGTGAATTCTTGAAGTACTTCTAAAGTCTCACTTTCAGAGATGATTGGGACACTTAAGTGTCTGTTAAGGCCTTATCTACACACTAACATTGTGCAAATAGATAAACCAGTAAACCTAATTTTGCATGCAGTTACAATGCTGACAGACCAGTTTCACTTTAGGAAGGAAAACTAGCTACAATGGACATTTTAAGAGTTAGTATAAAGTTTCTTGCTCTGGAGGATGTACTATGCTGACTAAGAAACAAAATTCATGTTTCCCAGAATTGATATCACTATAACAAACCTTTGTGTAGAGCAGACATGTATCCCATTGAAAACTGTTTTTGAAAATGGAACTCAGAAGCAGATTATTAGGTGCCTAAAGACAAACATTGCCAGATGGGATCCTCAGAGGTGCTTTAGAAGTTATCCAGTAGTTACGCATAATAATGTCATTCAACACGGAGGGTGCACTCCAAAATCAAGATTGCAATACAAAGTAAAGCACCTGAAAATTATAAATAGTGTTCATGAAAAAGGGGACTTGAACATCTCCTTCTGTCACAGTGGATAAAGATGCTCTCTTTTTTTTTTTTTTTTTTTCCCCCTGCAATGTGCCTATCATGCTCTCAGATAGCCACAGTGTATATGACAGAGTTGAGGTGAGAAAAACACCTGGTGAGCAGCACCAGTGACGTTTGGACAAAGCTGCATTGTACTGGGTTAGGAAGGCTTCTTATCTTTCACATACTGCATTCCTTGTTCAAACAAGGAGCTACACACATTGAAATTATGGTTCCTGATAGTCCTCCTCTCTGCCTTCCCAAACTGCTTTGTCCCCTTACCTTTTCTACCTCCTTACAGGGGTAGAAAAGCTAAGATCTGTGAAGACCAGGCACTGGAAACAAATCCACAAGTAACTTTTGTTCAGGGAAACTTGTATTTTCCACACAGCAACATACTGAAGGATGTTGAAAGTTCAAATGACAAGAGAAGAGAGAGAGGAAAACTTCAAGTATTTATTGAACATCACATGGAGAAGCATAGGTGCAAATGGGAAGCATGGCATGCAATAGGAAACCCTACAGTTTAGGGCTCTGATACAGCCCTGACCACAAACCTAACATATGGGGAAAACAGGCTAGTTATCTTATGGTTCTGTGGTCATGTTGCACCAGGAAGGTATCCTCTAGGGCAGAGTTAGACACGTTGGGGTGTTTTTCCGAGCACACAATCCAGGTGCAGCAAGGGCCATCAGTCTGGCTATGAACCACAGACATTCGGCAGGGAGTGGCTAACACCATCCTGCTGTGATGGTTTGGAGGAGGATGGCAGCTGTATGGGTTTGAGGTCCAAGCAACAGTCTTTACAAGTGTTCAGGTCCCATCATGCTTTGCAAGTTGTCCTGCCATCCGCTGCCCTGGGATTGGAATGAGGAAAAGTACCTCAGGGGAGCAGTTATAAGGAAAATGCAGCAAGCTGCAAAACCTCAGCCAAGACTGGTGTAAATGCTGGACTTACTGTACAAACTGAGTAACTGGTGATAATCAGTTTATTAAGCATTGGGTGCTGTGACAATTGTTTCACTGGGACCAGAGTTGTTCAACACTTCTGAAAAACAGAACATTAACTTGAATACAAAAATATTAATTTATGTTCTTCCTATTAGGTTCCCTCATTTGAAAATGTGGGACTCGGTATTCACAAGAATACACAAGGAGTGGTCTGTGTGGCCATAAAGAGGCCTTGGGATCACATGTTCCATGGCTGGATATAGCCTAAAAAAAACCCCTTCCAACTTTAAATATTATTGTTTTCCTAAATTAACTCTGGGAGATTTTAATCTAGATCTTGGGTCTTTGCCAGGGAACACACACCGCTCCCCACATCCCTGAGAACATTGTGGAGTCCTGTACAGTCAGCTGGCTTAATAATGAAATAGCAAGCAGTTAACTCTATCACTTCTTCATAAAGTCTTCTTCTCTAATGCTGTTCTTCCTTTAATTCAATGTAGTTCCCTAATTAGCACCCTGTGCTGGGGGACACAAGTCCTGTGTTGTCTTTTGAGGGGTTTTAAGGGAGGTCGCAGGAGTATTTAGAGAAACTAAAAGGAGAACTTAATATACCAGGTCACTTCCTACAGTTCAAAGGGGTAAACTTTCAATAATATTGATCAGCAGCTCAGGCTGGATCAGGGAAGGGTCCTAGGATGCCTTGAGATGGTGCCTAAGAAGGATTCTCAGTGAAGAAAGAGTCAGGGATTTATGGTGACTGGAAAGTTCTGAGGGCACATTGTTTGGGCCTGACTTCAAATGGGGCCACAGCAAAAACAGGCTGGTCAAACACAAAGCAAGGGGAGTGCAGACAAGGTGCTCTTCAGGGTATACTCTTGCACTGCATAAAATGAATCCTTCAGCTTGCTTTATGTCCTACCTATTTAAAGCAAATGGAGATGTTGCTCATTGCTTATAGACCACTGTTTTCAGTCCTTGTCAGTGAAAATTGTCCCAGTGAAGCCCATGGGATACAACCTGAATAGGGGAGGGAAGGTGGAGTGTGGAGTTTTGCCAGTGCACTGTGAAACTACATCTGGGTTAGTTTTCAATGAATCATCGCAGCCATCTGGGGGAAGGCGGAGGAATTCCCTCACTTCTTAATCAACCTATCTGCTTTTTAAAAGGGTAATATTTTTCAGTAAGATGCACTGTGCATATCTGGCGCTTGGCCTCTTGTTACTGCCAGCTGTCACTCTGATAATGTGTTATAAATGATGGCACACCAAGCAGACAGGGCTGCAAGCCCATGTGATTGTATTGCATTATCAAAGTGACAACCAGAAAGAAAAAGAGCTGTGGCTGCTGAATTGGTCCCTAAGTAGATTTTGTGTTGTTGATATTAGTATTTATATACAAAAATGGGGCTTAGACATTTTTAATATTTCCCCAGCAGGAGCCAGAAAATTGTTAGGGCTTCAGTATGCAGAAATCTAGGGTAAGGCACAACATAAAACTTGTTTAAAATTCTGTTTTCATAGATTAAAGCAGGCAAAACAATGATTGTTAATGACAATTAATTCAAGTATATACTTCTAATTTCACATTTGTAAGCGCGGGAATCTTAAGTGATGTAAACTGGCATCATTCCCTCAGAGAATCTGTGCCTACATTATCAAATGTCATGAAGATACCTCCTATGATCTACATATGTGACAAAAAGCAATAATTGTCAGGCAATGTATAGAGATTCAGGAGGAGCAATGCACATATATCCAAGTGTATCCATGTGTGGAACAAACTGATAAAATCTACTGCAGAATCTGAGTTGGGGCCCTTGGGTCAGTACAGTCGTGGGGAAAGTCTTTCTGCTAATATGCAGGAGGTACTGTCACCTTCCACCACCACAGCCAGGTCTGCTCTTCCACAACGACTCTGGTGGCTCAGGAACAAGTTATTTGTATGTGTGGATGGGTGAAAGGCTTCATCAAGCATAAACAGACTCAGCATGAGGAGAAGACTTAACCCAGTCCTAGTCTGGAAGCCTCCTGTGGGGCTTCTCTCTCCCAGAAAATCAATGCAAAACTCCAGATGAAGGTAACAGGTGTTTGTCATAAATGAACGCTCTCTTGGTTTCATCTGCATTTGGAAGAGAAAGTAATAAAATGCTAAAGGAAAGGCTGTTCTTAGGATTTCTGTGTTTGGTCTATGATGATCTTTCATGGCATAAAGGCTTTTCTGGTCTTCTATATGAAGTCTAAACATTATTACCCTGAATCTTGGGAACTTTTGCTGTTTATGAGTGTTTCACAAGATAAAGCAGTCACAGTTTCTTCTGGGAGATATCTACAAGTACCAAAAACATGTGGCTTATATACACAGTGCACAACAACTCTCACAGCAGGCATTTCTGCATAAAGTTCAAAAGCCTTAAAGACAAACTCAGAGGTCTTTATTGTTTTGGCCCATAGTTCATATGATATGTACAGGGCTTGTCCTGCTGATGAGGGAGAGTGGACAGATATCAGAGAAAAAGCATACGAGGAAACAATGCTCTTAATCCCACCCAGAAGTGGATTGATAGAGGGTTCAAAACAGTCACAGGAACAATCAGATCCCACTACAGAGGGTTTCTAAGGGGCCAACAGAAAAAAAAGGGGGAGAGAGAGAAATAAGCCATGCACTCGCCACAGATCAGTGCCATGAATCTATTCAACATTCAACACAATTTTTGAACAGAAATTTCTACAAGCTGAAATGACAATTTTTTGTGAATTAACACTGATCATGTCATTTGAGGTAATCACTGTAAAGACAACTGGAAACAATGTTTCAAAACTAATTAATGCTAAGGGTTTTAAATGATGTAAATATGTCAAGAGATATAGACATGTCATCTGATGTAATTATACCAAAAGGGACATTTCTACTGAGCAAAACCTAAGTAAACGGTTAAGTATCTGTAAGAAAAACTCACAGAAGTAAAGTTATTCAGTGAATAAATACTCCCTGCTCCATATCTTTATATGACACTGTTGTTGTCAGGCAGTACACTCATATTGCTTCTAGTCACTAGATTTTTATTGGGTAAATGTCTTTGCTGTTATAGACTTGCATGGGAATGCAGTTTAGTCAGTGAATTCAAATAGATTTAGAAATCTTAAGGGTCAGAAAGGGAGGTGATGATTACCTTGTGTTATATAGGACCTGTAAAAAGTTATCTAGCTATTTTCAGAGTGAGAGGACTGATGCTTTGCTATATAATGCATGTGAACTCTACTGAGACCACAGTCAAGGAGGTGAGGTTGGATGGGTGAAGGGTTTGCTGATTCATGGTAACAGCCAATGACTGGTCATGGTTAACACTGCTAGAAGCATAGCCAGAAGATGCCATCAATGTCCATGTCTAGCTCTCACTGACACGCTTTAGAAATCTTGCACTTGATTTAGACAATTGTGATAGGCCAACCTCACTGGGTGTGATCTCCCTGGATTACAGATCTTCCAGCTACAGAAATATTGCTGCACATTAGCAGTGCTATTTGTTAGGAAGCTTTCTTCTTCTACCCTTGCCCTCCCACCCAGGTATCTTTTCTTTTGGGGGAACCATTCAAAATCCACTCAAAAGTATTAGATCAGACCTTAAGGTTAGAAACTATCTGGTGGAGAAAGGAAAAACAGAAGAAGAGGGCTCAGGGGAAGTAGGCAAAGGATTGTGTCTCTAACAGGTTTTTACATGATCTTGAACAAGTCTTTGATCATGACTGAGAACTTTGGTTGCTACTGTAGTACAAGGGATAACAGTATGCATTAGCTGACTTATGCTGTAACCATGCATGTGTTTTCTTGCTGAAAACAAGGGGAAATTAGATGTTTAGTAAGTATCCTTGGAAGCTTTTGTCAAGACAATTTCTGTCTAGCCAACCTATTCCTCAAAGCAAAGTGACAAACCTGTATGTCTATAAATACAGTATACTTAAACTAAGCTTTTTTTTTTTTTTTTTTTTTCCCCTCACAGTACCCATGATATATGTCAGGACTCATGAATAATAAGATTAACCTTTGTTCAGAGTGATTCTGCAACACAAAAATCCATTTCAGAATTTGGTTTTAGTTCTTTAATGTATCGATACTTAGGCTATTTCCAGTTCTTGCTGAGAGGTATGCTTTTTTAACTTAATATTCATAAAGTTCACACTCAGCACCTAACCTGAACTTAAAAATCCAAAGTTCAGTCAGCATGGATTTTGTATCCAGCAAGTTCTTCTACTATGGTACTAATTATAACTGTTCTTAATTCACCCAGCAAAGCAGTCTTCTCTCATTCCACCAGGCATTTCCTTACTGGATCATTTCAATATAACACATAGGCATCCATTCCCATCTGGTCCTCAGAGCTGACAAAATGGCTCTGGGTGCTGTGATCAGAGGACACAAAGAGGTGCAAAGTGCTCCATTATGTTTCAAATGACACATTTCGTTTCAAAGCGTACATCATTTACAAGTCACCTTGTTCTAACCATCATTACAGAGAGTTGTGCGTCAGCGTTACACAGCAAGGTAAGCATTTGTAAATCCCACTTATCTTTACAAAAATGCTAACTACTGTCCTTTAGGACTGGGGAGCTGAAAAAAGCACCATAGAAAGGCATTTGATATGGGAATCCGAATGAGGATAAAAAATCTGTTTGATGTATAATCATCATCAACAGCAATAAAACCTAAGGCTCAGGAAATAAAGATATATCACTAAAAATGAACACACCTTGCTCTAGTTCTTCACATAACATACTCCAGTGCTGTATGCAGCAGATATCTGAATGAAGCATGGACTTCAGCCTCTTCAGACTTATGCTCTAATGCACAGCCTGAATAGCAACATCCTATGCTTTTGTATCATCACATCAGCACATCTGACTGTCAAACACACCATCGATCTGGAATTTATTCTGCCTTGGCCTGACTGATCAGATTTTGCTTTAGGCTGTAAATTGGAGGAAGTCAAGAAATATACCTAAACAATTTGCCCCAGGTGAGCTAGCAGAATAACTGCAAACAGAGCTGAGGCCTTCTCCCTGTCTAATCTCTTAGCCACTGGACAGAACAGGCATGCCTACATGTTAGGTGACTCAACAGCCCTGCCTTGTGCTATGTAGACATGGCAACTGTGTGCAAGGAGTTCCAGGAGGGGCTGGGAAACTGCCTTAAGAGTTTGTGCTCCTTACTGCATTTGCAATCTCCCCTTTCCCACCCCGTTTCATCTCCTGGGAGTACCCTCTCGTGGTGTAGCAGCTTTGGGTACTCACCTTTCTTCTATTGCCCTTACAGCCATATTTGTTATCAAGTTGTCACAGTAAATACACTCTCTAACTTGAGGGACAAGATATAAGTACCAAATAAAGTGAGAGTGTGTAAAGCTATTACTCAAGAGACAGATTGTCTTTGTCATACAGGAGGCACCACTCCCAGTGGTTGGCATGGACTTAAAAGTAGACTTAAACCAATAACACTCAAGACGGAGGATATTTCTCACGAATTGATGACTAGCTGGGAGGAGTTTGTATAGCCAGAGGGAAAGTCAAAGCCATTAACCTCTACCTGTCACTTAGGAAGCATTCTCTGCTGAAGCTGTTATCGCAATGTTACAATCTAAAAAAATGGAAATAAATATATAAGTATATAGCGCCACTTATTCTTCATGAGCAATGCATTGTCAATTATTATGTTCACAGCAGTTTTAGAAGATGAATGCCCAGGATACAGCCAACCCATAGGCAAAATTACCTCTTAGAATTCAATTTATTCCGTAATAATTTCTCACTGAGGGAGCATAATGATGCCACAGGCAGAAGCTAGCATATATTGAGGAATGGTTTCCAGAAACACTAATGAGTTTTAGGTTTTTTGCACAGGAACAGCATTAAGTCTACGTGATGGCATCAGTGTGCCTCTTCACTGGCTGCAAGCATGAGACACTCTACTTCCTTCCCACCCTTTGCCCATGTGGCTGCTCTTGGATGGCCAATGGAGTTTAGATCTTGCCAGTAGACATCCCCTTTGATTTGATGCCCTCAGGGACTTGCTGTGGCACCTTGGTTATATTGCAGCTATTCCTGATCCACCATCAGTGCAGCAAGCAATTCTTGTCTGGAGACAGCCTGGACAAGGCAAACTCTGAAAGTTGCTAAAGCCCTACATAAACTGAGGGCTTGCAAGCTCTGGGTCCCAAGAAGACTACCATGCCATATGGCCATGGGACTATGACATAAGGCTCTGCCATACACAGCAAATACCCGGCCGCTTGGACTGTCCAAGAAATAGCAAAGCATTTGGCCATTTTTGCTCCTAGGATTTTTTTTTTTCCTCCCAGCTAAATATCTCAATTCTTGCAATCTTAAAAATTTCCACAGCAAAAGTTAAGTAGTTATGCAGAAGTGAATTAGTTTCACAGGTCTGGAGTACCTACAGCTTCAGTTTATCTAACTGGGATAAACATTGGGAGTGCTCAGCGTTTTGAAAGATCATCTGACTTGTGCCTTCTTGTTCACGGATTTAAAGCACAGGCTCCTTTTAATAAACAAATACACAAATTTGAGATACATTGTTAGACCCTTAATTTAGGCTGTTTTCCATTTTTCCTTCTAGAGGCCTAGTTTTGGATGCCCCAGTTTGAAAATATTAGCCTTAACTATAACCTGCATCCCCATTGGGTCCATTTTTGACACAAAGGTGATTTTTCCCCCAGAAAGTACACAGTTGTCATGGGGAAAATTCATTTTGCCAAAAAAAAAAAAAAAGTCTTTCTTTCTCTGCAAATAATTTCAATGGAAATTTTTCTGCCAAGCTAATCATTTGTAAAAGGTAATAAATAATGAAAGACATGCTTCACCACTTCTATCTGGACAGAGCCAAGCTATTTAAATTCACTTAATTTTCTAGTTTATTTCATAGTACATACTCTTTGATGCATAAAACCCTTATTAATTTGTTTGTTAAACAAAGGAATGGTATTTTCATTTTTATTGGGTGCATTGATTTTTTTCTCTATGACCTCCAGATTACCAACTGCAAACCTCATTTGATTTTTTCCTGTTGCTTGGTGAAAGTTGGTTGTCATAATCATTCTTCAGCCAGTTTGTTGTCTGTGGCATGGGTCTGAGAACAGAAAGCAAGAAGGTTGAATGTTGAAGCCTGTTAGGTCCAACTGAATATCTATAAAATATCTATAAAACCCTGGGCCAGGGCTGTGCATCCTGGGGGTCATGCAAGGGATGGTGCTACACAAAACATAAGGCTTGGTGCAGAAATTATTTGCCAAAGTTTTGCAGGCTCTGCGAGGCAGGGTGTCAGGCCAGTGGAGCCACCAGTCCCCCAGTCACCATGAATGATTCATCAGCTGCAGGGCCCAGGCTTTCTCCTCCATGGCCACAGCTGCACTGCCAGGGGTGATGGGGCTGGAGCTGCTGCAGCTGCTCCACTCCCTGCGCTGACTCACCTGCACCGCGCATCCCTCGAGTGCTTGAATCACTGTGCAGCTCCTTCACACGGGAACAGAGGCGCAGCGGGGGGAGTCCAGCGCTGAGCAGGGCCTGCCTTGGGGTTTCCTCTGCTTCAGAGGTGCACTTGGGCAGGACATGGACCTCAGTATCTGGGAGCACTTCGGGGAACTCCATGGCACTGTGCAGCCAGCGAGGGATGGTCTGCCATGGGCAACATCTGCTGCAGCAGCAGCAATTTGTAGGCAAGTTGTAGGCCCTGGGCGATATTGAATGTCCTGAGAGCACGGTGCTTCATCAAGGGTCTCTCTCACCGTGTGGCTAGCATACAGCATGGTCAGCAGGATGGCCTGATTTGGCACTTGGTTAGAGAGGGCCACTGGACAGTGGCTGCAGTGGGAAAGGAGGGCTGTTGCGGGCTGCTTGCTGGGAAATGAATGGACAGCAGGGCACCACCTCCCAGCTCCTCGGCTAAAACCGGGTGTCTCGTGCTCCTCTCTGATGTGGTTTGCACTTTACCAGAAATGCTGCTGCAGCCGCTGGGCCAAGCAACTGTGTTGGAAAGGAGGAAATTGAACCCAGATCATGCAAATTTGCAATAACATCTCTATGTTCTTGCCTTTTCTTAGGCAGTGTTGAGCATCTCTGGGATCTTCCTTTGGGAAACCATTGGTGTTTCAGGGGAATGCATGAATCTCCTGCATTTTGGGGTCTTCTGGACTGCGAGGGACAAACTCTGGTGGTCTATGCAGGCATCTACTCACTGTGCCAGCAGACTGTGCTGATGGTGGTAGACAGATAATCTCCTGCCTGTATTTGGATGGTGGTCTCCATGCAGGTGGAGACATTTGGCATCAGGTTTTACATACTGGATACACCCATATAGGGGGTTCTAGATGATTTGAAAGCTAGACAGAAGAGACAATTTGGGGTATGTTACCCAAATGGAAACAATCAGAATGAAAAATATATCTTGAGTCACCAAATTCAGTATCACAGTAATATAATCTGATTTGGGATAAAATCTAAGGAATAGAAATATTAAAGTTCCCCTCAGGACTACTGATAGTGAGATGATGAGCACTCGGCAAAAAATGAAACAGAAGAGAAATCCTAGATAAGAACAGCAATGAGCTTTATAAGTAGCAGTAAACCACATCTAGACCCATAATGTGTGATTCAGACTTGTTCACTGAATTCATATGCCTCGGCTGGGAAATTTTACTTTTTTCTCTGGCTCAAGCCTCTGACTGAACTAAATTAAAACTATGCACTTGCTTTAAAGAAAAATGTGGTTTTTACACAAAAGTCAGAGTAGGGTGGTGTGAACTGCCATGCAGTGAGGAGAGACTGTGCTTGCACACACTGCTTTTGCCAAGAGATTATAAGTTCACAGTAATAGCCAATGCCTTTACAGTTTTCCTGGAGCTTAGTGAGGCAAAGCTACAGCTGCATTAAAAATTAAATGGAAAGAACAGTCGTAACTTGTAGGCAAACACAATGAGCAATAATGGGCTAGCCAAGTCTTGGAGGACATAAATCTTTCCATCTGAGGCAGCCGAAGGACTTTGTAACTTAGCGCTTGTGTTTTGGTTGGATTGGAATGCAGTTAAGGATGTTGTGGGTTCACGTCCACTTGCTGCAGGTGGTGAAAACCAGAATGAGCAGGATCCTCTGCAGCTCAGGAGCTCTTCTGATAGCCACAAACAAAATGGCTACCAGGGCTCATATACCATCAGACAAGAAACAAAGGGAGACGCTGCTTATAGCTGGGGGCTAAAATGGAATGGCAGTGCAGGTACTTCCTTATCCACCAGCCTCTATTTGTATTTTCTCCTGTATTCTTGATATAACATCCCCCAGCTCACACAATGTCTCTCTCTCCCTTAAAATTAATTTGTCACAGATGTTGCAATATCTTCAGCAGTGGCTGAAGGTGTCCCATCAGAGCCAGCTCGGGTCCAGCCCAGCTGTAATCCACATGGGAGGTGAGAGGCTGAGGAAAGCAGAACTGGTTTAAATCCAGTTTGCTCTCCATGGCTCTAGTTCAATGGCCTCAGGACAGCTCTGAACAACAACAGCAGTCATGTTAATAAGATCATTGCTAAGACCTGAGGTGGTGTATGAGAAGATAGTAAAGGTTGTTCTCTTAGGAGAATTGTAACCAGTTCTTCCCTTGTTCCTTTAATGACAAGGTGTTTGGCATATAACTTATTACAATGGCCAAAGATGAATGAGAGAGGCTTTTCTTATCCTTTGAAGGCACACACTCAATTAGTTACTTTCATTTTATAGTCCTTAAATATCTGGAAATCTCTCTACATAAACATGGACAGATTGTGGCCATTTAATCACCAGCATTCCCATGACTAAATTTTCTATGAAGTAAGCTATTGTCTATTATCAACAGGGACTTCTAATTAGCTGAAAGAAGGCTGTAAATTTTAAGAAAGTACATAAACTTGGAAATTAATATTCTGATCAATAGTGGCTGGCTGATATACAACAGGTCATAGCTGTCTTCACGCGCTAAGGTAGACTATTTATTGGTATTCTTGAAATTAGTGTAAGAAAATCTAACTAATCAGTGGGAAAATACTCTCTCTACACATCTATCACCCATTAAAACCACAGTCAGAAGATCTGGTAAGGGACTCAGTAGGGAGCTTGCTCCAGCCAAGGCGGTAAGAACAGTGGTGAGCTCATTTCAGCTAGAAGTTTCTCTCTCACTTACTTTCCATGATTGCTCCTGGGCATCAGATAACTTGGGGTGCCAGAATTGTATGCGTGCCGACTCATTTGAGACTGCGGCTGTTTCTTTGCCCAAAGCCTGTCTGAAGCCGATGTGGTAAGACATGTAGTACTTAAGGTACACGGGCTTCATAGCCTACAGCCCAGAAGGAAGTGTAGGAGCTGGCATCACCCTTGCCTGTATCCTTCTGTCTTGAAGAAGATACCTATTTACATGTAGATCAACTGAAAATGGCCTTCAGCATGAGTTGAGAATGAAGCTCAGATTTATCTGCGTCAAATTGTGTTTAGATACAACTCCAGTGGGACTCTTTCTTTGAGAGAAATTGAAACTTTTGAAGACAATACAGTCAGCTGCTTTACCCCAATCTAACACAGGAAAGTATTTTTCCATCAGCTCCCACCAGAAATATTGTATGTTTTTCACTCTTCATTGCAAAAGGAGAAGCAATTCTAAAACATCCACGCTCCAAGACTTTGGAGAGGTGGGAATTTTATTTCCTTAAAAGCAAAATGTCATAATGCAAAGAGCAAAGAGATCTTTATTTGATCATGCCATCCTGATCTGTCTGCCCAATCTGTCACCCTCAAATCTCAGCATCTCTGGCAAGTCTTTGATGTCCAGTATTTCACTATGTGCTGAAAAAAAAAAAGGTTGACATCATAAATTTCCCAAACTCTCCTAATGCTGAAAATCCATCCCATTATGTCTGCCAGTTGTACGAGAGAGAAGAACTTCATATAGTTATTGGAGTTCTCTATTGACTGTGTAGCACTCAGACAATGGTAGAAAACAGCCACTTTATCTTCCAAGCACCAGTGACTTGACCTCTGGCAGTGGTCTTTACAATCTAGTTATTTTTAGGGCTGTTTTTTTCCTCTCTGGCTAGGATCTAATGCAGTATCTCCCATGAACTCTGAGCCTCTGGAAGAGGCCAGCCTGACCTCAGGTTAGGAAGTACCTACTCTCCCTGGAGCCATGGGCTCAGGTCTCAGCTCAGCTAGCTTATGTTTTTTGTCATTGGTCTGACCTCCAAGCGGTCTGAGAGGACTCCGCAGCAGGGGGGGACCTGGACTTACCCCAGGAACTGTCCTTAAGCATTGGACTGCCCCATGCTTCTTGTCTGTGGCATGTCCGTTCATCCTCCATGTGGGGCCCTGAACTTACCTTCCCCCATCCCACCTCTCCAGGGACTTGCTCCCAGAGGTGATAAGGGAGCGTGGGTACTTCCTGGGTGTGGGGAGAGTTGTTGGGCTCAGTCTTTTCATGCAGGTGCTAGAAGGGAGATTCTTGTCTTTGGAGCATAGAGTAGCTACAGGCACAAACCAACCACTTGTGTGGGGAATAGTGGGGGATGATCTTTCACACAGGCCCTTCAGATGGGATGTCCTCTTGCTGTGCAAACACGTTTGAAATCAGTTGTGCGTAGGGGTTTTCCCTGTGCCCTATCAGGAACACTCCCCCCCTCCCTTCCAGCTTTGCATGCCTCCTGCTGCTCTGCCTTTTATCCTCCAGCCTCCAGGTAGCTGGATTCCAGTGGTCTCGCCTCTGGTGCACTCTGAGATGAGAGGCTCTGTAAGATACCGAGACTGATACCAAAACTCACTGCTTTTAGGGAGTCAGTCAAGGTACAGGCTGCTGTATATGACAGCAGAATTAGATAATGGTGCTAAAAAGGTAAGGCAGTGAGCACTAAGTTCTTGCAGTCTCCTTGGGCAAAAACATTTTGCAAAAGAAAATCTTGCAGATATTATCCTCTCTGGCATGCTCTTGTTTCCTTTTTTATGAGGTACCTGTCAAAAAATATTTCTGATGGGCTGCTATAACATGCCAAATTTCTTCATATCTGATGCTTTAAGTTTAACTATATTTATCTTGTTTACAAAAGCTGACAAGTGATGCAGCTATAATAACGCCAGCAGAAATTGCACAGCAATTTTACTCTGGTTCTTTTCAAGTCAGTGGAACTGTTAAATGAGATTAGTGCAGTAGAAGGGTTTATTGCGGCCATGAGAAACCAGATAGACACATATCACAGAGAACCAGTGATAGACTAAGAGGATCACATACAGAGACATTGTGCCAAGGGGGGATTGGCAGGATAACACAAGTGCATCTTTTAGCTCTGTGGATCTGTGTCTTACTGTATTTCAGATATGGTTCCCCACTCATCCCAACAGCTGTCTTTTCCTTCTCCATCACTTCATATATTTTTCAGTGCCTTATTCTGACACTTGTCCGCTTGTAGCTTGGTGAGGTTTGTAAGGAATAGTGGGGACCTAGAAACAATGGCCCCAGTATCCTTGCACCCCCAAGAGAAACCCTGGAAAACCTGTGTTGGTGGCTATTGCTTTCTTTTTTAAGTTCTGTTTTCTCTTTATAAAAGATACTTCAGTTGGACTGTAACTCACTGCTGAAGTCATTACCTTCACAGACAGAGAAATCAACACTTTTCCTTATATATGCAAAATGCTGTTGTTACATATGTAATATATATCACATATGTATTTTTTATATATATGTTGTTACATATGCAAGTCCGTGTTGGCCACCATCAGGGACAGAACCAGAAATCTCTGGAGCAAAGATCGTCTTGTTCATACTTGCAAGCTTAGCAACAGATTGAAGCATAAGCTCCCATTCTCTCTGGAGCAGATGTAACTAACAGAAGCTCACATAAGGAGTCATTAAGATGTTGCTACGTGGTTCCAGCTGGGATGCAGTCCTTTTCTCCCCGACTGGGTAGGAGCCCATCTCCTGCTCAGCTTATTTCCTAAACCTACTTCCTACATGCCATGAAAGGCTATTCACATTGCAGCCCCAGTGACAGGCAAAGAGCAAAGCTAGAAGCATGTCCAGCTACCAGGTGGAGTACTCAGCTAATTCGGCTCCAGCAGCAGTACAGACTGATAGACACCACAATGAAGATGTAAGGAAGGGAGGAGCAGCTGGCCAGTGGACAAAGCTGTGAGCTTTTCAGCTCTCTGGAACATGGCTTGAATTTGTTCCAGCCATTCAAGATGGTCTTTCACTTCTTGGCAGAAGCTCACAAAGTTTCTTAGCTAAGCAAAGAGAGCACAAGTCTTCATTGTGCATGGATAGAGACAGACACTGGTCATTTGATTATTGTTGTTGAGAATATAAATGAGTGCAATGTTGCAAATGCCACTGGAGGAAGTGAGAGGCTCCCTCATGAGGAGGCCTTGGATGCTATTTGTATCCAGAAGCATCCCGAGACGAAATCATAATTCTCTGTCTGAGTGACCATCCCTATGCTCTAATGTGTTGTCTTCTAACTGCACTCAGGAGGCTACTGATGAAAGCTAAGAATTACCTTACCTCCCTACCAATATATTTTCCTTTTATATCTTCAAGTTTTCCTTATGGATACATGTGCTTTGCAATGATGCTTACAGACTTTCCTTTATAGACCCAGTCTGTACCCACACCTAATAAGTTGCTTTCCATACCCCAAATAGCTAACAAACTAAACAGAAGAGGGATTATTCTCCAGACTTTACAGATGGGGAACAGAGGCACAGATAAACTACACAACTTGCTTGTGGTTATTCTGGAAATCTGTAACAGAGCCAGGCCTTGAACCAAAATTTCTGGTGTCCCTGTGCCAGACTGCAACCACAGTCTGGTCTTTCTCTCTGAAGGTACATATTTGTAGAGTTTTAAGGTCAGAGGAATGGTCACCTTATCTAGTCTGACCTCCTCTGTGTCAAGTCCAAGAATTTCTTTGATCAAAGCATATTTTACAGGATACTGTACAGTCTTGATTTGAAGACACCAGGACATAGGGAATAATTTTACAGCTTCCCTCTGTACTTTGTTCCAATGATTAATCATCTTTGCTGCTAACTTATTTTTCATATGAATGAGTCTGGCTTTAATTTGGTTCCTGTGATGCTTCTTTTCTGCTAGATTAAAGGGCTCTTCACTATCTATGTTTTCTTCCCTCTCCTCTTCACAGGCAGTTTTTTCATGTGTCTGGAAAAAGCAGTCAGGTTGACAATCTACTTGCTGCTGAATCCTGGGCATGGTTTTTCTTTCACCTTGTGTCTCTCTTTGACATTTTCCCTCTTTTCTCACAATAATAAATAATTAGAAAGCTTTAAAGAAAACTGAGAGGGGAAGAATGAAGGAAGTAAGCATGCAATATTCTTCACTCTTCTTCTAGGTGCAGTGGGGATTATGTAGCCAAAGCAAGAGGATTGACAACGCTGGTGCCAAATGCTGTTCTCATTCATATTTAGAATCATAGGATCATAGAATGGTTTGTCTTGGAAGGGACCTTAAAGATTATCTCGTTCCAACCCCCCTGCCATGGGCAGGGATACTTTCCACTAGATCATGTTAATTTAGCATGATACCATTTGAAACTTGCTTCTGTTTGGTGTTGCTACTGGGAGCTACCTGACATTACATACCAGCAGAATACTTACTACAGGATAGTGATTATGTGGGACTCCAGTCCTGGTTTCACAAGCCAGTGTTGCAATGAGGCTTCCCATTCTGTGGCTTAGAATATGTTGTGGGCTATTTCTGATAAGAAGTAAGTCTCAGGACCACAGTTCTCATCCTTTTTCCATTTACTGAAGCCTAGATTTGACAACAAACCTTTGATATTACATGACGAGCATTTTCTTGTGGGGTTGGTGGTGACCAGATGGGTGGCATTGGAATCATATGAAACACACAGCTGGGAAAATGCCCAAGAAGATCTGTAAAGGTGAAAAAATGTAGGAACTGAATCATAAGTTGTATCTTTGTTTATAAAGCACGTGTAAGTGCCTACGGCATTAAAAGAACACATTTTCCAACATGGATGTTATCCAGGTTGAGGTGATAATCTGTGGTATGTGTCAGTGGAATTTAAGGCCTTTTGCTCTGTCCAGAAAATAGTTCAGACCCATAGCTTTCAAGAAAATCCTCTGCTTTACCTGTGACCCAGAGCCCTCTAGTCTGTGTGCTCTCACTAATGCATGCAAGGTGTGAAAGCAGAACACAACGGTAAGAGATGAGTCGATACTGATTAACCACAGTTAAAAACAAAGATGTGATGTCATCAAACCTTCAGAGAGAAAGCCAAAAACATTAGAAGACATAAAACCTTAAGAGAAGGAGCAGAAAGGAGGAAGAGGCAGAAGTTAATCAAGGCTTTGCCTATTTTAAGGAGCAAGAGGACATTTCCCCACTGATTGACAGCCTCCTGTCCAGCAGAGACTCACTGAGGGGAGTGCAGTGCAGCAGCACATGGTAACTGTTATTAATGCTTAGCCTACTAGCGAGTTAGTCCCAATCCACTACTGCATGTTTTGGTGATAAATAGTGATTTGTGCTTGTGAGTTATGTACTACTTTTAAGCTTGGTGAAAGATACCCAAAGAAAAGTGACACAAAGATCTGATGGTTATTTAACAGCCCTGGTGAAGTGGAATAAGGTAAAAGCCACTGTCTTGACCTGTCAGGTCTTAATATTTTTACCTCTCTTGTGACCTGCTCCAGCAGCACTTCCTGCAGAGGTTCATTGACTGCCTGTGTTGAGTAGATGTCCTTTCTCCTTTGTCCTCTCCTGCTTCACCAAACTGGACAGAGAACACGTGAACATCAGCCTACTGCAGAGGGAGGATCACCAAGCACAGGAAGAACAGTGTAGCCATGAAGGAGGCTAACACTTTTACTTTAGGCTCATCCAGCATGCAGCTCTACTTTCCTCAGCAAAATAATTTCTCATTAGGTTCATGTTTTTCCCACTATGTTTAAGGAGCAGAAATATCAGTTATCATGAGTCTTTGCTAAAGATGCATTTCCAGCCTGCATCCCACCCCATGAACACAACTGCTCAGCCTCCGCTTGCTAGCTCATTGGCCCCAATGGATTGACTCCAGTTTGCTGAGAGCTTGAGTCAGCCCAATACATCTCCTCAAAATAAAGGTCAGTGTAGCAGCTATGCACCAGCAACGGAAGGACACAAAGTCTACAGAGAGAATGGGATGAAATGCAGAAGAGACGAAGCTTCCTTGTTTTCACTCATCTCCTTGATTTTGCTTCTCAACTGTTTGCGGTAGAGCCTGCTATTTGTGCTCTCAACAGCCATTAAGGTTCAAGGCAACATGAATGGTGAGTCTTGTGCACTGTGCAAGAACAAGATAAGATCTTTTTTAGGCTACCCTGAACGTTAATGCGTTTTATTTTCATCCTGCTGCACTTTCTGATCTCTTTGATGTGCGCAGTTTGTGGCAAGGGGTGCATGTTTATGGCAGTTATGAATCTGGATCAAAATTCAGACTGCCGGGCAGGTTTCTCGGAAGACAACTGCACTGTGTTACAGCTGCAAGTGCAAAAAGTGGGTCCAGAGAAAGTGGGCTTGAAAGCAAAACTTCAGCCTCTTGTTTCCTCAGGGAAACAGCACAACTATTGGCTGCTGCAGTGTGACATTACTTTTGTGATTTGAGTTTGAAAGCTTCAGTACCTGGACCTGTACTTTACAAAATGTGAGCTAATAACATCCCAAATCAGCTAGTCTAGGAACAGATTGCAACACAGCTTCTCCATTGGACATTACTACAAAAGTTGTCACCATTCAGTCTTGGTTCTTCTTAAATGCCAAATTCACTACTTCTTGTAGGCTTAGGCTGGGTTTTCCTTTCTCCATATTGTGTACTAATATAGAAAGGACATTTAGAATTCAGGCATCCCAAATGATACACAACATCTATTCAAAGCACCAAAACAGGAAATCCTCTGCAGAACATGTGTTGCTGGGAAACCTTCCATGCATTAAGAGAAATTATTAATGCAGCTTTTTTTGCCCTTTTCTTTCCCAGAACCTTCTAACTATAAATCCAACTGGGGTAAAAGCAAGAGGCAAATGGGGAGATAAACCAAGTGCTTTGAGACATTAATAGGAAAACAATGAAAATATCCACAGCTCCAGAATGTTCCCAAAGATGTTAGTATATTGTGTTATCTAGCAATGCTATAACCTACATGATTTTTATTGGCTGAAAATAGGGAAATAATGTTAGGAAGGTCACTATACTGTCTGAGGAAACACAAAACAAAATTTAAAGGATACAGGAAACAATTCCCCTAAAAATGCATTTCTAATCCAATTTCTGCTTCTGTGGTTGTTGTGTTATCAGAGGGATGAAATGTGGGGAAGCAGCTCCCTCCCAGTCTGTGTTTTTAAGACATCAGGTGGAAAATACAGTAGATGCTTGCTGCCCTGAATAGGAAAACCAGAGCTGGAACTGAGGAGGTGTTTTCAGTGTGCAGGAGAGTGCACAAGAGGCAAAGGCACTGGGGACTTCAGGCTTAGATTCAACAACATGTATCTTATACTTCACTTCAAGCAAAATTTTGACTTCAGTAAGACTACTCCCATGCTTCAGGATGGATGCAGACATAAGGACTTTGCAGGCACTGGAGCTAGAGTTGTACAAAACCAGAATTTCAGTTTGAAGACCAAAGGTAAAAAATATATGAGGAGGAAGTAAAGTAGTTCAGTGAAAGTTACGAGTAGATTTTTCCTGCTCAGCACAATTGGCTTTGGGAAAATCTTCTTAAAAGTGCCTCTGGTTTATTTACTTGGTTTGAAACGGAGTAGCCAGAAGCAGAGGGGCTCTATAGGAGCAGAAGTAGCCACCATTGAAGATGAGTTTACGGTCCAATAATCCACATTTCTGTAACAAACTGTGATCTCATATGTACTTCACTGCATCTTTCAAGAGTCTGAAAGTCTTTTGAAAATAGGTTTCGCTAGTCCCTTTGAGGAGAAATGCTTATGGCCATGGCCTCACAAATTATAAATAGATTTCAATGGAAGCAGTGGGCTAAGCTCAGAGGTGACATCTAAGGTGCAATTTAAACTTTTGCTGATACTGATAGAAGCTCCTTCCAGTGGGATTTCCTTTGTGTGACCCCAATTCCTTCATCCATAAGGGAATAGCGAGGAGGGGGGGAAACAGTTCACTGTAACTTATACAGGAGAAAATGGAAAGAGTTTGAGTACCATCACAGGGGTGAATTTAATATATATGTATACACTTAAAATTTACCTCTTTGTGGAACTCATGTCAGCATCAGCTCCTTTGGATGCGGAGGAAATCTAAACAAACACATTGCCGCCTTCTGTTATGGGTTCACTCTTTATTAAGGCAGCACTGTTTTACTGGGTGAAAGTAAATCAGAATTCATCCTGTGTTAATCAAAAACATATTAGAATCTGACCCAATATCTGCAGAGATGAAGCCAACAGTAATAGCCTGTGCAATGACAGATCCCTAATTAGGCCTTTTCTCTTATTAATTGCCGCAGGTTTGCTGGGGAGCACAAAATCACATCACAAAATCCTCCAGGTAACAAAGCCTTGCAACTCTGTCTGAAGCAGGAAAGATGAAGAGGTTACAGGAGGACACAGCGAAGCCAAAGGAGGTCACTGGATGAGTCATTCACAGACTCAGGTATTTGCAGCTACCATTTCCTGGTTCCCATCACTAGACAACACTTGTCTTAGCACATTATTCCCAGGTTTCTAAGATTTTATTTTAAAAACCAGAGTGCAGACTTTGGATGATCACAGACCGCGAATCATGCTCTCAAAGGCAAAGATTCACACAACCTGGTGAACTCACTGTGCACATCCTCCCCCTCCATTGCTTTTCCTTGCTATCAATATGAGTCTGACATGACATGATGTTAAATGAGATCAGGATAACAACAGCCATGGGAGGTCAATAAATGTGTATGGTATATAATCAAATATGTGCCTTGAGCAGGTAGATTCTCGCTTTATGAGATCGTGGGAGTTAACCTTCATTTAGCAGAAATAAGTATTCAGCTAACTGAGGCCCTGCTCTTTTACATACAGATAGGCTCCTCTGTTCATCTGCATTCTATAAAGCCTTGTTATTCTTCTGTGTTTATCAGATCTGTGATATCGAGGAGAACAGAAAACGTGTGTGATATCCGCCAGCTGGATTCCATCTGTCTTTTCTCTGCGGAGATGGAGTTTCAAAGGCTATATCCTATCTACTGTCACACCCTCTCCTGACATGAGAAGCTAAGTGTAAAGTTTGGCCAAAGTGATGGAAAAACAATATCTCTTTGGTACATCACAACTATTTCCCTACCTACACAGAAGTGGCATTCCTCTTGTTCTGGCATGCATGATGTATTGTTGTACTGTATCACAACTTTCCTATTAAATAAAAGGAGTCTGGCCAAAATGATTTCAGAGAAAGTACACATTTTTTTTTTTTTTTTTTTTTTTTGCTTGGACTCTGTGAATGTATGTATGTGTGTTTGTTTGTGTACCAGAGCTGGTGCAGGGAAATTATGATTGACAAGTACAAAAGATACCATTTGATTACAATAGAGGATATGGCCTCATAGCATTTCTGGGAGGGGGAAAAACACCTACCTGAATAAAAGCCCAAATTTGTTTCTCTTGAAGTGATTGAGGCTTTGCCATTCACCTCACCACAAGCCCTAAGGGACTGAGGAATTTCAGTTTCTCAGGATAACACCCAGGATGGAGCAACATCATTGCAAATCAGCAAGACTCATGTTTTCTTGCCCTAACACCTAGAGCTCTCTGTTCTTTGGGTCCGGCAGCTGCAACATTTCTGGTAAAGTGCAAACCACATCAGAGGGGAGCACGAGACACCCCGGTTTTAGCCAGGGAGCTGGAGGTGGTGCCCTGCCATCCGTTCGTTTCCCAGCAAGCAGCCTGGAACAGCCAGCTATCCGTTCCCACCAGAGCCACTCTCCTCAAGCCACAGAGCATTGAAACATGTGAAAGGCTGGGGCTGGTGCCTGAAAGCCCTCCCCAAGCCTCCTCTTTCTCCCTGGTGTGGGGCAGAGGTATGTGCCCAGCAGCTCATGGAGCAGGGAGGGAGCAGGAAGGACCAGCATGGACATTTGGCTGCAGACCTCCCCAGTAACTCATATTTCACAACCCCGGAGGATTTTCCAAATACCTTTGCAAACCTTTTATTAATTTACCTGCCCACCACTTCAGCATGTAAGTGTGTATTCTTTCATATACCTCATGGATGAAGGTACTTGTCATGTGGTTTAGAGGTACAGGAGGAGTATTCTGACTTTGGCCAGCATGTCCATCTCATTTTAGTGGAAACATAATTTCTTAAGGTTATTTTGAGGGCACATGCATTCTTTGATGATTAACCAGGTAATATCAGGTACATGCCCAGACATATCACACAGGCAGTCAGTGGACCACATAAAAGCATAAAGGCCTTTAATACCTGTATGTTAGTTACACATCTATGGGTACTGCTAACTCTGTGTCCTGGTCCATAGCCATAGGAAGTAATATCTACCCAGAAGGTGTAATGACTGAAGACTGTGAACAACCTTCATTGACTTTTCCACTGAACAGCCTGTGATATTACAGGTTCTTATTGAAAAACTAGGCCTGATTACAAGTGTGAGCGCACACACAGATGTATAGTTTATTTCGAAACCTCAGAGAAGTCAGAATTACTTTGGCTTTGTTGAGTACTTGTTAGGAATTTCTATGCATACATTTTTGGATCCACAAGCACTCTTCTAAGTATACCTAGACAGGGCTTTCACAGCCTGCCCTACTATATAGTTAGGGTGGGACTGAACTCATTTGAGCCAGGTACAAATAAACACCTATTCTAAGTGAGCTGTTTGACCTCGCCATGGGGCCAGAAGAGGGCTATAGTAGTACCTTCAGAAGGCATTCCACCCCATTCTGTTACCCTTCTCTGAGGTATACATCTCTCTAGACTACTGGATTAGACTAGATGTCTTTTAGACAGTGGGTGTTGAGATAATTAACTGGCTGGGGCTAAGCTAACACCTAACTTACTGATTGATGATTTAACTGGAGAGTTGGTTAAGCTATATCAAAATGCTTCTCTGATCTCTTCTCTCCAACCCTGCTATAGCACAGTCATATATGACATGTCTCTTGGTGTTAGCCAGGCAGCCTGAAGGAATCTCGCAGTACCAAGAGAAACTAAGTTATTGACTGGTTACTGAGCTCAACTTGCTCACAGTTAGTCCCATGTGCATGGGAAAGAACTTGCAGTTCTCTAGGCAAATCATTTTGTGCTGTGACCCTTATATAATCCTATAAGCAAAGTAAGTTTGTCTTGGGAGCCTTTTATGGTCAAAACAAAGTCTTCAGAGGTGCTGGGTTTGATGTAAATGGTATAGTCTCCTCTGAGGTAGGACTCATCTGGTCCCCTGACACCTAAAGGCAAACTGTCTGATCCTGAAGTGCGACTAGTCTGTTCAAGCCGATTACTAACACACCATGTTGTCAACACTATAGCTTTCTATAAATCTTCTAGGTGGAGAAATTCAACAAAAGTCCCATAAAAGTGTAAGGTTTTGATTCATGTATTTGTGGTGGAGGATCAAATGACCTCTTCTGAGATGGGGTTATGTGCTGGAAGTACAGGAGGTCAACGTAGAGAGTTTGGGAAGGATTCCCACGGGACCTAGTCTCAGAGGCATAAAAATGCAAACAATCCTTGAAATAAAAGATGAGTCAAACAAGGATGGAAATCAAGCTGAGGAGCCCAGATAGCTCATGAGTAGTTTAAGCACATGCCAGGCCCAGAGGCAACTACTAAGTTGCCAGCACCGTTGCCTGTGGATTTTGCAATGGATCCTACATTTTGGGATAGTTAGAACCCTACCTTGGATTTGGATCCTATGAGAACTGCTACCAAATGAGAATAGCTTACAGCAGCCTGAGGCATAGAAATGGCATCCAGTCTCTCTCAGAATTTGTTCTTAAGTAGATAAGTCCTGGCCTGCCAGCCCTAGAGCATGGTATACAATTTTTATGAACAGGTAGAGTGTGAGTATTGGCAAGGCAAGCTCCCCTACAATGCCCCCATCTTGCCTTAAGGTAGCACTTCTCAGCATGATGAGTTTAGTCTTCCTGCTCATTCAAGCTTTGGCTCTCCTCATCTCTCTGCTTGACAAAGGTTCTGGTTCTGGTTATCATGTCTGTGAGCTATTCCAACACACTCGCTCAAAAAAGTTCCTCACCTGATAGTGGCCTTTTGATGCTAGCCAAGGCACATCACAAGGATGTTTCCTGCCTTGGAGTCTTGACAAGCTAAATAGACAACACAAAGAGAAGGAGGAAGGAAGGATTGTAATTAAATGGTGAAGCAACGTACCAACAGATTAGCAGACTCTCTCCCCGATTGTGCAGGAAGCCTTCAGGACAGCTGGGAGCAGTGTCCAGAATTTCTGCATCCCTGTCTTGCTCTTAAACACAAACATCTTTCCTCTGTTTTCAGTAACATGAATGGTGTTTCAGTAGCAAGGGATATTAGGTTATTAAACAAGCCATTGAATATCAATCAAACAACATCCTTCAGTCATTACAGACCTGGGTTAAATCTCTTACAGCAAACTAGAAAGACTAACTAAGACTGCAGATCTCAGTAGCTGGGAAGTGCTGAAGTTTTCCCCATACAAGGCAGTGCTGTACAGGACCACCAGAACTAACAAGGAATGGAGGCACAGGCTGACCCAGCTGAATTCCTGGGTATATTTTCATGGTGGTATATGGTAGAAATTAAGCTCAACATTATGGTACTTTAATCAATCACGGGATCCAAGTCTCCCAAAAAGGATGATGTTACTCTAAATGCAGAGACCTTAAATGGCTCTACTTTTGTGTGCGTGTGTGTAAATATATTCAAAACGTTAACCCTAAAAGACTGACCATGGCCACATAAGAAATTTGCAGTAGAGCTGGGAGTGGAGGCCTGTTCCTGTAGGAAGCTCTAATTGCAGGATTAACCAACCTGTCCTGATCTTTTTGTATTTGAGATCAAGACAACACCTGTCCCACTCTCAAACCCTGGCACAGCAACTTTCATAATGCAACCTGGATCTCTGCTGCATCCTTAGTTGCATCTCTAATATAAATAACAATGACTTAAATTTCTAGTCCTGCCACTTAAAATAATACCAAATTAATGGATTGAAGACCTGGGGAAAGACAATGTGTTACTTATTCCATTATTTTCTTCAAACCACTTTTGTAAACAGTCATAAAATATGCAATAAACAATTACCTTTAGATCCAGAGCCAAATGTTGCATCTTGCAACTCAAACACACCCAGCTAATACAAACAGGCTCTGACAAAATCATGATGCTCTCATTTGACATGCCATTCCCTTCACCCTCTGTTCATGTGGCATTCACCAGCCCCTGGAGTAGCATATGGGTCCTCCTCAATGCCTTATTTCGGTTTAGAATAAATTTTCCTTCCAAATATATTGAGAAAAAGTCATGTCTGTTTTGCATACCTCAGTCACCTGCTTCTGGCACTCTAGACCATGGTGAGTATCAGTTAATCTCATGAGTAGCACTATTCAGCACATCACAGGAAAAGACCTCGCAGAAACATACTGTCTAACCTTAGTGTAAGATCAAACCCCTCCAGCTAAAAATACTCTAGCAAAAAGGATCAACATTTTCAGTGGTATTTAGTCCCATTTAGAATAAATGCATACATTGAGTTGACAACAGCCATCTTTCTCTTGCTTTTTTGAACCTGTGTAGGAACTACAGAGGGATTTTTGTTTTCCATTTCTCCATTTCCTTACTACTTTCATTTAATAATGGAGATCCAGTGTTGATCAATGTGAACTCATGTCCATAGACGCACTGGGTGCAATGGTCCACTCACGTTTGCCATTTTCTGGTATTCTCATGCAATAAATTGTTAAGCTCTATCTAAATGAGCCCCAGGTAGAAAGGATGTTGAGCCAGGTCCCAGAGTTAGGTTACACTCTGCATACAGAGGCATTAATGGCAACTAAAAAAAAAAAAAAAAATCATCCATAAAGGCAAAATATCTGCATGGTAAATGGCAGGTGTGACCAACACATGCAAGCACCTGGGTTTCTTTCCTGAGGAGCGACAGGGTCCTCTTTGCCATTTCTCTGGGAGGACCCAGAATCCTCTACCCCTTTGCTATCACACTCCCCCACAAGCAGCCTTTCCTTGCAAGTGACCAATCTCTTCAGAAAATCTGTTTTTGCACTATGAAATCCATGGCCTGAACATCAGTGCATGGGTGCAGCCAGAAAACAAATCTTCCAGAGAGCCTAGCTTAGTGCTGTGGTTGTTATCATGAGTTAATGTCTCTGTCATAGTATTTTCATTGCTGGTCTTAACCTGCACAAGCTAGACTAAACCAGGAGCAACAAGCCCACCTCCCTCTTGCTGTGCCAGCACTTGCCTAGGAGTCTTTCCGGAGTGTTAAACCATTAGAGTCCTCCTCCTCCAAACAGCAATAATGAAAAGGAATACTAGCAGAGTTTGGACTGGAGTTTAATTCAGGATAAAGATGCAAATGTTGGAGCAGCAGGGCAGGCAGCCAAGGCCTCTTTCATAATTGGGTGGGTACAGCAATGTATGTGGGAAGAATGGCATGCCTCAGACGTAATGCAGTGCAGAGCACATCCAGCACATTGTTGGCTCAACCCGTGCCGGCACCATCCTATCGCTGACATTGTCTGTGGCTCCTGGGTCAGATGCAGGGCAGGCAAAGGTCCCGTGCCACCAGCCCCAAAAAGTGGGCAAACTCTGCATGCAGATGTGCTCAGCTTGGGTGACTGCACACTGGGGCTGTTGGTTGGTTGCCCTTTGATGTGAATGTCCAAGCAGGTGGCTGCAATGGCTCCTGGCCCGTGTTCCTTGCTTCCTTCCTGCCCGTGAATGTCCTCCATGACAAAACCTTTCCATGCACCACAGAACGGGAGGGGAGAGGAAGAGGGAGAAGGTGTTTAGAGAGATGCAGAGATGGTTGTGAGTCAGCTTTCCATGATCTGGGTTGCAACTTCATGTCCTGTTCAGCTGTGAATTACACACTTCAGAAGTGCTACACTGGGGTGGTGGGACTTTGAACGGTGCAAACAACAAAATTATGGGGGAAACAAATGCTGTTTAAGGGTTTAAGTGGAAAACCAGAGAGCCAAGGCATTTGCGTAGGGAAGTGATTTTATACACAGCACAGGACATGATGATCCCTGCTAGATTTATGGTCTACCTTAGTTATTCTATAACTTTCTTGCTCCTGTATGGGAAGAGCTTGTACTCATTAGACCTTGATCCTTCAAGTAAACCCTCGTCAGAAGAAGTGACTTCTAGTTTTTGCACAGGGATATCTCAAAGATGGCTTTAAAGGCATGGTTTCAGAAGGTCTAATTCTCTTTCAAAATTACATAAAGTTAGAGGGATCAAACAGGTGTGAAGCTAATATATGGAGAAAAAAATATCTTGAACAGCCAGAAGAGACCATTATGATTGTTTAGCATGACTTCTTTCATGAGCTATAGAATTTTACCCAGTAATTTGTGAGGCCATGGAACACTTTGATAACAAAGTTCAGACTGTTCCTAGGCCTGACAGCACCAGGTGCCAAAGGAGAGATAGGCACACCTCTTCCATAAACCTTTGCCCCTGTAATAGAGCCCACAAAACAAGAATAATGGCATCTCATAACAAAAAGTACAGCCTCTCAGCACTGTATGGCCCTGTTTGTGGCAGAAATGGAAAGCTGGAACAGCAGCCTTGGATATAGCCTTCACATCCAAAGGTTGCTCCAGCTCAAAGAAACCAGAAGCATGTCTCGGGGCTACCCAGAGAGCAGCCACGAGAGCACAGTGAGTGCATGCATTAGAGAAAATGCTGTTTTCACCTAGCCAAAGCAGCTTTGCTGGGAAGACTAAGACTCTTTGGCTTAAGCTGGGATTTAGTTCATTCATCCTTAGCTATCTAGCCTGAACAAGTCATCCAGTCTCTCTGAAGTCTATGGGGAAAGACAGGTAGTGGCTTAGACATTTCTTTTAGAATAGGATGATTTGCCATCTGGGGGTGCCTACCTTTACTGCCCATAGCAGGACTGTGTGTGACTAGGTTAGGTTGAAGGGCAAATGTTTAGACAGATAAAGGCAGTGAGATAATTTCCAACCTGAGGTTGTACCAGTATAAGTTCACGCCAGGACCAATCAGGGCACTGCATGATTTTTGATGAGATTTCAAGCAAACCGGAGGCTGAAGTAAGACTCCACCCCAGAATGGAGCCCTTAGGGCCACAGGTTTCCCTCACAACCTTGGGAAAGTCACGTTATTGAGATTTTTGGAAAGACATCAGATAGGATCACAACCAGGGTTTCAGCTACCTTGTAGTGCAGAGTTACCGTCAGTCAGCTGAAGAGTACTGCTGCTCCTCTGAGACACAGCAGCACATACTCCTCAAGGGTATATATAGTAAATCCCATTGTTCTTTGCAGGACCTGTCCCTCTCATTTGCAGAGTGACATTACTTTTTAACTTGGGAAACTGCGGGGAAGACAGTGGGAGTCCTGGGTTCAGTTCCCAGATCTGCTTGAGGGGGTTCAGAGCCCACATGCTTGGAGAGCGCCAGGCATGGGCATGGCTGCTTTTCAGACCCACCATGCCTTCCACTGACCTTGTGCTAGCGCGTAACAAGGGACCACAAAACTCACATAGCCAGAGAGATGCTGTAGCACTGGGGTTATGGTATTGCTCTGGGGAGGAGGACCTATGTCCAGCTGGCCACCCACACATTCTGCAGTCAAGTCCTGGGAGCAGGAGCAAGAGGGCACCCCCACCATGTACCAACCAGATCCCCTTTGAGCTAGGCCTCACCATCTAAATCAACATCAGAGAATGAAAGCTGGATGTCTGGCAGACCCATCTGGGACATGGATCACAAAAACCATGATAGAATTCCCCATGCTAATGTTTCCAAAGAGAGTCCTGGCTCTTGCTGCAGAAGTCTCCACAAGCTGCCCCAGAGAGGTCTACTTTAGACAACTCAATAAGCTTACAGTATAGTTAATCACCCTTACTGCATGATTTTACTGGCTTCTTTCCTACACAAACAGCATTTTAATGAGTATTTTGCCTTTGTACTATTTATTTAGAAAGAAAGATTTCCTCTGTCTTCAGCCTATTTAAACCTGACTTCCCATGCAGACCGCTAATCTGAGATACAGGAGTACACAGACTTTAATGCAATGCCAAAGAACTGAGCACAAAACAAGGTGTCTTGGAATTGCAGAGAGGGGCAGCGTGGGGACAGGCAAATCCACTTGGGCATAAGAGAGTTTAACTCTGTGCAGTTTGCCTACCAAACTGCACCATACAGTATCTGCATTTCATCTTTAACTACCGTGTCCTGCTATTTCAGTTCTAATTTCACTTTGCTCAGTTCCTGTAAGTCAAATAGCATTGCTTTGCTTGCACTGCTTGAAATACATGAAACAAAATGTTCAGCGGGAAATGGAACTAAAATTGCAGAATTAACTTCATAGATGCTGTAACTCTGTGAGCTGAGAGAAGAGCAATCTGAATCAAAAAGCAACAATAACTCCTGGGTTAGGGCATGAGAAAGAACATTGAAATGAACTCACTGAAAGATATTATTATTTCTTTTTTTTAAAAAAAATATTATTCCCATCAAAATACATTCAAGTTTTGTGTATATTTTACATATGGCAAAATAAAGTAACCTCCTCCATTGCAGTCTAAATGGATTTGACACATGGGGGGTTTCATCTGACACTTTAACTTTCAGTCTCACCTGATTATAAATTAAACATAATAGTCCTTCCCTCTCCCCTCCTCTCCTTGAATGTCCCATGCATTTCTCTTTCACCAAGTCTGATTTTTCTCATCTGATGGCTTTCTGTGTTGTCAGTAATGTTTCACTCCACACACATTCAAACAGGTCTAATAATACTGGATGGTGTCTGTGGCTGCTTTTGAATGCTTTTTTCCCCTCTAAAAGGCCCCATCTCTGTGATTACCTTCTGCCTGGTCATTGTGTTCAAGCCAAGAGCTCAGCAGTGTGGGAGTGTGACAGTCTTGAGACATTTCCACAGCACCCCAGGGCAGTAAATTAACACCGACATGACCCACCAAATGCATGGTAGCTCCATTGTCAGAGCTCGTCTAACAGGAGAGATTGAATTTCACACTGCGTTTGATATTAAATCTCTCCATGCACAAGCCAACCTGGCTGGGTAGAACAGATATGCAAGGATCAGCAGTGAGGGCCTCAACAAGGAAAGGTGCTAAATATTTGCTGCCCTCATTTGAAGCATTACATCGCAATCCCTGCCTGATCTCAGTGCACAGCAGATATTATGATTACGTCTGCCTTGTCCTTTACAACTGTCCCACTGCAAAACCAGCAGCTCCACCATGTCCCTTATCTCATTCCACTTCCTCACACTGCAATCTACGTGCTCCTAGGATACCTCTAACACCACCAGCCCACCTCTGATCTCTGGTGTCTGCTCACCTTCTACAATATCCCATTTGTTTTACTTGTTGCTGAGCCAGGAGAAGCACATGCAGTTTTGCTGGCCATTCCAGGCTCAGTAGTTGGCCAGAGGATGCTTGGAAAGCAGTGAGAGGTCACCTTTGACTTGAGCCAGCCGTCTGAATAAGTCATCCAAACTCTTCAATGATGATACAGAAAATGCTCTTTGGGACGGGGAGAATGTCTTCTTATAAGCTTGTAAAACTCAGTGCTCAAAACATTGCATTCAAATAATCTTTTTTTGAAACTGAAATGGAAAACTAGACTGAACCAGTCCAATCAGGAACTGATAGACAGAAAAGGAATATATGCACATTAATTCACCTTTGCACTCTCCTTTACAGCCCTCATGAAGGCTACTCTGTAACCTCTCACATCTCTTTCTAGTTAGAGATCAATGGTTTGATTAACGGGTTACCCTAATTACATTTGATTAGTAGCTGCTTGATTAGTGATTCACACTGGGTTTCACTAGTGATTACAGCTGGGGATGTGGGGAGCCAGGATACTTGGAATGCATTTGTTGTGTAGATGCAAAGTCTATAGTTCCACTGCACTTGGTGTGCTCTGGCAAATCAACCTTTCATTGGCATGTTTCTGTCTGAAGATGTGGATGTGCCCTTAGATTTCTTCACAGTCTTTGCCAATATCTAAGATGATGGAATTTGGGAAAACTTGTTAGCCCCAAATGTTCAGACTGGGAACTCAAATAGTACAACCTGAAATAGCCCAATGTATAATTTTTCACAGGACACTGCATTTCTCCCACTTATCTGACACTGAAGTGAAGAATTTTCACTTGTGCAATACCAAAGTGCATTACTTTCTCTAGAAAGGCCACCGATCTTCATCTGAAGATAAGACAGGATGGAGAAATGGCTGTTTCTCTTGACAGTTTTTGTTTCAAAGGTTAGTGATCATCGCAGATAAAACTCATGTTTAATCTTCAGCTTGGAACTGTCTGGCTTCAGCACTTGGACCCTCATTCTTATCACACCTTTCTCCACAAGCTGAAAGGACATTTTTAAAGCTGGTACTTTCTCCATGTGGAGGTACCTAGATGTTGTAACCAATTCACCTCTTCATTCCTTTGGACTGTCTGAACACATAGAACTCTATGAGCCTAAATGTGCTGCCTGTGAAGGCATTTTCTTTAAACCTCAAATCAAACCCTGTCAGTTATAGCCACAGGACTGAGTATGGTCTTCCACTGTTTAGGCAGAATTATCTCCATACTAAACTCAAGGCACTTCTTGATTCATACAGACCCTTTGGCTAAACCATGACAGCAGCACTCAGATTGATTTATTTTTCCACAACCACCTCTGGATAATTCTGAATTAATGTTTTTCTCTTTGCTCTTGGATGTACTGCATTTGGCTGCATTATAATATACTTTATGAAGACATTCTGCTTCTAGTTGACTGTCCAGTTCTCTTTCCTGGATGCAGTACCAATTACAGTGTTTTCCACTGTATTTTTAGATTTTTTTCCTTTTCACTGATAAAAATGCTGACAAATACTCACATGGTTCATATATTTCTGTCTCTCCCTTCCAGAAACACCACTGCTCAATAATCCCTCATTGACAACAGCTTTTGGGTAAGTCAGAGTGAGATGGTTCTTATACTCTATAAAGTGCTCTGACTGCTACGTGCCCATAATTCTCAATGATCCCAGTGGAAACTGGAATCCTCAATCTGGTCTGCAGGACAATATCAAAGAAATATATTAACAGTTCTGCTGGATATTAAAAACACATTGCCCAACTTTGTGACCTGATTGTAAAGTCTGATTGACTAAGCATGAACAAAATCTAAGGTTTTCAGGATCTTTAGCATGCTTTTCCTAGTAATATATATATATATTTATTTATCGATACCCATTTCGTATATGTTAAAAATCCTTGCAAAATGTCATAGCACATGACTTAACAATGGGACCAGTACCATTCCACCATCAAATATGAAGCAAATTCTGCACAGTCCTTCCTTTCTGTAAAGATTATTTTAACTGGGTTATATCAAAGTAACCCAAAATATGGCATGCCGCTGTGCTCCTTTGGACGGTCCATGGTTGTTGGACAGTCTGTGTAATAGGGGTTCTCTGGTAAATGCTGACAACACCAGCACCAATGCTGTCACCCTCTTATGGAGCCCAGAAAATGCCTTACTGGGAAAGTGGTTCTAGAAATGTTCTGCTTCACCACAGTTTATAGATGCCTGGGACCCACTTTTCCATGGGTACCAAAAGCAGCCTCTGGGCTGTGTCTGTTCACCCCAGGTCACCTGGCAAAGCCCCGAGGAAAGAAGACTGCAGATGTTCCAGCCCTCCATGATCTGAGACCTTCTGTCTGCTCAGGGAGCAAATCAAACTTGCAGAAGGATAAATTTAGTTCTATATATGGTTTATATGACTAAAATAACTGCACATATGTATAAAGAGAGAGACAAGTGTAAATACAAGTACGAACATAGTCTGGCTTATTTCTTTCCTTTAGGCACGTTGTCTACTGATTAATTACCAAATAAAGGCTGTGCTATTTAGTGATTCATTTTTTCACATTTGCAAGCTGTATTCTAGTCTGAACTTCCCCAAGGGTCCTACATGAGCATTGGATTACTCACATTTGCTCAGACAGCAGAAAGTCTTTAGCATACTGTGCACAAGGGAACAGAAATATCATGCTGAACTGAGGGATCAGGAAGGTTTTCAGTTGAGAGAAATCTGTGCAGCTTTGTTAACTTCAAATGAATTACATCAATCCAGGTGGAGATGTGATCTTTCAAAATAAGAAGTAAAAATGATCACACATCTACATGCCAACCCTGTGCAAAACCTTTACCAGCAACTACACCCTGGCAAATCATACTATACCTTCCGGTGGCACTCAGAAGACGACAGTGACAGAAGTGACCCAGCAGACCCCTTCCTAGTGCAATACAGGCCATTGAGACCCATTTTTTGTTTCTAGGTTTTTCATATAACAGCTCAGTGGCTGTTTGGTAGAATACAAATCCCTCCACTTTCAAGTATGGCTTTGTCTACAGTACAAGATGCAACTCTGACCAAAGATGTATCAACAGCAATTAGATAATTACTCATTTTCCAACTACTGTCACCCAGAAATAGCCTAAACAACCTAAACAACCTATCAGTGCCGAAGAGAATCAGGCAGATGAAGGCAGCTCTATGACAGATGAAGGCAGCTCTACCACACGACTTGCAGGTTCACAGGTTACCTGATTATCAGTAACCCTCTTTGTAAAAACAGTGCTGATTTCAGACAACCAATAAAAGAGTAATACAGCCATTACTAGTACCAGTCATAACAGTGGGAAAACGTTTGCTAGTAAATGTGCTAGGAAGTCTTTGGATATCTGAATTGATTTGTTTCATTATCATTTCTGAACAATACTGAAGATACTATAGCAAAGCTAGATCAAAAAGTTCAAAGAACAAGTCTATAATAAGAAGGGCATAAAACTAATCAGTTCTGCTGAGACTGGCTTTGCTTCTCATCTGTAAGTTGCATCACCATAAATAAGAAATAAACACGGTGTAACTCAGAGAAAGCAGAAAAAAAGAAAGCAAGAAGAAAAAAAAGAAAAATAAAGAGAAATTTTTGAGCTAAGAAAGCTGGGTTGAGAAATCCAACACTGCAAAAACAAAAAGTGCTTGATACATGTTTTGGTTCAAGACAAAGCTGATATGCCAGGTCTAGACTGGGACTAAATTCAGACACTAGTTATAAACAGTGCCAATATTCAAGGATGCTAGAATCAGTGTTCTGCTGAGATTTCATTCACAGAAATGCATTTCAAAGTAAGTACCCAGACAGCGTGTTGATGAAAATCGGTAGACCCAATGCAGTTTTTTCATTGACAGAAGTACATAGCAAAGTAAGTACACAGACAACATGCTGACGAAAATTATTAGACCCAATGCAGTTCATACAAAGTGTCTGACCAAAAAGGAGTATTACTGGCAGGACAGGGTGTCAGCTGGGTCTTTTCATTTCTAACTGGACTACTTCAGACTGGCAGCTCTGGCTGGCTGGGCTTCATGCAGGTGTTTTTCCACTTCTGGCTGCTATTTTCCCCATGAGGACAAGCGCCAGACCTCTCCAGCTTCCCTGGGTGCAAGGTCAGATCGGGGAGGGGGGGGGCACATGGGCATGCAGGGGGAGACTTTTATGCAGCCAAGCAACTTTCTGGCCTCCAGCTCTTGAAAAAAGTTTCCACTGTCTGCCAAACCCTTTAAACTGCCCAAACACTTCGGAAATTACAGCATCTCATTTTGTTGCCAATTGGGAAATCTGCTTCACTGCATCAGCTGGCAGAAAACAAAATACACCTTTTGGGTGTGAATGAGTATTTTTGTCTCATTATTGCAAAAAGGACAGCATGTGTCTCTTAGTGGCTCATTTATGTTTCAAGATGGGGCATAAATACCATGGTTTTCACATAGGCATGGTGTGTTGAGGACAAGGAAACTGCTTTCACTACTTACTGTCGAAGTGCAGTGACAGACTTAGCCACTGGGCATGGGAGTGCGGTGTTTCACTTAGGACTCCCCAAGAGCGTCCTACACCCAGAGGCAGCACAGACACACTTCTGTATTTTTGTCTGTGCTGAACACCTACACTTGTATGAACTGTAGGGCTTTGGCTTGTGTCTTCCATCCACAGCTAGCATTTCTCCCTGATTAGTATTCTCCCATCGGGGTTATTAATGCAGTCACATCAGGACACCCAGTTGCTGCAGTTCTGTCCAGTGGCCTGGAGGGCTCTTATGCATACCCAAATTAAAGCCCTCCAGGCAATAAAATAGTTGGGACCTAAGGGATTTCTTGGAAATGTTCTCTGAATGAGAAAACAGAAAAGAAATTAATGCTGTGTTGATCCTCTTGGCTCTAAGATCACCTCTGGTTCATTAATGACTAGTACGCACTAATGGGAAGTTTAAGCAGCCATTAAAATGCCTAGTTAATATTTCCATGGCTAGTGTCTCGTCATGACCAGTGACTGCCCCAGTAAGTGTTCTAGGAAGGGGACGAACTGTTTTAGACACACTTAAGACATGTTTTCCTCACCATCCAGATTGGACAAATAGGGGTTTAGGATCCATTTTAAGGGAGCAAACTAACTTAAAACCATAGTTGCCACATGCTGGCCCCATGGATAGAGCAGAATAGCAGCCCAACTATTTGGGCATTAATAAAAGCTTCCTTCCCAGGATAGGAGCTGAATTCATGGAGAAGATCACAATATGCATAGTTTGATAGGTGAGGGAGGAAGACAAGAAGAATCAGCTCTCCAGCCTCAATACATCTGGTCTTGGTTTAGGTGTAGGAAATACATATACATCAGTATACATGTCCTTGTAAAAAGCAACAGTCGGAGCAAAGCAAAGCCTTCTTCTCCCTCTAGATATTAGTTTAGCTTACTAAGATCTGAGGCATAGATTCGTCTCTATCTTCATTTATTACAAAGAGACCCTATGGCAAATTAATTCCTAACTCACATGTTAGCAAGGTGCCTGTGTTTATATGGGCATATATATAGGATGAAGCTATATTTGGACTATGGCCATGAAACAGGTAGGAACAGACCCTCTTATGTAGTCAGCCATATAGTATATAACTGTTCTAGTTCTGAAGAAACATTCAGCAACAGTGAAAGTCCTCATCACATCAAGTTGCAGTTTTCAAAGGGAATTGCAAAATCTTTTTCCTAACATGAGTCTCTAAACATATAGCCTTAACCTTACTCTTGCTGAAATCAATTAAAAAATGTTCAGGTTACTTTCTTGGAGGTTACATGAGGCCCATAAACTGCTATGCACAACAGGGAGCTCCTAGGACACTGGCTCCCTTCAATCTTTTCTCTTCCTTGGTTCACGAAGGCTGCTAAGCTCAGAGAAGTCCTTAACAAGCTGACACCTCTGAATGCACATTCCTGCTTCCTTTGCCAAGCTGCTCTCCCTATCCTTCAGTTCTGTGAAGATAATTTAAGAAATGCAAAGGAAATAGGAGAGAGCATCTAGGCCCTGAGGGCACCAGTAGATGCCCTCCACACCCCTGCCTATGTCCCAGGAACCCATCTCAGCTCAACCTGGGGCCATCAGTCCCAGTCCCAGATACACTGTCAGTAGTTCTGTCTCCAGCCCCATCTCCTTTTGCTCCTGACCAGACTCTTGGGTGGACCATGGACCTTGGCCCCATCAGGCCCCCTCTCCCCAAATGGAGAAGGTGTTTATTTCAGTATGGGCAAGCACTGGCAGATCAAGATGTGATTCTATGATTCTGTGTGTAGAGTTTTCTGGGATTACACCAGGTTACCTAAAATCTGAAATGACTTTGTTTGATTACATTTTGAATTGTTTCTGGGTTTTGGCCACTGTATCACCAAAGGACAGAGTAGCAAGGAATCTCTGTTTAGAAACTGCCTTGAAGAGGGATAATTCTGTGGATGGAGGGAAGACAGACAGGGACGGGGCTCAACCCTTTCATGAAATTTAGGAATGTGTTTGACCTTATGACTGATCCCATTCGTGGGATGTGAACCAACTCCAACAGATCCATGTCCCTTTTGTGCTGAGGCCCCAAAGCTGAACACAGTGCTCCAGGTGGGGTCTCATGAAAGCAGAGAAGAGGGGGACAATCACTTCCCTTGACCTGCTGGCCAAGTTTCTTTTGATGCAGCCCAGGATACAGTTGGCTTTCTGGGCTGCGAGCATACATTGCTGGCTCCTGTTGAGATTCTCATCAACCAACACCCCCAGGTCCTTCTCCTCAGGGTTGCTCTCAATCCATTCTCCACCCAGCCTGTATTTGTGCTTGGGATTGCCCCGGCCCAGGTACAGCACCATGCACTTGGCCTTGTTGAACTTCATGAGGTTCGCACAGGCCCACCTCTCAAGCCTGTCCGGGTCCCTCTGGATGGCAGCCCTTTCCTCCAGCGTGTTGACCACACCACGCAGCTTGGTGTCATCAGCAAGCTTGCTGAAGGTGCACTTGATCCCACTGTCCATGCCGCTGACAAAGATGTTAAACAGCAGTGGTCCCAGTACCGATCCCTGAAGAACACCACTTGCCACTGGTCTCCACCTGAACGTTGAGCCGTTGACCTCAACACTTAAAGTTTGACCATCCAGCCAATTCTTTACCCACCATGGATGGAGTGGTCCATCCATCAAATCCATGTCTCTCCAATTTAGAGACAAGGATATTGTGCAGGACAGTGTCAAATGCTTTGCATAAGTCCAGGTAGATGACATCAGTTACTCTTCTCCTATCCGTCAGTGCTGTAACCCCATTGTAGAAGGCCCCCAGATTTGTCAGGCGCAATTTGCCCTTAGTGAAACCATGTTGGCTGTCACCAATCACCTCCTTATTTTCCATGTGCCTGAGCATAGTTTCCAGAAGGATCTGCTCCATGATCTTGCCGGGCACAGAGGTGAGACTGACTAGCTTGTAGTTCCCTGGGTCTTCCTTTTTTCCCTTTATAAAAATGGGGTTGTTTCCCCTCTTCCAGTCAGTGGGAGCTTCACTAGGTACTCAGCCTGGCCCTGACCTATACTTCCTTGCTGCTGTGTTCTTTTCACGGAACAAGAGACAAATTCCAAGTTAAGGCAGCAATTGTATTTCAGAATGCAATGAGAAGAGAGGGCTAAAATAACACCCAGCTCAAACCCTGTGTCTGTTCTAAGAATAATACCAGAATATGTCCATGAACTACTGACTGGGCTGCGCAGCCTCAAGAGATACCAACACCTCCCATTATACCATGACCACATTCAAATATTTCCTGCAATTTCTCAGTGTCAGCAGTAAAGTATCTACCCTACACCACCTGAGGTGATTAAATGCACCTTATAAATGTCAAAACTCTTTCCAGCATAAATCTTCAAAGGTCTGCATGAACCTGTGTTTAAAACTGGCTCCTCTCTCTTTTTGCCTTCTTGAGCAAGAAAGGAAAATGGCAGCAGATGTTATTGAATTTCAGGCATTTATTTCCACTAATGGTAAAGTACAAAACTAGACTGAGGTCCTACTGTGACATATTAAAGGTTATTTTATAATCACATGATGCACATCTCTCTGTTAGTAATGACTAGTCAGGTAAAAGTGTCCTGTGGCCTCCGCCTGCCTGGAAAATCCACCTTACTTGTGAAGTCAGTTGGAAGTTGTATCTGGAAATCCTTGGATGAGTTAATCTTAGGGTAGCGTTTTCCTGCATAGAAATAAGCTGGGTAGGAAAATATTCTACTCTCCATAGGCTCATTCACTCCTATGTACAAAATATAACTCATTCTTTTATGGGAACAATTGCCTTTAGAAATGTGAATCATTTATGGGTGGTGCCTACAGTTTCAGTCTTGAAAACATTTACAAGTGTGAGAAGGTCCTGGACTGAAATGGGGGTATCATATAACTAAAACAAAGCACATCAAGTGATGATCATCATGCCAGGCATACATTTATTGGGGGCAGAAATGCAGCCCCATCAGCACTGCCTTGTTCTACCCAAGTACCCCATATCAGTTTGCATCCTCATGGAAAAGATGTGAGCTGTTGAACCACCAAGCACCAAGCTATCTGTGGTGACCTATTGTCTAGACTAAACCACTCCTCTCTCTGTAAAACTTGATTTCTCCTCTTCCTCATCACTTCATGCCCTCACACCCCATACTACCCATCCACTTAAGAAAAGACAGGCCTAAATTTCAAGGTTCTTTAAACTTTTCCAAAGGTGAGTAACTTGGGGTTATTTGAAGCCTTTTGTTTCAGTGAACTGGTTTCCAGTTCATTTCCCATGAAATGTAGATATAACACAGACTGAGAGGGAAAAATCTGTCCTCAGGGAGACCTCAACTGCCTTTGGCCATAGTTCTGAACAATATGTGCTGTAGGGAAGTGACACAAGCAGCTGAAAGAAAGTCTGGAAACAAGTGGTTTCCAGGTGCAGCCAAACACAGAGTGGATTAGTTTGTACTTTGCAGCTCTGTGAACATGCAGAAATGGCCACGGAGCCAATACGATAGCCCCAAAATATGTTAAGATGACACAAAGCTGAGTGGTGTGGTTGACACGCTGGAGGGAAGGGATGCCACGCAGAGGGACCCGGACAGGCTTGAGAGAGGGTCCCATGCAAAACTCACGAAGTTCAACAAGGCCAAATGCAAGGTCCTGCACCTGGGCCAGGGCAATCCCAAGTACAAATACAGGCTGGGTGAAGAATGGATTGAGAGCAGCCCTGAGGAGAAGGACCTGGGGGTGTTGGTTGATGAGAAGCTCAACAGGAGCCAGCAATGTGCGCCTGCAGCCCAGAAAGCCAACTGTATCCTGGGCTGCATCAAAAGAAGCATAGCCAGTGGGTCAAGGGACCTGATTCTCCCCCACTACTCTGCTCTTGTGAGACCCCACCTGGAGCACTGCTTTCAGCTCTGGGGCCCCCAGCACAAAAGAGACATGGACCTGTTGGAGTGGGTCCAGAGGAAGGCCACGAGGATGATCAGAGAGCTGGAGCACCTCTCCTACGAAGACAGGCTGAGGGAGTTGGGTTTGTTCAGCCTGGAGAAGAGAAGGCTCTGGGGGGACCTTATAGTGACCCTTTAGTACCTAAAGGGGGCCTACAAGAAAGCTAGAGAGGGATTTTTTACAAGAGCATGTAGTGACAGGACAAGGAGTAATGGCTTTAAACTAAAAGAAGGTAGATTTAGATTAGATATGAGGAAGAAATTCTTCACTCAGAGGGTGGTGAGGCACTGGAACAGGCTGCCCAGAGAAGCTGTGGTTGCCCTATCCCTGGAAGTGTTCAAGACCAGGTTGGATAGGGCTTTAGGTAACCTGGTCTGGTGGGAGATGTCCCTGCTCGTGGTGGTGGGCGGTGGAACTAGATGGTCTTTAACGTCCCTTCTAACCCAAACCATTCTGTGATTCAATGATTATAAGCCTGAGGAGCCCAAGCAGGCATAACTCCACCGTGAGAGAGGCCAGGGAGCTCACTTCCACCTTTTCAGGAGTTCCCCTTGGATAAGTCAAAAACTTCAACCCACCATCAAGACTTCAGGGCTTTCCAGCAGCCTCAGTATTTACAATAGCAAACAGCATGAAAGATAAGCATCACCTTAAGTCTGCGGTTATGTGTTTCAGAGAGTTCATTTCATAGATGTGCCTATATCCAGACCACTTTCTACTGGGAAGCTGCCTCACTCCCTCAGTCACAGAGCATTTGGAGGGCCTGTACAGAAACCTGCTTTCTGTAATCAGAAACCATAAGGAGAGCGAGCTCTACTTTATCACTATCTGCCTAAATATATAAATAATCAGAAATCTGAAGTGTGTGTTGGACAGAACCCTCGGGCTATCATTTTACACCCAGCTGTTATTCTCAGAGGATCCTCAGTAAATCCAGGAATAGACCCAGCCACGAGTCGGGAACAGGCTCAGAGGAGAATGTCACCATATGGCAGCTCCTGACTGTTGCATAAATATATTGATTAGCTGAACCAGCTTCAGGATGTCTCTATTAAGGACACAAAACTCAAGAAGAGATGTAAAATTATCAGAAAGATGAAAGAGTACCAGAACCAGCCATTCTTTTCCACTTAAGTATCTTGTCCAAAGTATGACACCAATTGCTTGAGAAAATAGGTGAATTCAGTTTAAATCTGAAGAGTGAATGCAATTCCTAAATAAAAATTGAACAGAATAATTATATGTTATTGCTATGACAACCCAGAATAGCACATTAGCAACCCAAATGACAATATTCTTCCTCTTGCTACATTGACAAGAAAAGAAATGATGCTGGAGTTTTTAATATATATTTTCGAAAGGGAAAGATATGATCATATGTTAAAGCCCACCTTGAAGGCAGAAATCTTTGAAGACCATTTTCTTCACGTTTTAGCAGCTAGTGAGAGGAACTTGCTTTAATACCTGTTCTCCCATTCACTTGCTGTGTGACCTATTGCAAACCACTTTAACCTCACTGCTTTCATCATCAGTCCAAGGGCAAGAAAAGCTACAGACTTCTGCTTGGTCTGAGACCCAGAGGGGCTTGTTGTGTCCAATTTGGTAGCAGATGGCACACCTGGAGCAGTGGGTGACACCAGGGGAGGGCTGTGGTGGGCCAGATGACAGGGACAGGGACAGGGCGCTGGAGCTAGAGTGTGGGGCTCCTACAACAGTATCCTCCAGCTTTCTACCTTCAAGGGGCCCTGCCATACTCTGACAGCAGCACCCAATCACATGTTGGTCAGCACGTGAAAAATAGATGCCAGTCACTGAAAGTCAATTAATCAGAGAGAGAGAGATTTGACAGGACTGGGATAGTAGAGAGGCAAGAAGGAAAGATAGTTCACGATTTAAAAAATAAGACAAACATCAAGCTATTAGGCTGCTCATTCCCCACTCTCTACTAACACAACAGCCTTTCTCAAAAGGAAGAAGTGCCCTTTTTCTTACTGCTGCTCCTATCTGATTTGTGTGTATGTGTCCTGAGGACACTGTGCAAAACTGTATTCGTCCCTCAGCATTCTGGGCATTGCTAGAGGCAAAGGCAAAGCAGTCTGCAAGTCTATAGCCATGTATTGAAATCCATACTTGGCACAAGCCACACTCCACAGGAAAGCCTTTGCATGGTGCCCAGGAATTTACTCAATCAGCTTCACAATAACAGCAAAAGGATACATTTTTCTCCATTTTCAGTGTGCCTGGATGGTTTGCTCATGGTATTTTTCTAACTGTGAGATATGATGGGGTCTAGGTTATTTTTTGGTTTTAGCTTGGGCTGGCCTTCCCTCCTCTGGCATGCAGAATGAATATCCCAGCATGGCACCAGGACCTCTATGGTGTGGCCGACAACATGCTCCAGATGAGAAGAGAAACCCAGGTTTTCAATAGCTTGTGGCTTTAGTTGCTCTTTTGCACTTCTGAAAAGACTGAAGCTGCTCACCATGAGACCAAGCCAATTTCATAGCTGAATGACAACTGAAGAAGGATAAAACAGCAAACAAACTCATCCTGAAAAGTTTTCTGTACTGCATTTTTGGGTTCAAAATGTTCGCAAAGAAAGTTCTGTTAGTTTAGAGTGGTGTTGGCCAAAATGGATACATTTTCCAGGGAAGTCAGCCAGTTTTTAAAGGAGGCCAAATCTGTTTCCACATGGAAATTGGCTCATTTTTTGAGTATAGATGAGTTCTGCATAAAAATATATTAAATTCCTTCCCCCACCCACAACTGTATACACTTCCATATATATTGATGGGAGAAATGCTGTTCCATCAGCTACAGGGAAATGCAATTTGAACAAGTGCAATATTATGCAATTAAAATGACAATCATGTCAATATGGATGAGACAGGGAAAAGAGAGAAAAAAAAATCTGAAAAACAAAAATTATGCATTTCAGTCAGCTCTTGGAAATGCTTTTTCAATCTAAGTGCTCCTAGAAGCTGCACATGGGTAGACGTGGCTTCCACTTTCTTGTTTTTTAAAAAAATAATCAAAGCCTTATTAATAGAAAATAGAGTTAGAAAAAAAAAAGCACAAGCCACAACAGAACTATTAACAAATACATGATATGTTGACATTAATTAACAATAGGCCAAATATACAGCTTGTACAATTGTAATAGCCCTCATCCTGTGTGCATTTGAATAGTTTGCTCCAAGACCATAAAGCTTCACACCCTCCTCAAAGAGTATTGTGGAAAAAAAGAGAAATGTATTTTAATACATACTGTACCAAAGAACCAAGATGTGTCAAGAAAACACGTGGAATGTACCACTGCCTCTCTCTGAAGTGTCTGCCATTTGGAATATTGTCATTTAAATACTTTGCCTGTTTAGTCTATTTTGAATGGCTTCTTTCTAGAACTGGTGGGAAATTCTCCAATGAAACTGGAAAAAATATGTTTTGGAAAGAATTCCAGATTCAGGATTGTCAGAATGCCCCATTTTAACCTTTTCAATGGAAGAAGAAAATGATGCTCTACTTCCTGATAGTATTTCTTTCTTCAACCGGTGATTATTAAAACACACAAGATACACATGCATATGTATTCTACAGTATGTATCTATCAAATATATAGCAAATTAATAGTAGCTTGACTCATAAGTAAGATTCTTAGAAATAATCAAAGTAGAAGATTTCAACTAGTCTACATTAAATGCTAGAGGAGGGATTCAAGTCAAAAAATGTCAAAATCTTGGCAATTTACATGGGCTGGCAATTTCCAAGCCTTGCCCTCCTGTAATCTTACACATCCCAGATCAATGGTGTCTTTAGTAAAAGAGATCCTTGTGCTGTCCATCATTGACTGACAGACACGAGGCCTCATGCCAGATGAGTTTGACACTACGAAGATGTGTAACCGTGGCACTTGCGACCAGGCTGGGTATCTGGAAGAAAGCTGTGCACGCATGTAGAAATCTTAGTTCAGTTGCCAACTCATCTCTTAGGGAGAAAGGTCATCGTTTCATTCAGGTATTTGCTAAATATAGGAAATGCTCAGGAAGCTGAATGCTTTGATCTTGAAATACTTGTAAGCTTGGCGCTATGAAAGGATGAGGGAAACATTTAAAATGGATCGAGGGAAACAGATGTTTGGCTTCTTCCATCCGCTACCACTAAATCAGTCACCAGCCCAAACTAGTATTTAGCGCAGGTGATTTTCCACAAAGCTAATCCTGCTTTCATTCAGGACATTCTTCTTCCAATAATAATCCATCTGCTTGCGTAGCTTCAGACACCAGCATAAATTGTAGTTCATCCAAATGGATCTTTCAAGGGGGTCTCTGCACCAAAGCTGAGAGCCACATGTTGGTTGCTGAGAAATAGCAGAGCTGCTTTCAGCTTGAGCTGTCTGACTCACCAGCTGATGAAAAACTTGACTTTTTACTCGATTTTTCCTGCTCTTTTTAAAGTAAACTTTAAAAAACAAATAAAGCCTACAGGCAAGCAAACAAGCTTTGTTATTTCATAGACACCCCCCCCCCCCCCCCATGGTTAAATACACTACAAAATCCATTTTCTCATGGCTTTTTTTTTCATTTATTTCCTGCCTGCCTCCTTTTGTTTTTTCACACACATTAGCATCATTTTCTCCTCCTGCACACAGGCTGTGAGCATTTAGTTCATCCTCTACCACATACACAGCAAAGGGCTACCAACCATTACACACCCCAGCAACTACGTCCACAGCCGCTTGGCCAGCAAGAAGCCACAAAGAGGTGGCTTTTGCTAAAGGTGGGTGATAGCAAGAGGTTTGGCTCATTAAGGTTCAGAGCAAGGGCATGACTGGAAATCAAGTCAACCAGGTCCTCACCGTGAAACTTCACAGGGTTACCTCAGCCCTAAGTCAGAGCTCATTGAATCCCAGATTCACAGCTTTCAGCAGTCCCCTCCTTCACAGTTTCTCAGCAGCATTTCATCTCTCCTGGCTGGTAAAGCCCAGCAAGTAGTAGAAGCAGATGCATACGGACCAGTCAATAAGCACAGGTAATTGCTTGAAGCTCTTAACTCCATGCAACTGTCCAGACAATTATCTACTTACGTATTTACATCACTCTTATGATGTTTCATCAGCTCTCATTCATTAATGGACTTTATCCTCTGCAAAACCCCTGCAAGTGCCTATCACAATAGAACAATAAATAATGCTTAAATCAACATTTGATCCTAATTTTCTTATAAGTAAGTGCCAGGTTCTTCTGATCAACAAAATAGTTCTTATCTTGAAAATGCTACAAAAAACATACTGTCAACAAAAGCAAGTCTGTACTGGAAAGTTTACAAGTTCAACAAATGTAATTCTGCTGCTTAACAAAACTGTGATTGCAAAAGAACTCAAAACATTTATTCTGCCATGAGTGTAATTTAAGGATATTTAGCTTTCACTAAACCTTTAACAGACAAAATGGTGTTTCACTCTGTGCGTCATATCAACCTTTAAGTTGCAAAATCTAATGAGGGATTAGCAGTAAAACTGTTATGAGCACTAAAGTTGTGTTAAAATACTGCAGCTTTACAAACAGATAAATAATTTCATAGAGAATGACTTCTGTAATTTTTTAAGTCTTGTTTTTCATAAAGGTTCATTGTGAGATGTAACTTGATTAGCATCAAAATGTAGGGTAACTTTGTTTACACCATGTAATTCAGCTCCACACTAAGCTTTCTGACCAGCTTATATGACAACATATACTACAGCAAACAAACCAGTGACAAAATAAAGCCTCAGCATTGGTCTTTCTTTACATAATTTCGGGTTAACCCAGATTTTGTGCAGCAAGTTAGGGCAATTCTTGTAGATGGGGGACCAGTACAGAGAACAAACTTCTGCAAACTAAGCTCATCAAAACTTAGTCAGGATGAAAAAAATGCAAGGATGTTTCAATTCTCACAATTCTCTACAATTCTGAGAGAATTTTGCGCAAATACTTGGTAGAGACTTAAGTCTACCTGTAGATGAGAAAATTCACACCCGGTTCAGGGTGCCAGAGCTTTTCACAGCCCCCAATTAAAAAAAACCACAGAGATCTATAAAATGCCTATCTTTTGAAACAAATGATTAAATAAAAATCAGCATTGTGATACATAACTCCACGTGCCTTTTCAGCTTTGGCTTTCCTTTGGGAAACTCTCTGCTATGTGATCACTGGCAAAATCAACTGAGATTTTTTCCTTTATCTTATGGGTAATACGTGCTGTTCTGTTCATGGCCTTATGGACTGAAATTGGAGGTGAAAGTTGTTTTGGGCAAAAGGAGTATAGGGCTGATGTATTACTTCCATTTATTATTTGATCTCATTCTATTGTGTGTTTCCTTATGGCATAATAAATAGGCCTGTAATCATGGGGAACAAGATAGAAAGGGTAGGGCAAGTATTTTATTTCCTGCCTTGGCTGGTGCATAATCTTTATTAGAGCTTATTTTGAATCACAACTTTAAAATAAGGATCCAGCACGAAGAACTAGGGATATAGAGTTCTGGGGTTAGACCTCCAGGTTTTTTTGTGTGTGTTTATAAGCAATACAAAGAGTTAATACACTGTCCACTTTTTTTGTAGCTGAAATTTGTTGAGCTTTTGCTTAAAAAAAATAGGAAATTGTACAGCAGTGCTTAAAAAAATTGTTTTTCCAGCTCCTTTGGTACAACAATTGTTCGATATAAACTTGCATGACACTGTGAGCTTCCTCTCTGCTAATAGCCCAGGCGTTCTTTTTCCAGCAGGAGGAAAATGACTGTGTCCAGGGTGAGATCACACTGACTGCCCCAGAGTTAGCAGTTCCACCACAGTGCCAAGGCAGGTCTGAAACACACGCCCAGCACATGCAGAGCTTGGCACGTACAGAGGATGGAGGGATTGGTAAGTGTGTGCGGAGGTTCTTTTTCAAAGAAGCCATGTACAGTGTGGCCCGTAAGGGAAAAGAAGACATGAGATAGAAAATGAGCTTCAAGCATTTGCCTATAAAGGAAAACAGGGTGCATTCTGCTGGCCCATGATCCCTGAGCGCTTGAAGATGGAGGGGTTTGCACCAAAGTGGCTGAGATATGGGCAGAGGTCTCATCCAGATAAGGGCGTCAAGAAGGGGCAGCCTCCAGCTGAGAGCAGGGCTGATGGCCAGGGACAGAGTCAGCAAGAGGCTTGGGAACCAGTGTCCCTGCTCCATTCCCAAGAAACACTGTTCCCACTGCAGGGATGGACACCCCCAGATGCAGACCTCCCACCTCTGGCCCTGGGGCTAGGCAAGGCAGAGGGCCACATACTCTAGCAATAGGTTCCCAGAGGCCAGAGCCATGCTTTGATCAAGGTGTCTCTGCTGACTTTTGGGAATTAAGCCTGAGGAACTGAAATAAAACTTTCAGTACAGCCACATGGTACTTGAAATAACAGAAACCACTTGAGAAGCTGCAGGTTAGGACAGGTCTGGAGATTTCAGAAGTTTTCAGTAAAATCTTCAATTGCTTCTTGAGGTAGCTTGTTGAAGTGGAGATCTTGCCAGGCTGTTACTCATAAAAAGAGCTGAAAGATCCCAGAAAAAGGTCTTGCCTAGAAAAGCAGGTTGCATAAACTCAGGTCATCCAACAGCCGCACAGCTTCAACTGCCGGACATGGAGGGAGGGCGTTACTAGCCCCCAGCTGTACACACATAATACCAGACGTGTACAAGAAAAATACATGATGGACCCAGAGCCGAACAGATCCAGGGCCTCTCCAAGCCCCTTGATCCAGGAGTGCAAGTGCAGGTGGAAATGTGTGTCCCTTACGACGGGCCTCCACAGGCAGGCTCCTCTTGTCATGGGGACACTGGCAAGGACCTTGTCTGCAAGGTCGCTTTCCCAACCTTGGATACCTCATGGCAAATCTGGAGCAGGTCCCTCTGCAGGACCAAGGGTCACAGCCCCGAGCTCCTTCTGGGACCGGTCCCTCCAGCTGGGGTCTGCAGAGCCTCTCAGTGGCATGGCCAACGCTCCCTGCCTCCCCCCACGGAGCAGGAGCAGGCACACCAGCACTTATCACGCTCCGCAAATGCCCAGCAACACCCTGACTTGCCTTCAGTTAACCACTCCCTGGATTTCTGACTGTGGGCGTTATCCAAAACCACAGACGTTTCAAATTCAAACGCTTTGTCTCAGTCCTTTTGCTTCAGTAGCCTTTGGTGGGCCTGTCAAAGCAGACGGGATGGCACAGATATTGCAACAGTAAAATGGCAGAAAGTGCTGAAGCTCTTCCACGCCAGATGTGCAGCAGTTAACTTGGATGGCAAGAAGCCCACAGTGGCCAGTTCCTGCGTCCTGTCCAAGAAGCAATGACATTCTCTGATTGCAAACATGATCCTACGCACCTCAAAGACAATTTTAGTCACAGACTAAACTGTGTAAATCTGCTTTCATACAAGATAAAATCTTCCTTTGTACTTTTTTCCATTGCTCAATTAACTATTGTTTTGCTCAGCATGTTTTAATCATAAGTATGTTCATTAATAGATGTGGTCTTTGGAGTCATGGGGGACTCTGTGATATGATGGCATTAATCTTTTTGAATAACATCATTAATATCATTTACCCCTTAAAGGCACCCACTATGTCCCCCAGGCAATTATAAAACTTTGTTTCATGGTACTGAATGAGCTCATCCAGCTAGAATGACTACAATGCATGTACGCATAATATTGCTGTTAGTTGTATTCTATTTATTTATAAGACTCGTCAGCCACTATTAGAACTTGTTTGTGAGAATATTTGTCCTTTTGTTGTAAAGCCACCAGCTTCCTGGCTGCTCTCCATCTGGCTCTCAGGAGAGCTGTCCTACAGAAGGGTCGTGAAGGAAGAAGGAGCTCTAGAAATCCCTAAATTAAGAGGTTTTGGTGATTCTCTTCAAGGTAACCCAGGAGTTGTTCTACAGCTATAGCATGGTCTGGTTAGAAAGTTTCCCACTGAATTCAGCAGGGATGTTATTGAACCCCACTGGCATTCCTGCCAGCCTAGTGAAACAAAATGCCCAGCTTCTGGGTGAACAGGCAATTTTCTCCCCATAGCAGGGAAAGGCGAAATTGCAGGATCTCCACCCTGTGAGAGGCTGGGCCATGTCTATTAAAAATCCCGCCTCTGGACATATATGAACACATATCTTCAGATTCTCCATACAGCTACTCACATCCTTCCATCATGGAGTCAAGATTCAAAGAATTTGAGTTTACTTCTTAATCATCCTACCTCCTCATCAGTAAAACAGAGACACAGCTCTTCTCTCCTTTATAAAGCAGACTGAGAACTATAGATAAAAGTTCCTATACAGAGGTGAGATACCTTAATGTTTCTGTGAGTGCACTGGATAGCTGTTGTGTGCTTTGAGCAGAGTAGCAACGTCTGTGGATGTGCTTTGTTTATTTTGTCCATATTTGGATGGGAAGAAGCATAGGCAGGAGATGAAAGTGGTTCATATAATAAAACTGGGTTTGGATGAAACTCAGCAGTATATTACTGTTTCATCTTAGCACTCCTGAAATAGTAAGGCCTTGTCAAATCAGTCCCACGGGAGAACACCAGCCAGATTTCAGTTTCAATATGTGCCATATAGTTGCACTTTGCCATATTTGCTCACATTATGGCATATATGTGTGGAGGAAAAGGGGAAGAATTTCCCTGTTCCTAAGCTGTAAAATGTCTTTCAACACCTCTGCTCTTTACTGCAGCTGCTATATATCATTACTGGTCACACAGTGAGGCAATTACATGAGTACAGCCACTCTACCTGCAAACATGGCAACCTGAAATGTGCAGCTGAAATTTAGGCAGGAGGAATGAATGTTTGCTTCTTAAATTCCCACTTGTATCTCAAAAATAAACCTCTTTTTGCTACCTCATTCAATTTCAGCTATGCACAAACTCCTGAATATCTGAACACAGCCTTATTCTCCAGGACTTTTGACCAGTGGTTTGCCTGGTGCTCCCATGGGCAAGATGAACTTTCAGGTGGCAACTAACATGGAAAGGAGAAGAAAAAGAGGAGCCTTTCACTAACGTGGACCTTTGCTGACCCTTGTGAACGAGGAGGAGTGGTGAGATTTTATCCACTACCCAAGAACAGTGCTAGCTGCAGCTCTGGATGCCAGCCTTGCCTGATGAAGGGGATGCTGCACACCGTGATGGCAATGTCTGAAGTTACCTGGAGTCTGAAACCAGGGGAATAGGCATCGATCAGAAATGTCCTTTTACCCAGGAAAACCTCTGTGCTGCAAATGTCCCCTTTACAAAGAGGGAACAACATTTCCTTTCTCCCACGCCTGGAATGTCCGAGCTAGTTAGCTGTTCGGGCAGGGATTTCATCTGGCTGCAGCTTTGCAGATAAGAGAGCCCAGTGGGAGCCCTGACCTCAGTCAGGGCCTCCAGGCACAACACAAATGAGCAGCAGCGGTGAGCGGTCAGGGCAGGCAGCAGCCCTGCCTGTTGTCCATCTCACACCCCGCTCGCTCATCAGGGCTCCCAGATTTCTCTCCTAGGGATATTTGCAGAGCAGCCACAGCTGCAGATGCTGCTGGACCAACGAAAGGAGGACGAGGCAGGATTGCATCATGCCTCCTTACTTGCACGCCTGCATGGAATATTACAGAAATAATTCCTCCGCTGCATCTCAGGCACATGCCAGAGCAAACTCTCTGCTGACTGCAAACCTGTTGCAGAGGAAGTTGACTCCTGGCTCTCAAACAGTGTATCTCGTTTAAACCCACTTTCTGTGCCATCGCCCAAATCTTCCTGCCAAAGCTCAGCTCTCTCCACATATCTGACTCCTCAGTCTCTTGATCCCTCTCCCTCCATCTTCCTTCCCACAGCCGTGGGAACGGACTTCATCACTTGCGAAAAATGCCCTGCTCATACCCCCCACTGTTGCTTGAAGCAGACAAAAAAAAATACAGTCTTTTGAGCAGAGAATCCTTGTCAGGACAAGAAATAATACTGACCTCAGTGAGCATGGCATGTGCCGCCGGAGAGGTGGTTCGGGCTGTGTGTGCTGCATCCAGCTGTCTGCACAACTACGGTGCAGGGTAGAGTATACGGAATACAATTTCCCTCTCTATTTACATTTAATACAATGGCTTTGGACCACATATTAAAAAAATAAAATAAAAATGAAGCCTGCGCACTTGGCTTTCACTAATGGCTTGTTACTCCTCTAGCACTGTCTCTTCAGTGCAGAATGACAGTGTGATTTGTGTCTCTCCCGCAGCCTCCCATAGCCTTCGTCCCTACCGGGCCTGAAATGTGCTACTTTTTAATAATAATAATACCTCTATATAACAATGGGAGGACTGGACTCACATGGGTGGTCTCTTATAATGAAGATAGAGTATCTGGGAACAATATTTTAATGTGTTTTGCTTTTAATTGAGTTTTTCCAGCGTTTGGGATAATTATTTCTACCAATTAGCCCACTGGTATTGTTAGCTGGAGGCAACCAGTCCTTCTTCAGGCCTCTGACAGAGGTTTACAGTACGCACAATTGTGCATAGTCCCCTTTATGAGAAAAAAATTGCCCCTCTGCTCCCAAAAGTATGGGAAAGGATTCCATTGTGAGACAAATATTTCCCATGGAAATTGTCCTGAGAAGCATCGTAAGGGTCCACATTTCAGATAAAAGCAAGTGGGTGGGGATTTTAAAATACGGCTCAGAAAAGAGGAGGCTGTGCGTGGTTGGGGGAGCGGCACAGGAGAGGAGGCAGTGGAGGACTTGACAAGGCATCGGATGGCTTTGGGCCGTACCCTAAAATGTCACAGAGGAGATGCTAAGTCTCATGCCTCCAGGACTGAGCCTATCCACAACAATGAAAGAACAGATCAAGATTTAATGAGAATAAATTCATTCAGAGTAAATTTTAAGCATTTCTTTGAAAACATAAGAGCTAGGTACTTGCTTTTCCAATAAATTAAGTCTGAATGATGATGCAGTTGCACAAGTGCTGGAGCAGTGGCCTTGGGCAGGAGCCTGCAGTGGCTTTGCCTTACATCAGTCTTGAGCAGGAAACTTCTTAGCAGTGTACAGCAGGAAGCTGTTAATGCTGGGGAGAGAGGACTGGCAAGAATTCAGTACAAAGACCCTGTGGCAAAAATATATAATTGTGATAAAGGCAAAGACCAGTGAGGAGTAGTGTATGAGCTGGTAGCAAATAGGCACAACACTGGGGTGTTACAAGCCAAGTCCTGTGGGACCAAAATCTCTACCTGGGCAAAATTCAGTCAGTGGAAGCAGAGGAATTTTTCAAGCCAAAGATGAATGAGGCTTTTACATGCCCCAAAATGCAAATGACCTGGTGAAAGTGGCCACATAAATATGAATTCTTACCTACATTAAAAAAAAATTCCCCAGCCCTTTTAAGAAAGTAAAGGAAGAAATTGTGATTGTGGAAGATCAGGAATTTCTCAGTGAAATCCTTTCCATCAGAAAATGCTCATTCCTGTTTGTGGAAGCAGAGGAGCCTCCGCAAAGAAGGCTCTGCATTCAGGATGGAGCTCATGGGCTGCCCAAGGTGATTCACCCCAGGACACCCGCAGCCTGCTGGAAACCCCTTGCGTTAGGCACACTTTTTTTCATTGCCATTTCATGGCAATCTCAAAGGACCACTCCTACATCTGTACAAGGTGGAGCTGCTGCACAGCCCAGTGTGCGATGGAGCCACCATGGTGCTCGGAGGCCAACAGTGGGCATTGCCACGGGGTATCCTGAAGGTTTTGCCCATTTAGGATCTGTCCCTAATCATGCACTTGCAATCTAATAAAACTTACATCAACATCTGTTGCTGGTGGAGGAAAAGTATGAGAGGAAACTGACGGAAACTTATTGTGAAATCCAGCCACAGGGTGGATTTTTACATACGGGAAAGAAACACTTAATGCTCCTACAGCAGGAAAGTAGGTACAGTACAGCGGAATGGGATTTTGAAGTGAAACCCTGTAGAGATAACTCATTTTATGAGCTTTTTTATGAGCTCTCATTTTATATATATGTTTTTCCCTTTCTTCCTCCCTTTTCCTCCCTTCCCTGCAAATCCTCCCTGTACTGGGATGGTCTCTGAGTTGCTGTTAGCAGTTCCAGTGCTTTAGCAAAGAAGCAGAGAATCTATTACTGAGATTAAAGTCCCAAACAACCTTTTTAGCATGTGCCAAATGCCTTGGCAGTGAGTCTAGTACACAGCAAATATCTACACACTCCAGTCCTGGAGCATCTCCATATCTCCAGTCCTCTTCAGAGCCAAGAGGACTGAAACTTCAGTGGGGTCACTCACACAACAACTAGGGAGGTAAGGCTCAGAGATTTAGACTGATCTCCCTGAGGATTACAGAGCCAATTCATGAAAATATCAGAATGTCAAGTCATCCATACCTATTGCCTTCACCACGACAACTCTTTCTTTATTAAACTTTTAATAAAATGTATAAATAAATATCTCAAAGGAAACTATTTCTACTTGACATTGTTTTTCCGTGGAAGCAAATGCCCCCCGTTTTTCCAGGGAATGAAGGTCCCTGGGCAGAAATCGGCTAACCCACCAGCCTAAACCATTCCTGATGGATGTCCATCTGTCTGACTTATTCTATAAAACCTTCAGTGATGGAGATTCTGCAGTACTCCTTGTTAACCATCATTTCATTTGAAAAGTGAGAAAGAAAGGGTGAGCATCTTTAAGGCAGAGATGGGTACAAAAGAGGTTTCCTAACTTGAAAAAATATTGTTTGATCTTTCATTCACATTGTCACCTATCCTATATATTTCAGACCAACAGTATCTAGTGTGTGGATCTCAGTTTTAACTATCTCAGACCAGTTTGTACTGTCTTTTAGAAAAGATAAGCAAGCTCTGTTATGACTCCAGGTAGGAACGGGTTTTTACTGAGATCACACCATAATAAATTGCCTGGTGTCTGTTCTAGCAGAGATTTAGTAACCTTGATGTAAAAAAGATAAAATCCCAACTACAAAATCTTGAAGCAATTCCTTAAAAAGAGAGGTCTGTCTCGTATAATAAGAAAGTCCCACTGTGATTTTCCACAAGCTCCTACAGAGAGACTTAAAATAGTGAGTTGGGCAGTAGTCAACAGGGACACCCTGGATCAGTCCTAATGCACACCCATGCACAACATTTTTAAACATATAAGCCAGCATTAGAAATTCATGCAGCTGTGGGATAATCTGCCTGCCAGGACAATTTCATCCTAAATCTTTATACTTAAAGACTTAAAACCTAAAGAATGAGTTCTGATAGTATTTCCAAATCTCTAGTTTTGTTAGCTTTAGATTTATAGTTCCCTGTGCAGTTACTATCAATATAAAATTTGCAATTCCTATATGAACCTTGCTAAATCCTCTGCTTCAAAGAGCCTTGGTTTCAACAGTCTATCTAGAATTCATCAGTAAAGGGAAGGAGAAAAGAAAAAACTTTGCAAGTGCCTTGGATATCAGAACCAGCTCCAGAAGAATATAACACTGGGAAAGATAAAGAAGAAGCATAACTTCAAAGGGTCAGAGAGCAAATGAATGAAACAGCTAAAGAAAAGCCATCTCTTACATGAGATTTAAGATAACTGGCAGAAGAAGAAAATAGTTTTTGAAGGTTACCTGCTTCCTCTATGCAAAAGCAGGTTTTCATTGGTAAACACATTAAATCAAAGCTGTTTAATATCACTTTTGCAACAGATGTTGGCTATATTTGCACACAGGAACTCCAGGAAATGGTTGAGGTGGATGCAAAGAGTCATGAATGTAGGTACTTGGAAATACTTTATAAAGTGCTGTAGCTTTCCTACAGGCAGTGGAGCTCCACCAGTTGCACAAGCTGAGGATCTGGCCCACTCATTAAAGGTTTCAGATCTTCAGGAAAGAAGGTAGGCATGTGTTCAGAGTTGGTTTCCATGACCTAAAAACCCAAGGATGGAGCAGCGCATCTGAAAATCCCCCAGGTAACTATAGGTCATAGCTCAGAGATGCACTGACAATCACATTCAGTTCTTTCAAGGAAAAAATTGCTCATATTTCTGGAGGGTATGCTGGAAAAGGGATCTTAATTTTGCATGTCTTTTTAGGAGGCAAAGAAGGGCACTGCTAATGAGACACAGGAGCCCAGCTTCTACCAAAGATGTGAAATCAATCCTGAATGTCTGGGTAAAGCAGAAGCTAGTCTAAAGTAGTTAAAACTTAGTATCAGGAGATACAGAGAGATACATATTTTTAGATGAAATTACATACAAACTTCATTTCTCATTCTATACTGAAATTTCTGAACAAAAATGTGGAATAAGACCAAAAGAGACCACTCCAGGCCAGGACAATGCCCTACCTAGTCCTACCCTCACCAATAACAGTACCTCAAATGAAACACGGCATATGTAGGGCAAGTATTTCCATGACGTGCCCTCCCAACCCACAGTCATCCAGGGATTTACACAGATGGAAGAACATTGCATTTGGTAACTGTTCATGGACTCTTCCTCCTTGAAAATGCCTTTTTGAACTCATTTATAATTTTGGCTTCCACATCATCCCTAGCAATGACTTCCACAATTCCACTGGGTGAAAAATTAGTGCTTCGGTATCATTTATTTTTAAACTTGACAGTTTGGCTGGGTGCCCTTGAGTTTTTGGGTTGTATTCACCTTCTCTGCACTGCTCAAGATTTTACAAGTCTTCAAAATATTTTTGCCTTTCTTTTTGCTGGTTCTCCTATATCTTTTTTTCTGAATATAAGGGCAGCTAGGATTACGCTTTATATCCAAACTAGAAGGACCCAGCAGCATGTATGTGTTCTCTTTTTTTCCCCAGAAAAGTGCATTTTAAAACAAGATAATACAGGATTTGCTGAGATCTCTGTAAAGCCTCATTGATTTTATTGTTTCTTCTCATGCGCTCTCCACACTAAACCAGTTTTGCAGGACTGTATCCTTAGATCCTATAGACTTGGCTCTTTTTCTAATAAACTTCAAAGCAAAGCCCTTGCTTTAGCAGGCCCTCTTGCTTTGCACTTGTGCTGTATAATTGTTCAGCCAAAACATCTTGCCTCAGTGATGCCAGGCACTTTAAAATGAACATATGCAGAAACTTGGAAAAGCTATATAAGTCATCCCAAAAACTGCTGGCCTGCCATGTTCTGTCTGATACAGTCTAGTGTGGCAGTGAACATTTGGTGTGTCTCTGGACAATCCAGTGCTCTGGTAGGTGTGCGCTCTCTGGTCTTGGACTCTGTAGCAGGCACTGGAGCTGACTGCAACATGAGCTAAAGCTCACAGGAAATCAGCTTTCCAGAGTCCCTGCTGGAGCAGAATTTGCTAGGAAAGATGTTGTGCAGAGGCACAGGTTTCACAGCATTTCTTCCATTTCATTCACCACAACAGAAAATTATGCTGGCTTTGAGTTAGTTCATTCCTAATTCACCTCTTTTCTCCTCATGCTGTTTCTTTGGGTTTCGGGGTGTAAAGTCTCGTGCTGTGTGTGTGACCCCCGACCTTGCTGCCTCATGGTGGTCCACCTACCCTTCCTCCCTGCCTGTATCCCAGGAGGTTGCTCTGGGCTGAAGACTATTTTGTAGTTGTGGTGGGAGGCACTGAGAAAGGACACGGCCACATTGCCCAGGAGATGCTCCCAAACAGGGAACAACACCAGAGTGTCCTTTGCCAGAGACCTTACGGCTGATGTAAAGTGGTGAAGATGATTTTGCACAACCAAAGGTTTGAAGTGCCAACTGTTTTCACACAACAAAAGGGATGGACTACATTTGTTCTGGTCCCTTTTATGTGCCCAGTCCCAGGGACTGTGGGATGAACCCCGGCAGATCCTTAGAAGAAGCTCACTATTCAGAATGATAATTAAGAATTAATTAGTGGATATTTACTAACATGTAGAGTTGCCATGTTCAACACACTTGGCAAGCGGCAACCTTCAATTCATGCAGGATCAGACCTGTTTAATCCATTAATCCCCACAACATGTTGAAGCAGCCGGCTTTTATTGTCCTTACTCGGCAGAAGGGAAGAGCTCATGCAGCAAAGCTGGGTGACTTGTCTTTAGCCACAGAGAGGATTTCTCTTTTAGTTCTTACTATTGCCAAAGATCCCACCTTTTCTTAAAAAAAGGGCTTAGTTGGAAATGCACTGAAAGTCAACTCGAAGACAGGCTGCCTTTGCATCAGTCTGGGTTCAGGAAACAGGGATTTACACCACAGGCTGTGCTGGGATGCCTCTTGCTGCACCTTTCACATGACAGTCAGTTCTCATGCTCACACCCTTGTTTCATGTCTTTCAGGCAGATTCAACTCTCTCCAAATAACTCCTGGATTAAAAGTGCAAACTCATGCTCAGCCAGTGCTAAGTGCCTCCTGTTCCTGCTGCAGGAGGAATGAAGTGTAGTCAGCTCAATAAACTGCATAAGAACTAAGCGTTATCCAAAAATAGGCCCAGTGTGATGCGAACCAGCATTTCCTGTAACTGTAATTGCATGTGTGCACTACAGAACACCTTTCTTTATAACATCCAGGCTGTAGGGCTTTCTTTTTTGAAGAAAGCTTATATTTTCAGAAGATGATAAATCAATAAAAAGCATTAAACATGCTTCATGGTAACAAGAAACCAATGGAAATTTATGACCAATCAATCCACTTAACTCTGCCAAAGCCATAAACCATCACTGGGGTTATAAATTGTTGAGCTGAGTTTGCAGTTTTAGAATGTCATCCAAAATCAATTGCTCTCCCAATTAGACCATTAGTTGTCAACAACTTAGTTAAATAATAAGCCAGCGGTTCACATCTGCTTGGGAACAGAGTCAGGTTTCCCTGCGCTGTTTCCCTGGCTACTTAAGCTGAATTCACGTCTGTTAGCATTACCATGAGTGTGGGTAGGAAAGCAAAAAACTATGCTGGAAATGAAATCAAGTTCTCCTCCCACTGCCCGAAGCACATAAATCTTCTAAGTTAATGGTGCCACAGAATAGGTCTGATTGACTTCAGTGGGGGTCGGGGATGCACGAGGAATGTGGGGTCAAGCCCCATGGACCACTGACCTCTCTGAGGAGGTGTGTGTTATTGCGGCCTCCACCAAAACTGCTGCCCAGTGCCCATCTGACAACTTTAGTAGTGATATATACACAGTGCTGACAACCCCTGCAGACCCCCTGCTTTACTTCATCTCTATGCGAGCAGCAGTGAGAGGAGCTGTGCTGTTAAGAGGGCCCAGAAGGGTGGGAAACTAAGCTCCTGCCCTTGGCCTTTGGGGGTCAGTGGACACCAAGCATCAGTGTGGAGATGGCTCCTACGTGGGATCAGCTTCATTCTTTCTCTTCATAGGGTAGACTTAGAGACACCACATGGAAGTGGGAAGATGAGACTTGTGAAACATGGCCAAGCAGAAGAAGAGGAAGAGGAGGAGAGTATCTGGTGGACATCAGCCCTGGGACAGTGGGCCACCACCAAGCATGGCCCACACCAGAGAGTGCCGAGTCTACTGGCCATCTCCCTGCTGTGCTAGCACCAATGCTACATCATTTTGGTACAGCTTGGCACATTCTTAGCATCCCAGTGTCCCTGTGGCGGTGGTATATTGCCCACTGCCAGTGAGAATGTACACTGCAATAGCCTGATGTCAACCAACCTCACTTTGTTTCCTCCAGTGGAATAACTAGGAGTCAGGGTCTTAGCAGAAGGCAAACTTTTAAAACTAGAACTAATAAATAAATACAACCAGCGAGCCTGACAGAATTCATTCTCTTCTCACATCAATGTTATGCTGTTGACTCTCCAGGGATGTCAGTGACATATCTCCTGGGTGTGCAATAACATCAGCAACTACATCAAGCTTTTTGGCTCCTGGCAGCATTATCACCAGTGTCTAAGCAGATAACTGCCTCATTGGAGCTATGCTTTTGGTAAATGTATTCAAGCATACCATGAAGGCAGCCATTCTGTTGGCAAGTGCCCATAGGAAGAGCTGAATTTGATGGCTAAAGCACAGTGCCACGTGAGTACTTTTATCTATTTTTGAGCACCTTTATCTATGTTTCAAGACAGGACAAACTAAGTCAGTGCCACCTTCACCCAAACATCTCAAAGCAGAGACCTGCACATCTCCCAACAGCCTTTTTGCTTGCTCTTGCCACCATGTTACACGTGTGAAAAACCATCACGTAAACATTATACAAAGCACAGCCCTGCCCTTGCACTGTTTTTTTTTTTTCTTTGAAGCACATCCTGTCCTCCTGTGTGCAGTTATTTATATTTCTTCATGCTGTCCTTTCCGGGAGGCTGTTCTACTTAACCCCCCTGAGATGAGAATTCCCAGCAGGACCCCTCTGCAGCAACACCGGTTTTAACCCTACCACTATAATGACCATAATTTAGTGCCATTGTATTTCTCCCCTCCAAATGTTAAACATTAACCTTGGGCCCACCATTGACTGCTGAAGGCATCTGCTGCAATCATATGGGAAATATTGGGCTTTATTTGGCTCTTCAGGAGATGAATGCATAAAGTGGTCCATGCTGTGTTGTTTCAGGAAGAGCAGAAAATGTCTCTGCAGAGCTAATTTTAAAATCAGCCTTTAAATTGGGCTTTCATAACTTCTGCTTCCAAAGGTTGGTTCAGTGAAGCACTAAATCTTTTCCACAGCCCTAGGACTCAGAAGGCACAGAGGTTTCCTTGATGATCAACCTTGTTAGCTCCAAGGACCTATTCTTTTGGAGCCCTCATTGTGTGGCAAGCAGAAAGAAAAAATGAGTTCTTGCAAGTAAAGACCCTCCTTCTGTTCAGGTTTGAATAAAGAAAGGGTCACTGCCCTTGGAGGCTTGCCTCTCTCTTTTCCCTTTCTTAGACCACATAAATAGAAGAGTAGCACCAGCCCATAAGCTGAATACATCAGGTTCTGATCAGCACACCAAAGCTTTTGCAACACATGAAATTCATATATGCAGTCACGTGCATAGTGTGTCACATGCACTTTAATCCTACGCAGGATTAAATGTGCAGATTCTTGTCTTCCTGTGGTGTGTATCTCCTGTTGCATAATCCCTGAACAACGCTCTGTCCCTGGAATAAAAATCTGAGAATGTTCTGAACTTTCTTTAAACTCCACATAGAAGGCTGGTGGTAGGATTAGTAGGTACAGATGGAGGAAGGACTAGGATTGCAAGTGGGAATCCTAAAAACAATCATCTCCTTTTTCTTTATCATCTTCAAAGGCTCTCACAGCTCCCCCTCTCCTTTGTTTCTTCTCACCCCAATTTACCAACAAAATCCCTCCCAGCAAGTCTTTAGTTACTTTCAGCCTTTGTTTACTTTTTCAGTGTTTTGAAACAACTTCCATGCTTAAAAGCAAGATAAATCTAACTGAACTGTCTTCCTCTGTTCCCTCATACAGCTTGCAGTAGCAGATTGGAAGCACCCCACAACAAGGACCTTCATGTGAGTGCATCCAGCACCTTGCATATAGGCACACCCAACCCTACTAATTGCAGCTGGGGACATCTAAAAATCCAGTGATGGTCCTGTTTGCAGACACAAAGCATGAGGCAATCTAGAACTCAAGCTGTTTACAGACAAAGGAGACAAAGTCTCATTGTTCCATGATGTAAAATGGGATGTAAAATGCCAATATTTGCTCCCTGGCAAATCCAGCTGGGTTATCACTGTATTGGTCTTCAGGTAGGTACAGGATTTTGTTGTTGTTGTTGTTGTTGTTGTTTGCTTGTTTGTTTGCTTGTTTGTTTGTTTTATTCCAATGCTTTTGTCAGTAAGTGTTGGGGATGACTGCTCTACATAACTCCAGGTTCACCTTCTCTCTTTTTTGAGGACAAAGATTATATCTGCACCCCTGCAGCCTGCTTTCCTTCGTACTCTCTGTTGAATATATTCAGTTTAACTATGTTCTCCTTTGTCTGCAGTTTTCTTCTTTAGTCTTGTGTCTTGCCTACTTTATATCACAAAGAAACTTCTTTTTTTTTGTTGGAGAAAACTAAAGCAAAAAGGCATTAAATATGTTGGTCTTCTCTAGGTCATCTGTACCTCTCCTGTTCCTCATTAGGTAATGGGTTTCTGCCTGCTGCTGTCTTTCTCTTACTTTACTGTATTTATAGCACCTTTCTCCTTGTTTCCTAACACTCCTTGGTGGTTGTAATTCATTTAGCACAGCAACCTTTCTGCCCTACATGCTTATTTTATTCCTTGATCTCATCCTCAGTAATGTGACCTCATTCTCCTTTTTTAAATGATTCTTTTGGGACTCTCCTATCCTTATCCTACCCTCTGGCTATCTGCAGAGGGTAGAGGTGGATCTTCTACCGTGAGCTTTGTAGCCTGGCTTGAGTGCTTACACCCACTAGTGGAGCTGCAGCTCTTCACTTCCAGCCATGCTGAACAAGCCTGCCAAGATGTGGGAGCTCACTCAAATGGGGGCAACACAAGTCTTTATCAACCTCATAGCACCTACATCACTCCCAGCCCTCCCAGCACCTACAGACAGGGCTACAACCCATATCTGAGCCATACCAGGGATATGCCAGATGAAATCCTCTTATCCGCATCCCATGTTGCTGACATGTTGTGATAGCAACAGGTGGGAAATGGTGGGCTCCCTCTTTTCTGTTCCTCATTTCCACCAGCAAAGGACAGGGGAGCATCCAGAGGGAGGAGAACAGGGCACTACAGAAACATCTCACCCTCCCATTAGTGAGGGGAAGCCATGGCAATCTCCCTCTGGTTTTAAAGTCTGTTGGACACCTTAGTGTCAAGCTAGAGGCTTATTTGGCCTTATTCTGCAGCAGAGATTAACACTTCCATGTGCAGAGCCACTGGGACAGGGTTAAAAGGAGGCAGGTCTGCCTCACTTCCCTCCTCCCCACTTCCTACTGCACACAGGAACTGACACCTCCCAAAACCACCTCTAGAAAGTCTGTAGTGAATTAATGTTGCCCTGGCAAAAATAAAGCTGCTAAAAATGTTTATATCATTAAAAAATCTACCCCCTTTGGCAAAAACATCTGACATAAAAAGTGAAAGCAATCACACAGTAAGGATAACCTGAACAGAAGTACAGGAAGCATTTAGTCTGTGCTGCTAGTCCAGGTGCAGGCTGCCTGACAACAAGAAGTTCACCCACGTTTAATTTCCCAAAGACAACAAGAGGTTGTTACAGCCTTACCTGTTTGATCCATGATGCACAGTACTGCAGCTCCCGCACAAAAATCCCGGTGCTCTGTTGTACCTGGCAGCAGGCAGAAATACCTGCTGAGAGATGGTGGGCTCCAGCCCCAATTCCTGTAACCCTGCCTGAAAACATTCAGACAAAGAGCTGATCACCACCCCAGTCCAGGCAGGACACCAAGGAGCTGATCACCACCCCAATCCAGGCAGGACACCAAAGACTTTCCATGTCTGGTCTGAACAGAGTGAAAACAAGAGTGACTCTGATAAGAGCTGACTTGATCTCACCAGGTAGCTTTCCTCCTCAGCACAAGATGCCAAATAATTTGCAAAATGCTTGCAATTGTGTTGATACATGCTGACTCTTCTGGCCAAGGATGTTTTTTGGGCAGTACCTAATCCCAGCATGTACTTCTTCAAAATCCTTCCTCTCTGAGATTGCAAGGACTTCACAATCAGAAGCTGAGGGAAAGGAAAGCTGTTGTGCTTTCTGAAGCAGCAGCCCAGGGTGTTTCATTTCAGTGTACCTGGAGGCCAACAGCTCCAGAGAGAGTCATCTCCTTCATTAGAGACCACAGTTATTGCATCACTGAGAGCAGAAGTCAAGAAGCCTCACGGGCTGCTCTTCCAAACTTGCTAGATGAAAATCTGATTTTTAAATATTTTGAAGATGCATTTTCAGCACTCACTTACCCACACACAAGTCTAGTGCACCAAAGCATCGGTTATAACATCACAGAAGCACTCTCCTATTGACATGTCTATAAATGATCTCAAACCTCTCTTTATCATGGAAAGGATGTTTTTTTGTTTGTTTGTTTAATCCTTTAAATTCTTGTAGACGCCAAGGAGCTTCCCAAAGTCATCAAAAAGCTGCATGCAGCCAGCCCAAGCAGGAGATCAGCAGGGCTGGTTTATTTTCCAGCCCACAGCTGACCCAGGCCCTTGTCGCTGCCGATCTCACCCCATGCGACCCTGGGCGAACCAGCCTGGCCGCAGCGGCTCTGTATCAGGTTGTGTGTATGCAAGCTAAATGCAGTAAGCAGCCCTAATTAATGCTCCTCATGTTTATTTGACTCACCGAAGATACACGTCAATCTAAGTAGTAAATCTCATCGTTGCATAGGAACTATCGGGATCAGTTCATTCCCAAATGTGTCCTGGATAGAGCCCAAGATATCTAATACTGTGGGGAAAACACATACTGAGTGTCAAATTAAAGCAACAGCAGCTCTGCAACAAATGGCAACTTCCTCCTGGAGGAGTCAAAGATGGCTCTACGTGCCGGTGCTTTTAAATGTACTTTCAGAGTATTAATAGAGCTGATTTGTTTAAAATAGTTCCTCTCACTCCAGTTCCTGCTTTAACTCATACCCAACTGCAAAACTGACTGTGGCTGTTCCTGCTAATGCACTCCCTCACAAATCACAGCCATGCACAGGTTCCCTTTCAGTATTTTCAATTTACTTTTTTAATGGGAGACAAATGTGTCTGATTTGCTGACTGCTTAATGAGTCTTAAAGACTTTCCAGGCGTGCAATGGGATGGTGCTTATTACAGTTGCTTGCACATTGTTTTATTTGCTTACTGTCTAGTGCAACACTAACATGTACATCAGTATATTAGGTAAAAAAATAGAAAATTCAGTGGGAGTATTCCCGTTTACACTTGACAAGAGTCAGAAACCAGCACATCAAACTGACAAGATGTACATGTAAACAATTGCTTCACTTTCATAGTTATAGGACAGCTACTGCTATCTGGCTTCCCATCATAAGCCTCCGGTAGAAACACATCAAGGATCTGATCCTGCCAACTTCAGGTCCGTTTAATTTCATGCACCAAGGGTTTATTGTTGATTATACAGAGGGACTCCTTGTTTTGGTGGCCATGCAAAAGGAAGATACTTCTTTGTGGATCTGTACACGCATTTGGGGGTTGGATTTATTTACTTATTTTATTATTTTTAGGGTGACAACTCCATCAGTTGCCGCCAGGGCAGTCTTGTTGACATAAATATTTATATTTGTGCCTTTCCACCTGCTCTCAGCCACTGGGCCAGAGGTGGGAAGTGTGGCTTGGGGGCTGGGGACAAGGGGAAATGCAGCAGGGAGAGGAGCTGAGAGGGGAGCCCAGGGCAAGGATGCTCAGGGCATGAGGGCAGCTGGAGGAGATGAGGGACAGCCAGGGAAAGAGTCATGGGCAGGGGTCGAGGGGGCTGTAAAAACAGAACATAGAAAATAGAATTTTGGCTAGGGCATGAGCAGGTTTTCAAATCTGTTGCTGTCCCTCTCCCTTTTTTCACAAAGGGGTTTGTGGGGTGCTGGGATTTGTATGAGCTGTGGGTACGTGGCTGTGAACACTGCAAACACCCTTGGCAACAAAGAGCCAGATGCGGTGGGTTTTATCAGTGGGATAGAGTTTGGGGAAAAAAAAAAATAGATGGTCATTGGAATAGAAACAAAAAGAGAAATTGTACATTGACCCTGAGCTCATCTGACCGAAAAAAGGAATAAATCCCTCATTTTTTCAGCATAAAAACCTATGCCATTTTCTAGAGACTCAGAGGCCTTAGATCTTACTGCTTTGTCTTTCCTACTGCTAGTAGGGCATTCAACCTTAAGAAAACCATTAAGAATATGTTTTCCCAGGGTATCCCAGGCTTTTTACTATTTAATAGCAGGAGAAAAAAAATGAATTAATATTATTCTGTTGGTTTCACAAGCTGAGAGAGGACTTAAGGATTTTCCCCTTTTAGAAAAATTTTACTTTGCAAGTCGCAACTGTACCAATATTAGCCACATTTGCTGCAGAATAAGCCCTTTAAAGTTTAGCATGCATTTGAAATACACAGGCACGCCAGATGAAAACCAGCAGTATGAAATTAGTGCATCAAGGGAGAAAGGCAAGGATCTGACCCAATCCTCTCGAGCCGGCCGCTGTGCATGTGTGCTCTCCGCTTTACTCACAGCGCCCTTGATTTCTTAGGCTGTTTTGAAAGACAAAAAGAAAGTTGGTAATCATACACCGACAGATGGTTCCTTGGTTAGTTGCTCTTTATTTAGAGGGAAGCAACTGCGATTCATCAGTTTTTTTTTTTTCATATATATGGCTACATCATGGTGAACTTCCAACTCCAAATCTATTTCTAAGAAATACTGAGCAGCAAAAGAGCTATTAATAACAAACCCTAGGCTGACTGGAGATTTATGTTTTCAACAGACATATTCCATTGTTCATGATGCTTTCATCCAATTTCATTTCACTTTTCTGTGACAGAGCTGTCTAGAAAGTTTTCCAGTCAATGCCACATTAAATATATTGCTTTCATGACTATAATTAGAAATGAAATATTTCTTTCTTATTTTTTAACTGTTTTTCTTTAACTTCACCTTAATTGCAAATTAATAGCAAATAAGCTGTTTGGTGTATATTTTGATCCTAAACATTTCTGATTGGTTACTTTGGGGGAAATGTTATTTTTTTAACACCTACCCCTATGCACACCAAAGTTAAGCTACATCAGCGAACAGTCCTTTCGAATGGTAATTTACAACACTCCATATGCACTTAAAGTTAAGAATGTCCCTAATAACTTGACTAGATGGAGGCTTGAATTGAAAATTTGGCCCATTGACTTGAAGTTGGAAGACTGTCTCTCTACAGTAAATAGAGAAAGTGTGTGTTACAGTCGAGCTCATGCCTAAGGCTGCATTTTCCTTTTGACCCTTTCGCATTGATGTAGGAATTCATTGCACATTTTAGATCCATAAGAACAGCTATTTTTCCAAGATACCCCAATTAGGGGAAAATTCCATTTAAAATAAATAAATAAATAAATGAAAAACAATCAGAGACTCTTTGGGGGCTTCTGTTTCATATTTCCTACCTTAGCAGACATCAGTACAGCCCTGCACCAGAATTTGTGAGTGCAAACAAGTGCCTGCATAAAGCAGTATCCAAGTTTTCTTTTATGGATGTGAAGGATGTTTTTACCGATCTTTTTTTTTTTAGCAGCACAAACTCTGAACTAAAATCAGAACTACTCACCTACTCACTATCTTGACTTTTTAAAAACACGTTTTTAAAAAAATATTTGAGATTTGAAAAACGGGAGACCATCTTTTTATTTAGTTACCACAAAGAACTTAGTACAGCTGTGATAATTTATTTTTAAATCATTCTTCTGAATTTTGTTAGGAAAAATCCCAAAGAGCTCTAATATCCCATTTACTATCTTTAATTCTAAAATAATCTGATCCAAGCATGCTCCAAATTCTTTAATATTTGGGCCTGATGTTTTGGGTTAGTCCACTACAAATCTGTGAAATTCAGATCTACCTCAAAACCAGCCCATAGCTGGAGGGATCGAAGCTCAATTCAATTTCTACATCACTCACCACTCTGCAAGTTTAAATTTTTTTTTTTTTTAATTCTTCACTTTTTTCTCAGGTTATTACCACTACCAAATATCTGTCACAAGGTTCTTTCTATAACAGGGAAAATGAGAGGAAGAATCCCTTTTTCACAGGTGTTTCATGGATATATCACATTCCTTGCCTTCTAGCCAAAAAAAGTGTGTATTGATTTCCTCTGAGGAACGCCACATTGGCAGTAGACAGGATCACTGTCGTGAATGACTCACTGCCTTGCAAACCATGTCTTCCTCATCTTCCTTTTGCAAAAACCTCTCTTCTTATTCATATAACTCAGCAGACAACTGAGAGTTTCTTCTGGTGTTGTGTTCTCAGTTCACCTGCCATGACCTGAGCTTGCCCAAGCACTGCTGAAAGACACTAGGATAATGCCACATTTAAGATGCCACAAGGAGATGCAATGGGAGGTACCTTAGACACATTTATCCAAAGGCCTGGACCATTGATTTTAAGGATTTATTCTGGGGACATCTCCCCACAGGAGAACTCAAAGTAGTCCCTTTGGTCCAGCCAGGAGCGTAGTCCTTCCCTGTCTCCTTGCCATTAGAAATGGGCCCATCCTCAGCACTTGGCCCTGCCAACTTGCCCTGCAGGCACCTCCCTCCTTCCATGGCTCTGGGGACGCCCTGGCTGCTGTTCTCCTCCTCCTCCTCCTCCCCTCTTTGGCACTGACCCGAAACCCCCATGGGTCACACAGTGGGCAATGAGATTAGGGCCTGGATTTGTAAAGATGATGCCTTTTTAGACAGCTTAACAGGCCAGATGCTCAGCTGAGGATCAGGCCATCTGTCTGCTCAAGCCCTACCTGTACGAAACAGGTTATTGCCAGCAGAGCAGTTAAGAGAGAGGAGGGGATGATCACAAACCCCAAACCCAGCTACCCAGGGATGCAGAAGGACCTCCTGACATGAAGCACGTGGAAGAGAAAATGGGAGGTGACACTCGTGGCTGATATAGTAAGCAGGAGACAATCCCAAATGCTTGCACACCAAAAGACTCCATCCCTCTTTCAGCACATATAAAGGAGCCCAAGCTTCAGTAAAAGGCATGATTATAATAATTTAAAAACCCTTTGCACTGTCAGAATAGTGTGAGCTGAGTCTCCCCTGTAAATGAGAGTCAGGGCTGGTCTCCAAAGCCAGCTGTTCCTTTAGTGCAGTGATCTGTCTCCATGCTCGCTGATAAGCAGTCTGTGCCCCGTGACTTATAATAAAAGGGAACGATGGTCCCCGAACAAACCCAGAGAAGAGGTATTGATTTGCAAATAGTTTAAAAGAATATTCAAGGGTCATGAGCTGACCCTTTTTCAGCGCTGACATTTTATATCAGGGAGGATCCTATTGAGATGGGAATTCATATCCTAGACATTGTTTTGTCTTGTTTCATAAATAAGTTGAATAGCTTAATTGATTGACACCCACTGCACTTTCCCAGCTTCCTCAGGCTCAAAAGTACACTGCTGTTTTCTGCCATAAATAATATGAACTTTCAATCAGTTGCCAGGCACAAAAAAGAACTGAAAATTCTTCATACAATAGCTGCAATCTGGCATATGAGGCACTGCAGGTCTAAAAAGGAGAGCGGTATTTGATATCACCAGGTATTCATTTTCTTCCTGTGGCAGCAATAGCATTTTCCAAACCAAGTGACCTAAACCCTAAACAAGAAATACCCAGGGGCCCCTGCAGGGAGGAAGGCCATTTTGTCTCAGCATTTGTGTGTATCCAGGGGTGCTGGGAAACTGATTTGCAATCCTGTGAAAACAATATGGGGAAGGACATGCTGGATCACCAAATCCAGTCCCTTGGAGGTGCTGGTGCTGCTTCCCCTCATCCCTCCTGGACTCTGATCCAACTCCATCTCAACCCAAGCGATATTATTTGACCCCAGAATCCCCATTCGTCTCCAAATTTCAGTCCTCTGGTAGTTACAAACCTCCTGATTTCCAGTCTATGCTTATTCTTGAGATCATGAATTAATGTTAATTAGTTAATTGAGACCAACCTGTTTTCATGGAAGGTTTATTCTTTTACTTAAATAGCTCTTTTCCTCCCTGGGTATTTAGCTCCCCTGACGGATTTTCATTTCTTCTCTTCAGCCTTGGTTTCACAAAGGGAAATAAGCCACACACTTTGAGTCTTTCTAAGACAACTAAATGATCTTCTCAGCAATTCTGGTGACTTTTGGTGAGCTCTTGGGTAAGCTAAAAGCCCAATTTTTCATAAACTAGGCACAAAAATGAGTTTGAAAATGTGAAAGATTTCCTCTTGAGGGAGAAAGTTGTAGATGTAAGTGCTTACCTTCAGCTGCCCAACTTGGAAAAAGTTAGCTTCTAACCTCCCCGGGCTTTAATTTCCTCATCTGTAAAACAGAAAGGACAGCACAGACCTCAAAGGGTAGTAATTAAGGTTTCTAAAGTGCTCTGATATCTTCAAGTGAAAGGTTCAGTTCTAAATGCTAAACCCCTTTGTCTCTTGTTCTTGCCTTGCTACTTCTTAAGGGATGCAAACCCTGGAGAGGTGACACAGAGCCAGACTAAAGCCAAGGGAGTTCTTCCCTATTGATTACAGTGGAAAACTGTGCAAGAAGTTTCAGAGAGGGTGACAGGCACCAGTTGCTAAGACAGAGCAACAAAAACTGGGAGAGAAAGAATACTGATGGGAAACCATTACAAGGCCAAATGCTAAGGTCGGGTTTTTTTTCTTTCTTTCTTTTTTTTTTTTTTTTCTTTAGAAGCAGCAGCAAACAGTTAAGTCTATTTTTCTTGCTTTCAGAAGACATGTCTCCAAGGATGACCACCATACGCATCCTCATCTGTAATTAATAAATGCTTGGAAGGACACTGTCCCACTCAACATATGAAATTATAGATGATCCCTTAATTCCCTAGACATTTGCAAGCCTTGTCTTGTCAGAATTGAATTTACTACAGCTGATTACCCTGAGAATGCACTGACCTTCTTAGCTCCTGCTGTGGTCTTTACTTTTTCCATGGCAGATAATATGGGGACCAGAAACTGGGGACTTAGTAGTAGGGATTATGTGATACTAATGAGACAAAGCTTATTGTTGATGTTAACTGTTATTACCACTAAAAAAAGTACACAACTCCAGACAGATGGACTTCACTTTGTTACACCAGGAGGGAGCAAATGCATTTTGACAGCAGCAGCATCTATTTAAAATCTGGATCACATCTGGTGCCTCTCTGAGGCAGACCATATCTGATCAATCAGAATTACGGCTCTTCAGTCACCAGATGAGTTAGAAGAAATTCATTATCTGTTTTGAAGCCTCCTTCTCTTTCATCTATTAAAAATGAAATAAGATTCATTGTCACTGGATCCATTTAGCTACTGAATGAAAAAAAATGGACAGTAATTAAACTAACTAGCAAGCTCTACATCTGAAGACATGATTAATTCTTTGAAACACTGTGCATGTAGGTACTTGGCTCACACTAGGCTTCAGTCTTCAACAGTTTCTTAGCTGACAACATAGTCTAAGACTGTATCTTAATATCTGGTTATTTGGTGAAGTATTGGGAACCCCCATATGAATTTCTTCAGGCTCTGTAAGAGGTTGATATCTGCCTTTCAGTCACATTTATCCCTTGCACTGAACATGATACTTAGGAGATATCACCCTGGGGACAGTAATGTCCCCATGGTGCCTCCTGCCCCCAACGATGTCCTGGCCATCCTGTGTAACCCCTTCTAGACCAGCAGATTTGAATGCTGAAAATTGACGCTGAAATGCTGGGAATTCTTCCATACACATGTGATCTGCTGAATTAATATACCCAAAAAGATGGTGAGAATCTTGGTTCATGAATGACTAAAAGCAGAATATAAAAGGATAAATCCTGCTCTGCATCACTTGAATTTCTTTGTATGATTTTTCTGATTACAGAGGGGCTTTTTTTTCTTGATGCTGTTGATGATCACAAAAGTCACATAATCATGAGTTAGCCCCTGAAATTCTTGTTATTTCTTCCCTCTTTACCATGTGTTCTCTGGGATCTGCAAGAGCATAGCTCAGAAAGAAGCATTTTAAGGGCAATGGAGTTTTATTTCTCTCATGTACAACTTTTAAAAGAAAATATTGAAAAGATAAGGCATTTTATAGTTATTAAACTTAGGGATGGTAAAAGAACAAAAAGCTATTTTGGGGACAGGGAATCTCAGAGTTTAGGTTCAAAATTATAACCCTTAAAGAACAGCTTAAAATGCTCATCAACAATCATGAGATAATTCTCAAAATTCATTGTCAAGTTGTTATTTTTGATCTATTTGTGCTAATGAAACCCAGAGAAAACATCTACGTTCCTGAGTGGGGTGGAGGCAGTGACCATAACCTTTCAGTGGAGGATCAGGTATGCAAAGGAGACCACGGCTGGCATTTCCTGTCAAACTAAGCATTAATTTCTTCTGTAGCAGTGACAGCTCAAAAGCAAATGCTTTTGAATACTTATGGATCATGTCCAAATGGGTAAAGTACAAAAGGAGGTTATAATAGTTGCCTGCCCCAAACTCCTAAATCACCCTCTAAATCAGGTGGGGCAGTTCCAGAACCATTTATCTATCATGCACACAGGAATGTCGTGGAAACTTCGCTCTGAATGACATATCAAAGATCTCCTTCCACAGGTACTAACTTTTCTGGAATTTCTACAAATCGTGGATGACAATTTTCCAGGAAGTAAAAGTTAATGGTAATGAAGGTGGAAGTGATTATGTGATTCCTGTCCAAGCCAGTTAAAAACACAAGGCATTTCAAGACAGCCAGTTTCACAAAGCTGTATCAAATACAAGCCAGCTGTAAGGAATGATTGAAGACTAAAATGGGATGCCTGTTCTGAATAGTTCAAAATTATTTATCTGGATGTAAAAAGAACAAAACAACAACAACAAAATAAACTAAATGTGTAAGCAAGAAAATATACTGGTTCAAAAAACAATCTAGGTTAGAAAAGGATACAAAATGAGTAATAATAAATATTAATGGGTGGATGGGTGGATGTTTAGAAGATAGATGTTGTAAACACTGAAAATACTTTAAAATCTTGGAGCTATAGAAAATTATTAAAAAAGCAAAGGGATGCAGGAAAATACATATGGCCAAAGAAAAACAGAGTAAGAAGAAGATGTCTGAGTGCATTAGGAACAAGAGTAACCCTACCAATACTATTAGCCATGAATACTAAGAACATCAGAACAGTCAGTAATAAGGCAGAAAGTCCAAAATGTTCAACAAATATATCCATCCCTTGTCTGGGAGAAAACCAGATATTGTATTTGTATCATAAGGAAAGGATGAATATTTTTGACTCTAGACATAACCAACACTAATGTAAAACAGTCACTACTACAGTAACATTTTAATATCAGTGTGTCCAGATACTTTGCAGCAGGATTACTAAAAGAGAGATGAGGAAGCTCTTCTGGAGGCTGATTTTAATAACTCACATCCAGAAGTGGCAGAAATTTGAGAGAAAGCAAATATTATGGTGACATTTGGACGTCATAAAGGAGATGATCAAATAAGTATGTCTGTCAGCCTGACAGTTACTGAGGGTAAGAGTAACAGAAAATTTGATACAAGATTAAGCCACTAAAGAATTCAAGCAGGTACTGTAAATAACAACATTTTGCAATAATATATGGGAAACAGAGCTTCTAAAAGTTTCTATCCTTTTAATGGAATTTCAGGTTTGCTTGATAAAGGTCCTGAGTCCATACATGCAGATTTTTTTCAAACATATTTGAGTGAAACCTCTCAGCAATATCCATACCCAAAAAAATGTAATCACTGCAAAAGACAGAGACAGACAGGACCCATGGCTTTCACTTGTTCTCATCTCCAGAAAGGATGCAAAATGTTCAGCTTTATCCCCCAGAAAATAAATATTTGTGGGTAGGAAAAAGTGACACAAAATTCAGTCTTATGTTCCTTGAAAAAATATTTCTTATCAAACTTAGAAGGATGGAGGTCCATTGAAGATTACCAGGTCTAATCTGTAAATTTTTGGTTAGCTGCGGTGATGCAGTAATAGTTGTTTTTTTTTTTTTTTTGTCAGTATCATATTTTAGCAGTGGTATAAAGCCTTGAAGCAGTGTTATCCAGAGCAGCTGCAGAAACCCCGAGTTGATATGAGATACTCTTCTCCCCTCTATTTTTATGCACGCTTAGGTAATTAAACTCCAAAATGAAGAAATAAAGCATCTGTGAAAAAGTAGGAAAGAAACTGCCAACCTCATCTAATCTCTGCTGAAGTCAGAAACAGCCATGAAGCATTGTCTCTGTAAATCACTGAAGCGCTTTTTTTTTTTTCAATCTGTAATTTCTTCACTGAAATAAAGCACATTGAATTCCTTGAGGTGACGAGATACATTCCTATTTTGTCCTGAACTTTCTGAAATACTTGGCACACACTTCCAGTCTCCAAACTGCCACACCTGCTTTAAAATTGACCCTGTTTGGAGTCAAACAAAACAGTTTATTTTGGAGGGGAGGGGGTGAACTCACAGATCAGAACATGGGAATTTACAGAGGTATCCGAATTCCCGCTGTGGTCAGTGGAAACATAGTCAGTGCCGTCAGTGAAATATGACTTCCTTGCTTCTAGATGTGCCCCTTGACTCTTTTTTTGAAGGAAGGAAAGTGAGACCATTCTCCCAAATGCTGTGTGTCCCCTTCCAGCTCCAGCCAAGAAATAACAATACATCCAAGTCAGGCTTGCAGGGGATGCAAATCCCTTGTACCGTGACTGTCCTCCCCAAAAAGCCAGCTATAGCCATCTCTGTCTTGAAGCACAAAGCTAAGAAATGACCAGCAGTTTTGCTCAGGTCACCTAAGCTTTAACCTTTGGTGGAAACTCCCCCGATGCGTGAACGGGGTGGGAAGGGCATGGGATGAGAACCGAATGTGTGAATGCACATTTGCATCAAGTCTCTGATGACAAAGGTATGCTGCCGAGTGACATAGTTATTTGGTTATCACAACATGATTTGCAGTATTGCAGAACATACACAAAAAAGACGCCAAACCAAGGCTATCCCCTGCAGCACCACCTCTGATGATAGAAATACTTTCCAAACCGGCCAATTTCACACCCAAACCAATGTCTGTTTAATAAACACAATGGGGCGAAAAAAAGTACTGACCCTGGAGTTTCATCTGCAATTAGAGAAAACCTTCTGGTTTGTCAGCAGTCAGTTGTTTCTGTCTGAGGCCTGTCAAGCACTTCTGGATGAGACGTGTTTCTTGGCTGTTCTCATCTGGGACAATGTCATGATGCGGGTGAACAGTAATTTTAAAAAGCAATCAGAGAACCTGCCTTATGGGCTGAATTAGAAGGAATCTCATGGTGGAACTCAGACACAAGACCATCTTTTTTGTACATATGTTATAAGCACATTTCCATTCTAGTTTGTGTTTGTATTTTAGTGCTAATTACATTTAGTTAGACAAGACAAGATTTTTAAGTGTGTTGACAGTATTTTTGCTTTGCAAGCCATGCCAGTCATCAATTATTTGCACCTCACAATCTTCAGATCTTTACCCCTGACATTTTTCTTCAAAGCCTTTTATTTCAGATTCCTTGGATACTCCTCAGAGCCCTACCCAGTCCTCCTGCTTGAACGTCACTTGCTCACCTTCTCCACATGCCAAGCATTACACCACTTGTTGACTGACTTAACAATACTGCCTTGCAAGATCCCAAGATGCTTGTCATCACAATGTTTGGTAATATAAATAATCCCTGTCAGAAAAATGAAGGTTTGTTGGTTTTTTTTTTCCCCTCTGAAATATTGCATTCTTACTGACATTTTTCCCTGAATAAAATTATTAAAACTAAAAGTTTAGCATTTTTATGATTTTCAAAAAAACCTACCAAGCCTAAATATATTAAAGAAAGACACTGAGCTAGACCAAGAGTGCAACAAAGCATTATAGTCCCAATTCCTAAAAGCAAGTCAAAATTGAGGATCTTGGCAGGAGTCAAGGTTTCTCCAGATGAATTTCAGTAACCTGAGAACTTTTCTAAACCTGGCCCAAAACCTTCATCAGCCAAATCAGCCTAGAAAAGAGGAGCCCCTTCCCCGGGTTCCTCCCTGCAGCACTGTTTGCCATCAGCTGAGGACGTGTCCTGCTCCATGCCAGCCCTGCCGGGAGGTTCTCCACCTTTCCCAGCCAATTCCACTTGTGTCTCACACGCCACCTGCCTGGGGCCATCCCCTTTTTGTGTGTGTGCCCACTTGGCAAGCCCCCCAGCCCCTTCCCCCTGCCCGCGTTCATGTTACTGCTGTCTGCACACACATGGATTGCAGCCTGAGCACCGTCTTGGCACTTCAAATGCTCAACACCTGTTTTGAAGGTTAACAGATAGTGACAAGTATAATCCCAGCCTCTGCTGAAGTTTTAGCTTGCCAGCCAGTCAATTATGTTAGCATTTTTGGTAGTTTTTTTCTCCCCTCACATACATACCCTATCACTTTGTAAGCCAGCTCCACAGACAATTGCAACACGCTCCATTCTGGGGAAATGGCCACCTTTTCTTTCTCCCCTTCCTGGTGGCCAACAGCTCTTGATACTGTCCTTCACTGTGCCAAGGCACTGCACCATGACACAGCTTCTTGGCGGATGCACGACATGAGGGTGCTCCAGCAGCTTTGGCCACCTGTTGTTGGTCGGGGTCACCACACAAGGCGAGGTTACCTCTGGGGCTCCATCCTCAGATTTCACCATCATGGGCTCCGAGCTCCATGGCCAAGAGGAGTCACAAGCTGCCCTGGTCGTGGTTGCATGCTGCAGGCCAAGGATTTGAGCTGGGGTCACTGTGAGGGCAAGAAAGGGAGGGGTGACCCACAATGTTGGCTCATATATCCTCATCTAAATGTTCCTGCCACTAGAAAGTTCCTCCTAAGCTCAATGCAGAAGGCTTTCATGTGTCTATGAAAGTGCTTTGACAGAGGCCTTCTCCCCGGGCAACCAAGGCAAATGTCTTGCGCAGGGAGGAGGATAGGGCAAAGGGCACCATTTTGATTTCATTTTAGCCCAGAAAGAAGAGACCAAGCCCTCTCCTTCCCTCACTGAGAGAAGGTCCAAAGATAACTGCAGCAGTATGGGCGTCCATCTCTTTTACAAACCCTGCTGACCCAAGCTAAGCAGCATGGATACTGAATGAGGGTCCTTTCTTTGGGGTGCTTAACACACACTGCAATTGTATCTCGAGGGTAGAAAGCCAACATTGAACCTGGTGGATGCAAACTGGATGGGCAGGGAAAAAAAAGCCAAGTTGTTGCTTCTTGAAACAAAGACCGTCAAATTTTTTAAAAAGACATTCTTTTTTTCCCCAGTTAAACTGAAAAAAGGCAGCAGTAAATGCTAATTTAAGGTGTCATTAAGTCTGCTGCCCAAAACAAAGCACGCATAGCAGTACTGGAAAGAGCTGTGACAAGATGACAGTCTGCAACCCCTGTCCACACTGACATCCATTGCTCATTTCCACTGCAGCAGGCATGCGTCCTCTGTAGGGCCACATGAACTTGGTGGCCCTATCCCCATCCCAGTGATGGGGATGCCAGCCGCATTCAGCAGGTTCACAGCACCAGAAGACAGTGACGAGGGCAGTGCTGGGGTCTTTCTGGTGGAAAGTCACAGGCTCAAGCTGCAACTAGAAAACAGGACATGATTTGTGTTTATGATGTCCCAGCATAAAAAAAAAAGCACAGGGCTATTTCCTTTGGGGTGGGAAGGATGGATAGGGCATATGTTTTTTCTTTTTGCTGTCTTCCCAGACTTTTAGCAGGACCTGCAAATGAACGTGGCTCTTACAAGTTTGGGAATGGAATAACATTTCCCCTTTAAATTTCCAGCAAAATATCATTGGAATCCACAATTTCCCTGTGGACAGGAGGTTGACAGCAGCAGAGTTTTCAGTGGGCTCCCTTACCTGCTCCGAGGTAAAAGTGTTGACAGACCTGTATGGGATCCATTTAAGGAGGTGGTCATGGGGGAGCTGGGGTTGCCACATGCCAAAAGCCTGTGCCAATGTCCCCTAACCTAACGTCACATTAGAGTGTCTTGAAGGCAGCACATCCCTGCAGATGAATGGCAGGGTTTGGTATTGAAGGGACAAGCCTGGAAGCAGTGCCAAGATGGTGAACAGCCAGATACAACAAACCCAGATCCTACCTGCCCTGTCCAGGGAGAGGGCTGGGAGAGACCCAGGAGAAGGTGAAGGTGGGACCAGCTTCTGTGCATCACAGAGTGGCCTTGTGGTGCATGGAGGTACTGGCTTTGGCAGATGGCAGATCGACCTCACTGGCTTCATCTGCTACCTGGACCATGGGGTGGGAGAGGGGTCACAGCACAAAGTCACTAATGCAGGTGATAACAGCCTGGCTGCAGCGGCTCGCGCAGGTTCACAGTCCACTTTCTCTTGGTGTGGGACTGAGACTCTTCCATTGCTCTAGAGCACTGGCACACAGAGGCTGTTGTGGATGCTAAGAAACCAAAACGACTCAGCAAAACAGTCCAAAGAAGCGAAAAGGTTATTTAAAGGGTGCTTGCCAGGGCTACATGCTAGTAATGCTGTTTGGAGGCCAACAACACTACTGCGGGGGGAGACAGTGCGAGGTGAGGAGTCAGATGCCAAGTTCTCATCAGCCTTTTCCAACCACAACACTGCTGCTAAATTTAAATGAAATCTGTTCCCGTCCATTCTGCACACCATGCTCATCCCGGTCACACCAGGTTACCTGAACCCGATACACGCTGCGGGCCGTCATTTATTTATTTATTTATTTGCAGCCTGTTCACTTGGTGACCACCCATTCCTCCAGAACATCCCGTGTCTTCAGGGGCAGACTGGGCACCCAGCCATCACTGCATGGGAAAGGCCAGAAAAATGCTCTGAAGTTGCTAATGTGGTGCACCCGATGACCCCAGGAAGAGACAGGATTTGCACACTGTCCAGCTCTCGTGTAACGTGGGGCAATGTGTCTTCTCCACTACAAATAAGTGTTGCGCTGGAACCAGAACTGTTTCCAAAGAGGGGCTCACTTCACAAATACAGTTTTTGCTGAGAGAGGGCAAATGCTTTTCCTTTCGCAAGACAGGAGAAGAGGAGGAAAAGCCTACTCGGAGCTTCATGACACTTTAGTAAAGAGCAATGAAACAGCCCATCGCCTGAGCCTGTGCTATTAAATTCAAACCAGTGATGCCACACGAGTTTTCCCGATATCACGTAATCAAATTAAACAAAATTTTCCATTCCTTTTCAGCTGCACTAATACCATTGGAATGGCAAGTAGGGAAGCACCAGAAAAGTTCATGCTGTAAAATAAGCACCTGGTATTTAGTTTCCATACAAGCTTGGGTTCCTACACTGCATGGATTGGGGACTATTATCTGTTTTGATATATTTCTTTTGTGATGTATTAGAAGCAGAGCTTTTAGAACCCTGAGAAACAATATGTTTGCACAGTGTCTGTAACAAACATGGATAATTAAAACATTCTGCGGTGCATTGCTAATATGATACCAGAAAGTCCAAAATGAGAACAACACCATCAGCAAAAAATCACAGGGCATGTCCTCAGCAGAAGGAAGAGACAAAACACACCTATATTCCACACTGGCATCCAAAAGTTTCCCATTTCTCAAAGCCAAAATATTGTCATGAGCACAGCATGTCTGAATGAAATCCAAGATGGGTGGGTGGGAAAATGCCAGACCCTTTTATTTTTTTCCTAAAAATTTTCTGAAAGGAAATAATAATTTAGTTTACAAAGCCTTTCTCATTGGAAAAATCTATTGGGAAAAGAAAAAAAGGAAAAGGTAAAAACACCAACAACCGATTCAAGCTATATATGATCATGCCAAAACAGTCTTTGTAATTATTACCCCAAGAGAGACCTGGCCTGTTACTTGAGTTCCCTAGTGTTTATGTAATTAAATACATAACACCATGAAAGAATTTGTTGTTTTTGCCATGGTCAGTTGTGGTCTGGGCTGGAAGCTGTGGCCAAACTACCAGGACTTTCTTCTGTCTGGTCCTGTGACTTTGTTTTTTTCTTAAGTAACCCTGTACAGACTGGATGTGGTCTCCAAACAAAGCCACAGCTGTGAGCATCCAATGCCACTGAGCACAATTGCCCCCACCAGCATCTTGCCCAGTCCCCTTCCCACTGATGACTCTATCCCAGGACTCATCTATTCTAGCTGCTTGCATGTAAAAACAGATAGAGAAGAGAGGAAATTTCCTTTTTCATTTGCATTCGTTAGAGTCTAGGTAGCCTCATAAATAACAAGGTGGTAGTAGTGGGGATTTTCAAAAGTCTCCTCCTGCATGGTATTCAGAGGTTGAAAATCAGAAGGTGAGACTTGTTGGCATTATGTAGGCAAGTGTGCAGAAAAATACTCTCTGAAAGCAGGACCCAACCTCTTCTGCATGTTGCCTTAGTAGGTTAATGCTGAATCACCCTTTGTGAACCTGCAAATGATTTAAAGCAGCTACATAAGGCACCTGACCAAAGCCTTCACCCCAGAATAATCTGGAAGAAGGCTCAGATTTCTGATTCAATATCTGTTTTTGTCATAGAGGATGACTGATTTCTGTCATACAGACTTGGAAACAGCTCTTTTTAAGATAACTTATCAACAGGAAAGCAGAGAGAGGCAAATGCATTAGTCTTTCAGTCCCTATGTATGAGAATGGGGATGGATTTCTGAGCTGTTGGCTTGAGCCTAAATACCAGCTCTGCACCACATGCATTTGGGACACTAGATAAATAAAGCCACCTACATTGCCTATGCATAACAGAAAACAGTGGACATCAGGAAAAAACCTCCTTTGACCTTTAGGAGGAGGTCATATCACCTGCCCTGACATATGGCTGAGAACACTCACACACTGCCGTGTCATTCCCCATCATCAGCAAAGCTGCATCCAGCCCTCATGAGCTCTCAGCGAACAAGCTGACTCTAGCACGGGAGGGAAAGCAAGGAGATCATCCTCTATCTTGACTCATCCCTACATAGCACTTCATGTCTTGAGCACCACAGAACAACAGCATGGGAGACACCAGCTTTGTACTGTGGTGGAGCATCTTCCTTGGTTCTCAGCCATGACTCTGCAGTTGGCAGTGCCAGGTCTGCCCCTAGTCATCCACCACAAGGACATCACGTATACATTCATTTTAAATATAGGAAGGTGATCCACTCCTCTACCACTGTGCAGCTAACTGATGCTTAGCCAATTAGATTGATCTGAGTGTCCTAAATGGGAAGTAGTCAGCTTTTAAGTAGATCATTGACAAAAATAGAAAATTAGAAGGACCTGGGAGCTATTTTGGTCTAGCCTTTGACTGTAAATGGTGTGGCTGGTAACTGAGAACACTGGCTCCATTACAAGTAAAAGCCCCATTTAGAGTAGGCAGATTAACTGAATCAAATAGATTAGCTTCTGTTTTTATGTCTTTATAAGTCTTTTGCTATGAGAAATACTCGTAACAAGGTCTACATTGCCTTATACCAAGGTTCCTTACAAAGGAAGCAATTAACCCCTACTATTCCCAAATACCTTCTCTCTTTCATGTGTATCCAACTATTGCTGTAAACCAATGTTTTCAGATGTTGTCTCTTGATTCAGAGCACCAATACGCATACATGAAAATGCAACTCATATCCTGTAGCAATATCAGAGGACTTCAGTTTCCACGAGGTAAGATTGCTGCACTAAACCATAATTTGGAATGCAATATCCAGCCTCTGACCTCTGACTGACTTAATACTTGTCTCCCCCTATAGCATTTGAGAAATGTTAACGGTCTTTTTTTTTTTTTTCCCAGCCAACACCTGTGAGAGGGAGGGAAGTATCATTATCTCTGTTTTACAGAGGATCACCGTTAGCAGAAACAAGGTAAGGTCAAGGTTATCTGAAATGTCTACAACCCAGCCAGAAATAGTTCTTCTGGGTCCTATTGGGGCTTTAACCACGCATTGAAAAAGGTAAGAAATTTGGTCAAAATTGCTCTTGGAAGCCAAACTTCCTCTGATAGTAGAAGAACACTTAATCCTGCAAAAAGTGTCACAAATGCCAGTGGATGAAAGCTGAAATAAAGCACTGAAATAGACTGTATTTTTCTGAATTGTCAGGATAACTAATCTTACCATCATCTGCCAAAGACAGAGTGGAATCCCCATCACTGTGAGTACTTCAGTCAAGAGTGGATGCCTTTTTCAAGCTCATTTGGAATCTATGAGCTCGATGTGAAATGATATCTTATGGTCTGAATTATGTAGGAGGTTAGACTAAAAGATCATCATAAACCCTTCTAGCCTTAAAGTCTATGACAGATTAGTGTCTTTCATATGGATAGTTCCTGCTCTCAGCAGATGTTGAATTATTTCAGCATTTAAGTGTTTTGCTGCTGGCTCTGATAGGATTCAGTGTTCCTACCATTCTGCCTTCCAGCTCTTTATCTTCAAGAGAATGTCCTGCTGGTAAGGGCTGACATGAGCTTTGTTTTCCAGTCATCATTTTATTATAACAAGCACTGGATCCAAAAATGGACTGACAACCCATGATAAGACAGTGGCAGAATATCAATTTACAACCTCTTTCTCAAGACAGGCACAGCCCAGAAACACCAACAGAACACATGGAGGAAATGCTTGAAAAGCACTTCCTATGCTATTTTGCTCATGTTGCTCCAATATGCCAAGAATACTCAAGAATACCTGGCTGGGAAATTTCCAAACAATATCTGGGATGCTAGAATTGGGCTTTAGTAGACAACACCTCCTAATATATCACCTTGGACTGATGTCCCTTGAGGAGAAACCTACTGTTAGAGTCCAGCCTAATTGTAAAGTCATGGAATAATTTAGGTTGGAAGGGACCTCTGGAGACCCCTACTCCAACCTCTGCTCAAAATAGGGTCAACTTGAGAGCTGTCTGCTCCAGTTTTGAATATCATCAAGGATGGAGAATCCCCACACTCAAACTAATTGAAGAAGAGCACTAAATAATGGAGCCATATGGAGTATACACATTCTGACATATATAATAGAGAAAGTTTCTGGAAAGTCCCGCAATAACTTGTGCTGGAAGTTCATCTGTTTACTGCAATCACAGTGACCTGGAAAAGGGGTGAGCAATGAAATGACCAAGTGATCAGCTGCTAAAAGTTATCCAGGATTTTCAGATCTAAGCTTGAATGTGAATAATTGCAGGAGGATCTCATGACACTGAATGACCAGGCAATGAAACCACTGGTAAAATTCAGTGTCAATTAGTGCAGGTTAATGTATGTGGGAGAAATCATCCTAGCCATACACAGGAAAAGGATTAGAGTCATTGTGAGTAATTGTCTGAAAATACCAGCTCAGTCACTTTGAAAAAGAGAGTGATAGGAATTATCAGAGAAGGGCAGAGAACAAATAAAGTCTATTGCATACCCCCAAATTGTGGAGATTTTAGACATTCTTGATCATGTGTTCTTAATAAGGAGATAGCAAAATGACAAAATCTAGCATGGAGGGACCTGGAATGGCATCCATATGCCAAGTAACTGAATCAACTCTCCAGCTGTAAAAAAGCTGATAGAGGAATGGGTCCCTGGATGCAGTGGCACCAGAAACAGCCTGCTCTATCTGCAGATATAATTTCCTCCAGCCCTGGCTTAGGTTCTTTGCAAAAAGCATGACTACTCACTGCTCATACCAGTGCACCCAGATGTCACCCATAACCTGTGCAGAGGATGGGGTAGTTAGCAGACTGAGATCATTTAGGTATTTCATTCTGAGATGGCCAAATTACATATATGTGGCAAGGTCTACCAGAAACCCACCCTTTTAGTCTGCAGAGGTAGACTGAGACAAGGAAAGAAAGCCAGAGACAAACCTCTGACTCACAGGTGCTCGGGTGTGATAAGAATAAACGAGAAATGGTTCAAAACAAGCTGCGCCTTTCACACCCGCAGGCCCCATAAGGGGACAGTAACAACCACCTATTCTTTGAGTGGCATCAGGAACAGCAGGGATTCCAGTTTATGCCATTACTATTTGCTTATAAATAGTATCAGTGGGTGGAAACTCCCATTTCCTGTTTTGTATGGGAACAAATCATGCTACAAGTCTCCAGTTTCTCCAGAAATATCAGCATCAGGGGACGCAACAGGTTCAATAGCTCAAGAGACAAAGTCTGGGCAACAAGAGCAGCAGACAGGCAAACTATACTGCATGTGCCAAACTGGGGCTGGTGCACAAAATCGGGCTCATCTGTTACTGTTCCCAGGTAATGAGTCCAGTGAAGTAAAAGCAGTCTGCTCCTCTGATTGAAAAGAGCTTTCTCCAGGTCTCAGCCACGTGTGGCTGTAAGAGGCAGGGACCTGTCAGGGGCTTCTGTGATAGATGAACAAATGCATTTTCAGTGGATAGAAGACAGTCCTTTCTAGAGAGACTTTCATACAAAGTGCTAAACACACTGGAAGACTTATGATGTAAGACATTAAAAACTAGGATGCCAAAATGGTCAAGTTGGTAGTTGCCACCCATACTCAAGACCAACTTTCCAGATAGTATGTACAGACCCTCACCATAGAGCTCTTAGTTTGATGAGCATCAACCAAATGGATATGGGCTTCTTCTCCTTGTATAATCAGTGTTTAAATCACAAATTGGTCCTTCGTGGTAGTAGTAGGTTGACTTCATCATCTTACAGAGTACTAAAACACTGGTATTCTTAATAATGAGTCCTGCAAAACCATGCAAGCTCTGAAATAATGCTAAAAACATGCTGCTTTTAAGTTTCAGTTGTGCCTGACAGGTTTCAGAAACCAAAACTCAACCACACAAAGCTTTGCAAACAGAGAGTGACAGGAAAGTTGGCCAGCACCCAAGCCCATCCTGACAGGGGAAACTGGCACAGCTGTTTCTGAAAACACCTACTCAGTTCACCCATGCACCGAGCAGTTTTACAAGTTAGTCATTAACCACCTCACCCCCACTGAGGCACACACGGGCTATAATAACTTAGTGATGTGGCTCTCCTCAGCTGAGCACCTTGTAGGCATGTAATGGATCTAAACCCGCACACACCTCTTGTGGGGTCTTGGGGAGGTATGGAAAGAAGGAGCCTTGGAAGGAAACTCCCATGCTGTTTTCCATGGTACTTCAGCTGCCAAAGAGGAGTCAGGATCCTCTGTTGGTGCACCCCCAAGTGACAAAGATGAGTTACAAAAAGTCAGCTGAGGCATTACAGTACCTGAAAATAGCTGCCAGAAGCTGCATTGCATGGTAGTGCTCACTGGCAACAGCTCACCCAGGACATGAGAAACCAGAGTTCCTCCTCCACCTGGCAAAGATTCGACTCCCCATGTCGCAGGAAGGTGACTTAAACAGAGGGGCACTGGTGCTACTGGGTCAAGGCATGGCCTGTTGAGCTTGGCCTAACAGGTAGCCACAAAAGTAAGACTCATGGAGCTAGAAATATCTCAGGTTGAGAGAAATAAGACCTGGTAATGTGGGCATTCAGCAGAGGCCTGGCTCCTACTTCTTGCTCCAGCTGGCTATCCTTATCACTAGGCCATACCTCCAGCCCGCAGGACAAACTGCCAGCTAAGCCATCCATATTTTCAGTGGCCTGTTACATCTTGAAGGGCCAGGAACAGATCATGCAGAAGAGGACCAACGCTTTTCTTCCATTTTGAAGAGATCTGCTTCAAGAAAGCAGCTTCCTGCTGTGGAACCCCTTGCCCATTGCCCCCCAGAGCAGGACAAGCCTCGCTAGCACAAGGAAGGATTTCCTGATCACCTTCTGGCACTTGGGGAGGCTGCCAGCAAGCACAGGGGGGCTGCAGTGAAAAGCTGGAGAGAACAATTGATAAAGAAAAGGTTTCCCTCCCCTTTGTTACAGTGATATTACGGAAGGAAACCAAACAAAAAAAGTTGTCACAGGGCTAAGATAACGTCCTGCACACTGTCTAATCCCCCTATAGGGCTCCCTCCGCTCTTCTGGGCTGGAAAGCCTGGGAAAGAGAACATGCTCCAGCCACAGAGCCTGAAGTCCTCGTCACTTGGTAGCATCTTTAGAACCCCCCACACCCCTAAATAATTTCTGCTGGTCTTGCTGTGGTAAGGTCCTGAGCATCACAGTACCACGCCTGCCCTCTCCCAGGCAGCGGCTGCGGTCGCACCTGCTTTCTTTCCTCTCCTGTGCACAGCCTTTTTGCAAGCACGGCGCTGCAGTCAGGGAGCAGGCCCGGTAGGTGGCATTTCCTCAGCTGCACACAGGATCTGGCCATGGCCATCCTGCGCTGCGAGAAGCAGGCCTCGCTGAGGACTGCCACGCTCCGGACTGCCACGCTCTTGAAGGATGGAGTTTTACTTCCATCTGGCAGCTCTCTGTGCAACAAATCAAGCGAGGCATTGTTAGTTTTAAGACAAAAGGGGAGGGGAAGAACAAAAGATCAGAGCAGAGCTGATTGCTGTCTTGTCGTCCTCCCTGTGGGGCTCTTTCCTGTTTATGAGAAGTTTGCTGAGGGCTACAGAGGAGCCTCGAGTCCAACCTCTGCTCCAGACAGCCTCGAGCCCCGGGGAGGAGGAAATGATTCCGAACTTGGCAGCACGAGGCCTGTCTGTGCCTGCACGTCCTGCCCCTCTCTTGAGAGCAGACAGCAGACCCTCTCGGAGGAGGCGTGCAGAGCATTGCTTTTTGTCTCAGCCCTCAAACTGAAGGCAAACTGAAACTGTCATGCCTAAGAGGATGCAGGGAACCCACTGGCCTGGTGGAATCCAGGATGTTGTGGTGTCAGCAGGGTGTCTAGAAATGAGGCCGTTCTGCAGTGCAATTGCCTAGTGCTGCGTGTGGTGACGAGCTGCCCTGCAAGGCAGTAACCACGCGAGGGGTTTCTTGCACAAGTGACTCAAAAGGAACAAGGAGCTCACACCTCCAGGCTGAGCCTACTTGCTATGCTCACGTGTGAACAATTTTGGCCTACAAATATCAGACGTGCTGCTAAATAGTCATGGGAAAACTCTCCCAGGTTGCATTTGCAAGGAGGTCGCATTTGCTGTGGCATTGCCAGAGTCCTTGTTCCTGCAATAAAGACAAGCGAGTAGGGTCCTGGTTTTTGATCTTTTTGAATTAGGATCGGCTTGAAACACAAGCATAACTGCAGCTCAGAATGGGCTGTACAGGAGCTCTGTCCTTCGGGAGCTCTGGTATACACCCAGAGTCTGGCAAGAGAGAGAGGCCCACATGTTGGCCAAACCATTCAAACCTGGTGTCTCCCCATTTTCCCATCCAAGCCTCCAGGCCTGAAGGCCTTCAGGCAACATTGTCCCCCTGGTTCAGCACAGAGCCTGCCTGCCCATCTGGCCACCAAAATCCACATCCTGGCCCTGAGGGACCTTCACCCTGCCCGGCACCCTTATGCTCAAAACGACCAGCTAAAATGTGCTTTTTGCTATGCCCTGGAAAAGCTCTTCTGAGGTGTCCAGGTGAACATATAAACCATCGCCATGGTACAACAAGGAGAGTGTCTGTGAGCAAGCATGGCTCAAAGGTACTCAGCTGACCAGCAAGACATTTTCCTCCTGACTGCCAGCTCTACAAATGCAGGCTGTGGTCTGAAACCCCCTACCAGGTCATGGGCACCTGGTCTATGTCTGGTGCCACTTCAGCTGTAGCTGTGGCTCGGGCAGGCTGTAGTCCTCCAGCACCCTGCTGTGTCTGCTGGCACAGGGACACCCCGGCTGTCAGGGCAGAAAGGAGACAGCTCAGCTTTCCAGCTCCAGATGAGTCTCCAAGGTTGGCAGTAAACAACCCACAGCAAATAGAGCACAAGTGACCACAAATACAATGAAGCGACAGAGGGCTGGAGTATTTTGCAAGTCAGGTGTGATTTGAGTAGAGTTGGCTCTGGGTTTGCACGTAGGCAGGGCACAAAATCCCTGCTGACCCAAACACAGCATGTCCTACAAGCTAAGAGAAGGACCTGGAGGAGAAGGAATTAGGGGCTGCATGCCCAAAGAGTCTTGCAAAGGTAGGACCTCACGCTGGCTTGTACCGCTGGTATAAGGAGGTGCTACTCAAAAGGGGGCAGAGTTATAGTTGCATCGTGTGAAAGATGTCTTTCCCTTTGCTGCCTTTCAGGCTGATTAATTCCTCATTTTAATTAACAGCTTCCCCAGCCCAGGGGGTCCTCACCTTGCAGGGCTCTTCCCTCCTGCAGCCTCACTTAGCTGATGTTTCTCAGGATCTCCCCACGGCCAGGTCCTTCTCTGCCTGGTGGAGCAGCCTCCAGAGCAGCCGCGTGCGGGGGCCTCCTCACCCCAGGGAGGTGAGGCTGTCAGCCACAGAAAAGCTGTTGTTCTCCAAGGCAAAGCCTGTAAGTGTCCCCCCAAGGACAGGCCGGTGCCAAAGGACACGCTTGAGCTGGGGTGACACGTCCCACCCGGGCAGTGGCCTGTACCCCTGCCAGTGCACTGCAGGTGGCCACAGCAACTGCAAGCTGTCCTGAAACTGGAGCCTTTATGACTTGTTAGATAACAGATATGGTCCATTAGTTTGGCAGGCCGACAGGCCCCGGTGCCAAAAAAGCCCATCTCTACTCAAAAGGGACACTGTTAATGGTAACTCAAGAGGATGCAACAGAAGAAAATAAACAACAGTTGAGGCAGTTGGTGTAATTGGCCAGCAGATGAAAATAAATTTATGCCAGCTTGTGAATACGGCTGCTGAGCATGATTCAGTGTGTAAATCGTGTGGCGCAGAGCACAGGGCAGGCAGAAATAAAATTAAGTGAGAGACAAAGGCCAGGCTGCCTCTCAGAGGATATCACAGCCCCAGCCACCCAGCTTTTCCCATTTACACCCATTTCACTCACATGTGTCCCCTGATGTCACCAACGTGTGGTTTTCCCAGCCAGCCATAATCTAATTCAGGAGAGACATATGCCTGAGCCACTGCTTAGACAAACACCAAAACGACCCCAAACCCAAGCAGAATTAAAAAAAAAAAAAAAAAAAAAAAAGATGTCTGCAGAAAATCCCAACCATTTCAAGTGCTCTTTGAGCACCATACATGAATAACAAAGAGGGTGCCTGCCATTTATTCCTTTGCGGATCACTTTTAAGATCAGCTTTTGTTCCGCACTTTTTAGAGCAGCTCAAGTCCAATGGATAAAAATTCCATTCCCAGGAGCACACAAGAAAGAACCGGGAGCCCTGGGCTGCACATTTCACCTTTACTTTTTTATCATTATTATTCTGTGCTATAAATGTTCAGCGTAGTCTTAACACATTGAGCCTGCATCTTCCTTTTTGCTGTCGGGATGACAACTTGGAAATTGGGATTCTGCAAGAAGAAAATTAGGATGGAGGCTATAGATGGTGTGAATCATCTAGAGAAAAAGTAAGACCTCAGCCAGGCTGGATGGGAACCTACTGAATGTGAACATAACCTGTGCTTTGCAGATGCTGCATCTGGATCTTACAGGCAGCAGAGGAGAAAATCTCTCTCCTTTTCCCATCCTGACCTGGATACGTATAAAACAATTTAGACACCTACTCATCTCCTAGTTTAGCTGCAAACCGCATGCTCTCATCTCTGCAAAGCACCGACCTACCTTTGCAGGAAAGCTCCAGTTCTTGCTCACACAAAAGTGGTTTCAAAGGCAGAGGAGCCCCAGTGCTCATGTTCTCTCCCACCTTCACAAGGACATCCGAACTTGTTGCCGTCTCAAGCCCATCCTTCGCAGAGAGCTGGGGGCCTCCTTCCTACAGAAAGAGCACAGAAACATCAACAAGCTACCAGCAAGATCTGGCTTTCATGCCTTTTTTCTCAAACTGATGGGCTGTTTGTTTCCCTCTCAAATCCTGATTTGTATCACTCTGTGTTTTTCAAAAAACAGTCAACTAAGTCACAATGCTAAGCAGCGAGGTCACTATAAACTCTGCATAAGATGTTATCACTACAGTTCTAAAATTCTTTCCGTCTTTGCTTTGACTGCCTTGTTTTCCAGAGCCATATGGAAAGACCCTCCCACTGCTTCTCAGCAAAATATAGATATGAGAATTCTCAAGGGCTATGTCTTAGATAACAAAGACACCAGAATTTCCTTGACAATTATAACTCTAAGAATTAGAATTTTTCCTTTTTTTAATTATAGAAGAAATATTTGGGCCAGATTTTCAAGGATTAGTTCAAATCCCATTTAGGCACAGCAAATGAATGGCCTGTTTTTTCCCCAGAACTTAGAGGCAGAGTGCTGAGCTCTTTGAAAAAATGATGTCATGACAGTCACATGGGGAGCTGCTGGAGGCAGAGGCCTTCTACCAAACCTTGCCCCACACAGCTTCCCCTGCTTACATCATCGCTCCTCTGTAAAGCTTCCAACAGAGCTTGGGAAATAACTGGTAGCATCAGACAGCTGGAGGAGGTAGGGACCACTGAAGTTAGTGTTGCTAGATATGGCTGGCATATTTAAGCAAATTTGTTTTCATACTATGATGGGATGCACAGACTTACTGAAACTGAGGCCAAGAAGATCCACAGCGGTCACCTAACCTGGCCTCTCATGGCCAGTACACAAACCATTTCCTTGTTTGAATATGACAAATGCATCCATAGCATGACCACAATGTCTCCTAGGCATAAAGCGTTTTAGGGTAAGGTTAACTAATTAACCATGAATTGTATTTCTATCCTACTTGAAACCACACCATTCCTTTGTGAAAGCTGTTTGTGGCCACATGTGGTTGTACGCAGACATGTGGACGCACTCACTGCTGCGTTATGTCTGACGGTGAGGAAACTCCAATTTGTATCTTTGTACCTGCAAAGCCATTCATCCAAAGTCCTCCAACTGCCTTGCAAATATTAATTGATGACTCACATGCCAGGGACGTAGGTAAATATCAACTCCCCTATTTTATGGACAGGTCAACTGTTGCATAATGACAGTTGATTTCATTCAGAAACTAAAACTAAAAGGTCATATGGTCATTTTCTGTTTTAAGCATTATATCCCATTCCCTGCGTTGTGTAATGTTACTCCATGTTATGCAACAATTTTTCCCAGTATTTAACATGTGTTTCTATCCTAAATTCTGCTGGCTTCTGTGATTGTCCGTTCTGCAACCATAGATAAGTGTTCTGCTTATTTACTGGAGATCTCCCTTATCTGCAGGCTTTCATCATATTTTGAGGTCCTTGATAGATCCCATCCCTACAAAGCACCACCAAGCCCCATACACAGGCCCTGGTGGGGAGTGTTTGGACCCAAACCTTGAGACTGCATCACTGGGACAAGCTGTGAACCAGACACTCTGACTTTTAATGACTGTCCAGACACATCTGTAATCCTGCATCAAGCCCAGGTGGCAGGCATGTCTGCCCAGGTAACGGCTGGCAAACCTAAGCCATCACTTGAGGTTCGTTTTCAGCATTTGACACACAACATCCTCCTCTGTTTGGAGAAGCACCACTGATTTTTAACTCATCAGATCCCCCTGGGGTAGTGGGTGTGTTAAATCACACCTTGTACAGTGTGAGAGAAAAGGTGTGATCTCAGGACAGACTGTTTTGGAGAGTGACAGAATGGCTGTGGCACATATCTCAGCTGTGGGACAATTTCTGCTCTTATTTTTGGGACCTTCTGTTGCTGCTTCGTTATTAAAGTGTGCAGTGCTAGCCAGATTTAGCATTACTGTCTTGTTTGCATTGTGGGTAGTTCCAGATTTCATATCTCCAAGTTCATCTTCTGTTTGCTTTTCTCTTGTTGGCCAAACTTGTGGTAGAGCTCTGCTTGGGATGACAACACTGAGTTACAAAGGCTGGGTAGATAAGGAGCAGGAAATGTGTTTCTCTAATGGATAGAAATTCAGTATCAAGATATCAGGGTCAAGCAGAAAATGCAGTTTTTTACCCCTTCTTTTTACACACACCCCCTTTTTTTTTTGGAAACATGATGAAACAACAGTGCTATTTTTGTCACAGCTACAACATGGCTGGTAAGAAATGGTGCTAGAGGCTGTTACTTGACTCTCCTCCCTCTGCCCCAGTGTCCCATGGAGGATGTCCTGAGCAAATCAATCAGCTTTGACAAGACTGTGACAAAACATACAGCCCAGGAACATCACCATGAGAGTAGCCAGAAGCAAGTTTTGGTACCAGCTCGAGGAGAGCAATGGTCGGCCACAATCCAACCATCCACCTGGTTCTGTGTCTAATTCCTCTTAGACATGGGACAGGACAGCCCTCACATTGCCTCTGCCCCACATTGCACAAGCATGAGAGAGCCTTTCAAATAACAAGACAAGATATCATCCAATTTTTAAAAAACACATTGTCTTAGTATTTGTTGTGGAAGTACCATGTTCATCCCACCACGATGGCAATGCATGCATTTTGACCCATGCCTACCCATCCAATAGCCATGCTGCTGCTTGTTCGTAAAATATCATCTTCTGGGCAGGTTACCTTCAAACTGGCCTTCAGATTGGCTCTTCTTCCATGCATCTGTCCCAGCTCTCCTTCCTAACCCAGTGATGTTGGAGGACTTGACCTAGGAATAACCACAGCTCAGTATGGGTTAGAAAGATGAAGAGCAAACACCACTCACCAAAGGTACCCCCTGTCCTGGTCAACAGCAGTTGAAGTTAAACAGCATCTTCCAAAAGGACCATTTTACTCTTAGACCAGCTCTTTAACTTTTTTTCTTTCTCTTTTTTTTGCAGCACAGAAGGGGAAACACTAGCCTTACTGACCGAGAACTTTGTTTTGTGGAATGAAAACCAGCAATGCTGAGGAAGAACATAAGCTTGAGTAGGAACCATGCTCAAACGAATGCCCTATTGTGAGATAAGTTTTCCTTTCAGCAATGAATCAACATAATAATCCATCTGTAACATTAGATGCGTCTGCCTGTATTACAGCAAAGGGCCATCTGCCCATCTGCATATATGTTCAAAACGCTCCTGGGACAGCTACGATGGTCTCTTAATGAAAGCTGCTCAGCAATTAGTACTTAAGTGAAATCATGCCTATGTGCTTCTGAGCCCTCATTTGTCCTTCCCACTCCAGTGCAACAAGTGTCCATAACTTTTTGTTTGTTTGTTTGTTTTTATTCCAGCAATTTCTTTTGAGGGCAGGTGGGGAGGGGTGAGCACGTTCTGATTCCTGCGACAGCAGGAGCCAAGCGGAGTTGTTATCGACATATGTCCGGTGTGAGCCGCGCAGCCGTGAATTAGGGGGGCAAACTGCTCATCGCTTCCAAAATACCCACCTGCTCGGGGGCCAGGCTGCAGCAAAGCCATCCACTGCGTGGCTCCATCTGTCCGATAAACAGGCTGCGGATTTGCTGAGAGCTGAATCGTTTTGCCTCTATTTACTTCCTTTTCTTTCCCTCTCCTCTCCCCCCTCTTCTAATTGGAGCTACACTTGAAAGGTGCAGACACCCACAAAAACAAGGCTGCACAATGAGGCTGACGTTCGTTAAACTGCTTCAACCGAAACCCATGCCCAGCTCTGCCAGAGGCTCTCTCAGAGGTTTCAAGGTCCAGCCCCAAAGGTTAGATCGAGCACTGGACTCCAGCGCTGACCCCGGGCTGGGAATCGTACCCCCGAGCAAAGCATAAGAAAGCCGTGGAAATTGTATGTGTCAGCATCGTAGTGTCCAGGCAACAGTTGTCAGGAAATGCAGCTTCTTGGAGGAAGTCTTCCCTTGCCGTCCATAGCCCAGAATCATCCCAGCAGTCCTGTCATTGGAAAAATACGGATATTTCTGTTCCTGATGCAAGAAAATGACAGCCAGGAGGCTGAATTATTCCCAGTCTGGAAAGCACAGAGTGCTGCATGAAGTGTCTAGGCCAGGACATATTATGGTCATCATTAATTTTCTTCATCTAGTTGCTTAACCTCATTAGGGAAACATTGGACTCCTTCTTTAATCAGACCTCCCATTTCACTTCCAAAGGCAAGAGAAAAAAAAAAAAAAGCGAACTGCTCGTGATTCTAAATACATTTTTACTGAAAACACTGAATAACTTCTACCAGACAGCAAAGACATCCTAGGAAGGCATGGTATTTTCCTACAAGCCTGGACTATCTCTGTAGAAATCAGTTAAATACTTAGGCCAGCTACATGCAAAAGGCATTAAAATTAGACAGTAAGAGCTGTTTGCAAGAATTAACATCAGAAGAAGCACTGACTTTCCAGTGACAGAGTGACAAGTGGAGAATGAGTGTCCAAACACATGACAAGTCAAAGAGCAGCTCGCTTTTCTGGGAAAAGCCCTCCTCCCCGCAGGGACCTGGGGTTTTCTTTCTGCGGTCGCTCCCCAGCAGCAGCTCCAGGGAGTAGATGGGAGAGTGCTGAGAGGATCTGAAAGATGCATCAAGTTACTCAAGCATTTAGGTTTGCAGGGGTGGGTTTCAACACCACCTGAAGCTCCAGCCCCAGGCACAGCTCTCAGCCTTCAAACAGATGAATTGCCAGGCGTATTTTTCCAGCCCTGCTCCCACCTCTGCCCCAAAAGAAGGGCTACTTTTGCCATTGGCTTCACAGTGCAGTGCTCCCGGGCACCGGTGGCTGTTTGGAAATGATAAGGAACCCAACCGACGTCCCAGCAGCGACTGGCGGGCAGCCAGCGAGCCTGCGGCAGGGCCGGAGCCTGGCGGACACAGCTGGAGGGAGAGCAGCGCTATCGGTGGGCCACAGGCTGCCCCATCTCCTACCGCAGCACCCTGGGCTCCCTCCGGCCGCCTCGGCTCGTGGCGGTCACTCCTGCTGCCAGCCTGCCGCTCACCTTCGCATGGCTGAGAGAGCTCTGGGAACAGATAGGTCCGGGAAAGGTCTGCGGGGCATCCTAAGGGGGTTTTGTGGGGTGTAGGAGCCTGGGGAAGTATTGCAAGCTCACCTGTGTGGGGACTGCTGCATGCAGAGCACTGATCTGCTCCCCTCACCCAGGCAGCCCTCCTGCTTTTTGCATGGGGTAGGGTGCTGAGCGGGCACCTCAGCGCGGGGCAGCGACGGAAACAGAACCCACCGAGCTGCCCTCTGGGGCAGGAGTGCCCACAGGGCAGCTGCAAAAGCCCTGGACTCACACACTCAATCTTTGATGGCCCCGAGTGACTCACGCGGGACCCCCCACACCCTGCTTACAGCCCGGGACATCATTTCAGCCCAGTCTGGGGCCACCCGTCCATGCCCAGTGATGCTGGTCCGCAGCTGTGCCCAGTTTCAGACAAAACCATTCTCGCTGCAATGAAGAGATGAAGGCTGGATGGAGGAGGACAGGGCAGTGGGCAGGGCGGGGTGTAAAGATGGCTTTACAAAGGCCACTTGCACTGATCTTGGGGAGCAGGCATTCCCCCCCCCCCCTCCCCCCCCCAAACACCCTGGAGCCTCTGTGCACACCCAAAGTTAAAGTTTCAGCTGGCAAAGGGCAAGCCCTGTCCTGACGCACCGCAACTACGCGCAGCGGCTCATCAAGCACCCTGGCTAATGAGCAAGCCCAAATTACAAAGCCTGGCTCACCGCGTTGGCTGGGGGCCCAGCTGCCTTGCTGCAGCCCCCCTGTTTGCATAAGCATCAGTGGGGGGAGCGGGGCAGCCCAACAGCTGGCCATTCGCAAAGTGGATTATAGCACCCTTTTGTCCCCACGCCTGGCTTGCTCCGCTTGCATATTCAAGGTTTTCCCCCCAGCTTGGGCGTCTCCTTTGCTGGGGAGCCAGCCGTGCTCAAGCGATGCACTTTGCTCCTGACATTGGGTCTACAACGTCTGGGTGAAGAAAATGTAATCAGATCCATCAGGGAACAAGCCTTTGGGCCAGAGGAGTTAACCTGAACGTGCAAAATTGAGGTTTGATGCCACCACCTGCAAGTGAATTTAGAACAGGTGCAGCTCTGAATGCTGGAGTGTATGGAAAACACAGCATTGGAGGAAGTAGCCAGGAAAAAAAATACACCTAGGAGTGGCTCTTTTCCTGTCTGAGAGGCACCAGGGTCACTGCCACCGTTCTTAACAGCTCTCACTATGCAAGAAAGGTACAAGCCTTAAGGAGTTCAAGGTCTAGATAGCTTTGTGTACGCACAAACAAGTCTTGCATCCCCAGTCCTTTCCTGGTCACGGCTTAAAATTACATTCCTTTCTGAAAGAGAAATAGTTTTAGGAAACTCTTCTTGGCAAACAGGATTCAAAGATTATCACAGCTGTTCCCATTAGCCCTAACTAAGGTAGGCTGATAGAAATGCCTTCCTTTAGAAGGAATATGTTTTGGATCAAAACAAGAACAATAAAACAGGGTTGGACAACTTGCACTTGCTACAGCTATGACAGTGTGCCACAAACCTTCTGGTTTAAATGATGATCTATATTGGATTCTTTTTTTCTATTCAAATTTCTCTTTAGTTCTGTTGATTTCCAGGTTTTCCCTCTTGCTTCTGTTCCCATTTTCTCATGTACTAGACAAACTCCAATATAACATTTGAAATCAGAACATTCACATTAGGCAGACAAGTCGCACACTCTCACCCTGCCCTAGATCACAGAGAATAGCTCTAAGAATATTTGCCCAACATTTTTCCATTACAAGACCCTGTTTTTAGACTTGTTTTCAATGGCTTAAAAGTGTTCAGGCTGAAGTTTTTCCATGTCAGGTACTTGCTTTGGGCTGATTTCTTCAATTTGTTAAAAAAAAAAATTTAAAAATGCTGAAATGGTTCAGCATTCTTCATGTGAAGATAAGGAGAAAAATACTGTGCTTTGCTGAAAACAAACAAACAAAAAAACCCACCACCACCTCTTCATAGTCATCCTACTAAAAAATCTTAGCATCTATAGGGACTTAATTTTGGCAAGGCTAGTGTCACTAATGAGCATTTGTGATTCCTATACAATTTAATCTAATTTTGGTCTTGCATTAAGGGCTGGAATAAACACCAGTTTGTAAACTCTTCTTTGAGGTTTGAGACTTCAGCAACTTAGCCCTCTGAAAATCTCATACATGCTGCCTGGATAACCCCCACACCACCCAAACTGTTCAGATGAACCAGCTCTGGACAGGGTTTTCCAAAATGAAAGCGGATGATGGATGTAAATCAGCAGCACATGTGCATGGGGGACTGAATAGTTTGATGGGGGTGTGGGAATGGAGAAGCAGAAGGGATTGATATAACACAGAGAGGAAAAACAGAAGTAGATCTTGTAATAGCCAGACCAAAATCTCCTGTCATGCCACCTAGGCATAAAAGGAGATGAAAATTGCAAAGTCCTCCAGAATTCACAAATAGCAGATGTAAAGCTGCCTGCAGAGTTGTAACTCACTCTCATGCACCTCTGCCTTATGCAAGATTCTCTGTTCATGTAACCACGTGCTCCCTCTTCCATGGGAACACGTCTCATTCTGTGCATGGAAAAAGCCACTGGGATGATGAAGCAGGGTCATGCAACAAAATCAGGCCATGGTATTTTGAACTGCAGCCTCATTAGCTGCAGAAAAAAGCAAAAACAGGTATCGCCATAGCTGCCGAGCCACGAGCCGCAGCTCTGACACTTCCAAAAACGTGTTTAGGCCATGCCTCAGAAACCTCACCTGATGGACAGTAGTGTCAAGATGAAACAGGTTCAAGAGCAAAGACGAGAAGAGAAGGCAGCTAGGACAGTTGGATGTCACCCCAGTCCATTGCCGGGTGTTCTGGGAGTATTTTCTTCTTCCACACTACTGCAGGGAAGAGTTCAGCCACATCCGTTTTGGCAAGTGGGACACAAGTTTTGAGTACCCAACAGCACAGCCCTCACTTTAAATTCCCATCACCAGCCAACATCAGACGAGCTTACCTGAATTAGGGCACTGCATTTCCTTGTCCAAACTGAGATGTCAGGAAACATTTAATCTTATGGTTTGGGTTTTAATAGTATAAAAAGTGAGATGCTGCTTTAAGGAAGTTTTCAGCTCGTCTCCACAGAGTTCATGCTCCTCCAGCTCAAATCACTCGCAGCATAGGTATCTAACTTAGTTTGCAATAGCAAAAATCCTCCATAAAAACAGTACTGCCGTATGGGCCCGAGTAGCTGCAGATAGTGAAAGCACCCTCATTTCCTCCTAGTAAATACCAGCTTTCAGCATACCAATGATTGCTGTGCTGACCAGATGGTGGTGGGAGCAGTAGCTTGGATGATGTTAATTACACACAAACTCCAAAACAACTGATGTCAAAACTCACTTTGAAAACACACCAGAATGGGCTGTTGAGCATATGGCAGCAACGCTCCTCTGAAACTGTCTGAAACTGTATTTTGTGTGTGTTAAACAGCGAACAAGCTCCACCAAGGGGTCCAAGGATAAGCAGCCACAGTGGCAGGGGCCCAGATCCTGGCTATTTGATGCTGGTGAAGGAAAAGGCATATGGCTACGTGCTGGAAATGCCCACAGCTCCTGAACCAGGTCCTTTGCAGGCTGAGAACATGCAACGCATGCCATCTACCCAAGCAGTTTGGCTCTTTTAAGGACAAGGCAGAAGCCTTGAAGGAAATGTCTGGGGTAATCTAAGCTGCACTGGATGATCTCCAACGAGAGAATGGAGACTGCTTTGAAAGCTCGGTGTGCAAGCACACAGATCTACAGATACTATGGTACTTTTAAAAACTTAACACTGTACAGTACGCAAAACGCACAGTGAAAAGTTTGAGAAAAAGTTATGAGGAGCTCTGCCGGTCACCACCAAGGACTTTTTGTCAAACTTGTGTTTTCAGAGGCGCTACAGGGTCTAGCTGTACACCAACAGCTTAACCAGCATCTTTACCTCTGTTTTCCAATTGCAGGGGAAGTCAGCAGGGACCGCCCCACCAGCATGGACTTGGACACTGCCAGGTACAGACACAGGTGTTTCAGAAAGATGATTTAGGCCAAGCTTACAAAATAGAGGCCTATTTTCTGGTAAATGGCAACTCTGAATAGGATCTACATATTATAGTTGAACCATGCACTGGGAGCTCCTATCTCTACTCCAGAGTGCTTTCCTTGACATGTTATTCTCAACTCTTCCTCCAGCAGTTATTTACCTTGCAACTTTTAGGCTTGCTTGGAAATACAAGTTGTACAGATGCAAAGGAAAACAGGGCAGGAAAGCACTGTGGGAAGCCAGCCAGCCTTTTCATCTCACTTAGAGGCAAGGGAAATGTAGCCATCACTCCTGACAGATGCTTACTCTTAACAGATCTGCATTTGTGGAAGAGCGACCATCTCTCCACACAGCTGCTCAGCGATTCCCTATCCTCATTTGTTATGTTAGGCCTCAGGAGAAAGTATCGCTTGCCCTAGCTGCAGCTTAAGCCCAGTCTACCACAAGATTTCAAACTCAATTCTTTCGGTGCTCCCTCAAGTGCATTTTCCCATGTTTCAATATATCAGTCATGGCACTCTCTACTGGACTCTGCACTCCTAAGTGCACTATCTCGAGTTGTGTACTTAATCCTGTGCTTCTCAGGAGCACCTGCACCTCCTGAGCCTTGACAAATATATCGCCGTTTGTGAACCTTAGCCTGAAGCTCAATTTTCTTCTACTGGCAGGACCAACTCCCAGCTCCCTTATCGGAAGAACTAGTTGGCCCAACACTGAATTTGTGCAGTTGTTCAACCCCATCTAAATTTAGTGCCTTGCTGAAAAGGATCTTGTCTTTCCCCATCTCCTCCCTGTTGCAATCATTTCTACAGGTTGCCAAGACTATTTTAAATTCTAATGCTATCTTATCTTTCACATCTGTCCAGCTTCCTGTTGACTACAAATTTAACATGCATACTACTTTGTTAGCCCAGTTGCTAATAAAAATGAGAGATAAATGACCTAGAATAACTCCCCTAACCCCTTGCAGTTTTCTGTTCTGACACTGGCTGCAAGACGGAAGGAAACCACTCCCAGACCCAGGCTGCTTACAGCCGAGCTCAGCCACTACCAAATACAATTCAATCTCTGAAACCACATTTTCCCCTTTTGCAAACGGCCTTCTTTATTTGCCCAAAACAGCCACTACAGATTTTATCCTGTAATCTAGTGTAACAGAAGTGCCAAATTCATCATCTATTAATTTCTTTTGGAGTAGGTCTTGATATCTTATGTATGATGCAAGGCCAAAGCCTGCCCCAGCTGAAATAACTTCTAACCAGTAACTCCTTTTACTCTTGGTTCTCATGTGGGATTACATTAGGGTCTGTAGACAAAGTGCACAGATTCCTTTCAGCCAATTTCTTCATTTGCTGTGTTCCTGCACAGCTGTTCAACTACTTATTTTTCTGTCACCAACTAATAAGAGCCTGAACTAGATAATTACTACTTCCTACTTTCACAAAACTTGTTCTTCAGTATCTAAAACCACTCCTTTCTGTCTGTGTCTATGAAAGGGCTATTTAGAGTTTTAACAGCTGGCTGCCATGGGACTGGAGTCCTGTGTTAGCATAAGCAAACACATCTGTACTTTAACTTGGGAAACCCCTTCCTACCCCAAGTATGTGGGTAGGAATGTGGCTTTGTGTTGAGTGAAAACAATGTACCTACAGAAGGGAACCGCAGAGCCCTGCCTTTAAGGCTAGAGAAGTGAATTTGAGATCACAGCCAGACAATATTTCAGAGCTAGAATATTATCTGGTCTATTCTTGCCTTTGCTCTATTGCTGTCTTCTTATTAATAGCTGCAGTTCATGCTAAAGTTTTTTTTTTTTTTTCTTCTTCTTCTTCTCTCCTTGACAAAGTACATCTTACCTCCTTTTATTCATGCCCTTTGAGGTATTTTCTTCTTTTACTTCTTCCAGGAGCTTGTCTTCCTTGGAGGAAGAGGCAAATGGATTGCCACACTAGTTCTCATTCCATGTCATTACAGTTTTAACTCGAGTGCTTTCAAACAGGCAAATTGGCCTTTAAGTGATCCCTGTTGTACCATTGGCCTTCACTACAATCCTGCTTTAAAGTTGATTCAATTTTACTTACCTATATTGCTCAATTAAGAAAAAATACACAAAGAAGTGTAGTTCTGCAACTAGTAATTGCAGCCTAGGAAGGAGCTTAGTAGTCCCATTACCCACGATGACGGATCACTGCACTACAGAGCATTTCCCAGCTATCCACAAGGAAAAACAGCTGTACGTACCTTACTTGCCACTTCTTGAAACCAGATCTTTAGAGTGCAAAAATAGTGATTTTCATTTGCATAAAGTTATTTCCAATAGCTTGTGCATGTATATGCAGCATCACCTGCATGCTCTCTGCTACACAGGAGCAAATACCTGGAGGGTGAGATGCACGCTTAACAGGAGCTTCTGAAGGAACCGAAGGCTTTGCTCCAGTAGCATCTCCTTTATTTACTCATCTAGAAAAAGGAGGAGGATTTTCTGCTGCTACAGTGAGCAGCTTCACCATCTCCCACGCAATGTATATTAACACATCAAGAACCTAACAAGTCTTTTCAGTGTTCTTGCACCTTCGTATGCATGCATACCAGCATCAATATCACAGACCACTGCTGCTCTTAGTAGTACATGCAGTAGGAGTCATAAAAGCAATAAAAATATTTAGAGCTTCTTACTGGCTACCCAAACTTTTAGAATTTTGTACAAATAAGTTATGCAAGCTGGTTCAGTAATTAAAAGGCCAGTTCTTCTTACAACCAAAGGCTGACCCTAAGGCTGGAGCCTGTGTCACACCTTGCCTGGCTTTTGCCATATGCCTCAAGATACTCATTTCTCATTTTAATCACATTCTGTTAGGTGACTTAGAATGTCATATTTTCATTTTATGGTACAAGTTATCATAGGGAGCTGGCTCATTTAAGCAGACTAACACGATGCACTGAAATGCCATAATCTAAGCCTCTCCATTTCTATCCAATTTAAAAACTCCGTTTTGAGATTAATTTACCCCTTGATCAGGAAAATCCCTATTCCATCTGAACTAACAAAATAAGCATGTGTTGCAATAGTCTGCAATGAATACGCTATTAGAGATTATAGTGTACGTAACCACTGAGACACTTGTGGGATCCAGCATGAATTATTCCCCAGCTCCCCAGACTAACTTGACTTCACTTCCTTTTTAGATGACCAGAAGTCTGCCCTCCACCCAGTTCTGCACATAAATACCACATTACAGAATATGCCCCAGACTATACATTTTCCTCTAGTAAAATTCATAAACAGACACCAGTGCAAAGCAAAATGTCATTTTATTTAATTCAAGGACTATTTTCCTTCTAGTATTGCTGAAGGGATCACCTCCTGGGGAATTGATCATTACAAAGTCCCTGTCTAAAAGTTCAAGTGCTCTTGTTGTACATTCTTTTGAACCACAGAAAACATAATGACCAAGTAGGTGGGCAGCTACTTGCAGTTTTATCCCACCTAAATTAGCATTGCTTCAGGCTAGAAAACAATTCAAGTAGTAAAATCATGGAAAATGTTAACCTTTAAGGTCACTACCATATTTTGATCAAAAAGTCCCAAATGTATGAAAAGAACATTTGTACATATTATGAAGTTTTTTAACCAGACGCTGTCAAAGATGGCAGTTAAGTGTTTTGGACCAGCTGTCAACCAGGTATTTAAGAGTTCTGTCTGAAGGTTTATTACCAATTTCATTATGCAATTCACTTTTCACATTAAGCTCTTTAACAAAAGCAACATATACCCGCACCAGAATCACTGTAGACAGATTTAGTTTTATAGAATGCCCTTCTGAAAATTCATTTCAAAATAGAGATGCTTTTTCTCCAGAACTGTAAAAGCCATAAAAATGCAAAATATCTGTTAGGAAATTTTTTAATCAAAATTATTCCTTAATGTTCAAAATAACATTTAACCTCCTACTTTTTTTGTTGTTGTTGTTGTCATCCACATATTGATCAATAGACTAAACAGGTAACAATGGTTCACGTTTTTCCCCCACCTGAAACATTTCTTCTAACACAGGCCCAAGATAGGCAATACAGAGATTCAGGGACATGGATTATGCATGGCAAAAGGTAATCCTCTATCATTTTAATTTAGAACAACTCTGATTCTAGCACACAACTTTGAGTCTCAGTTGTTTTCAATCTGCTCTAGGTCCAAGTCCCCACAGTCTAGAGGAAAGATGCCCTCTTCAGTGCTCTCGCAATCACTTGTGTCCTCATCACTTTCACATACTGCAGCTGCTTTCTTATAATCCCTTGTTTTGAAGCTACCTTGGCATGACCCATGATGCCTTACTTCATCCAGCTGTTCTTTCATCGGACTGGAACCAGGGGTGATGATGTTCATAAGATCATTTGAGTCACATGGGGATGACACAATTGTCTTCATTTGTGTGTCATCATCATCATCTTCATAATCAAGGGAGCAAAGACTTTTGGAATTTTTTAAAGTCTGCAATTAAAAAAACATGAATATATTAACAATGACTGTACAGGAGGAGCAGAATAAATTCTCTAAGTTCTTGAACAGGCTGAGGGTATGTACTCAAGTTTAGAAAAGCACATGTTTAAAGTAATGTTGGAAACAATGTGGGACATGAAGAAAGAAGAAGGGCATTAACTCAACACACAATCTGGTTTTGCACAGATGTTTTGCCTATGTAGATTCCAGTTAGTGACAAAAATTAGCAGTCCCCTTATTTCTGTAGAAAAGTCCAAAAACCTAGCTTTACTCAACTAAATAAGAAACAACAAACATCCAATCTGACACATTAGCTTTCCAGCAAATCCAGAGCATAGCGGTTGGTAACATCAGCATTTAGGTCAAACAGCTGCACTGCAGCCTAGTCAACAATTAATTTCTCAAAGTTCCCAAGCGTGCAGATAGTGAGCCCTGCGGCCTCACCTCAAAGAGGTGAGTCTGCAGCAGGGCAACTGGCACATTTTGGTAACCTCAAAACAGAAGAAAGCCAAGCTTCTGCTGGAAGCATCTTTCTCCGGAGTCAGCTTAATTTGTCTTACATTTGGGTACCGTTTGAACAAGGGCTCAGGAATTTGAGAACTGTTTAAATGAAAAGTATATTAAAAACAGAGGGGCACTCACCTCTACTTAAAGGAAAAAGAAAACCTCAGTAAGTGTGCTACCTCTGTCCCTCAGATAAAGGAGTAAAAAGCCTAAGTTCCTCATGTAACTCTAACGGATCCTTGATGTAAATCCAAAAGCAGCATTTAACAACAAGGCCATACAGACAGAAGTTTGACTTTAATAAACGCAAAACTTCTAAATTCTGCCTCTTAAGAGCACACAGTGAGCATATAGAGTGAAATAGTCAGGGCTCCTTTCCAAGGTGGTAAGAGCCCAGACGATAACGTTGAGGTGGCTCTCAATATCTTACTCGTTACGTGACTCCAGTCTCGCATACACATAGCGATTAATTATTACAAGTAGATCCACAGGGAACAAAAATGGCTTTTCACACCCATTTTCAACTTCCCCCCTCAATTTGTCATTTGTTAAGTATTTTGTATTTGTTGATATATTCATATGACATAGGACCATTGCAACATTCATAGTATGTTATACTCCAGATGCTTTTCCAGAGCACTGGATAATCTTTCTACTCCACCACTGCACGTTAGCAGCCACATGAGCAGCTTACCAGATCTGTTAAGTGGCTTTTAAACAAAACTTCACAAATTCAGAGGAAATCTACAGCCAGCCTGTCTTGCCTGTATATAATTTCACAGAGGTAAAGTAAGTTGAAGTCACTGCTATTTATGGAACATCTTGCAGACAAGCCCACTGACACTCTTTGAGTTCATCCTTGGATATCCCTACATACAGTCTACACAGAAAGATTACTTAAGGGAAAAAACTTGGATAAAGGTGAGAAGCAAACCACTTGAGTTTTGGAATTCCCAGTCCAGCCAGGCTGTGGAGTGAACAGCAGAACTGGTAAGGGGGGTGGTTCACCATCACTGGAATCTTTCCATAGCTAAGACACTGCAGCAGTATTCCCCAGTCCTACACCAAATGCAAACACCTCAGTGCTACACTCTTCAGTACTGACCAGAGGTTTGTTATGCCTATATGGTGCACAGCTCTTGCTCTAACAGCTTTGATATTTTATAATGTATAGTAGATCATTAGCTAGCAAGCCATAGGTTTAAGGCCAGAAGGACCTGAGGGATAACAGTTTGCTTGGACAGACAGAAACAAGACTTCACGTAGGAGCTGGTTTATGCAAGTCCAAGAATTGCATCCAAAGATCAACCTTCAGAAAAAAAAAAAAGACCAACCATAGTTCTGTCAGGAGGAATTCACTAAAGTCTTTGTTAGCCTTGGTTAAAACCTACACCCTATTTCACATGCAACAGAATTGATAACCTTGCATAGTCAAAAGGCTTTCTACTACCAAGTTTCTCTCCCCTGTGAAAAAACAGTTTGGGTATAAAACACATTCCTGTTTTCAGAACACATTTCCACATAGCTCACTTACAGCTTATGCAAGCACAAACATTTGAGCTCCTTTTTATGACTAAGAGGTGTGAATTTCTCATATTTACTTAAAAGCAAACCAGCATATTTTGAAGTAGAAAGTGTTAAAGGATATTTTAATCTTATCTCATTGCTTTGAAAAAAGAACACATTTCCTGTTGTGCATCTCCGCACAGGGGACAATATTTCTAGTCCTTTAAATCTTACAGTAGACACTGGGAAGGAATCAAATAAAGGAAAGCTTTGAAAGATCTGCTTTCAGTGATTTAGAAAGGAATTCCCGAGTCCCCCTTCAAAATATCTTTTATTCAATTTACTGCTAGAAATTAATCCAACCACACAGCTGTCTTTCTAGAAGGTTTGTGTACATAAATGGAAAATTGCCTGTTAGCTGTACTGCGCTGAAACCACTTGAATGGGAACTTTTAGCTGGTTTCAACACAACAGCAAGTGCATTCAACTGGTTCTTTGTTCACCCACTTGTCACAACCGCACCGACCTAAAAATAGGTGGATTTATTATCTCGCAGCACAATCCCGCTTCTTTCACAAAGCAAGAAGGTAGAAATCGCAATGCATTCAAGCCCTCTAAACTGCAGCTTTACATGTTACGCTGGTACAGTACCACACCTTTCATGCACAATTGTGCTCCGCGGGGAGCCAGTGAGTACTTGCTCAATGGTCCTCATTCTATAAAGGATGCTGGACTGGCAAGACAAAAGAGTCCACAGTTGGCAATGGATAGAACTCAATCAGCTAAAAGTATTCTTTTGTGTAATGGGGGGGAAAAAAAGAAACTCAGTTTTAAAAGAAGGGAGGCGATAAAATGTCTGAATATTAAGAAAAAACTTTGTACCAAAAACAATGGTGGGGAGGGAAATAAAAGAAATCTCTCTAGACCCTTGCCATAAAAGCAAGCAAGAAAGGCCCAGAGCAGCTTGAAAGGAAGCTAATGTCTGTACTCTTTACTAAACCTCAAGTTCAGCAACTGATAATACATCACTTTCCACCTATAAAAAGCAATAAAAAGGTTGGTTTTGTTTTACTAACAAAACTAGAGCATTTGCTACAGCACTCAAGGGAAAACCAAGCCATTTACGTGCATTAAAGCCTAGCGCATAATGGGAGCAGCAGCTCTCCTGCTTCTTCCCCACGCCCCCCATCACGCCCCGCGCCCACCCGCTTCCCCCTCTTCCCCCTCGGTTGGAAGGGGGGCAGGATACAGCTGCTCCCAAGAGGGGCAGCTGCAGCAGCTGGCACCAAGCAGAGAGCAGAGCCACCTGAAGCCACAGCCCACCCTACTGCCTCTCAGGGGGCATCACCACAGGAATGGCAGCCCCCTGAAGCCACAGGCTTAGGGAGAGAGGCAATTATCAAATTAGTTACCTGGCTTGCTTTCTGTCCCATCCCGAGACTTCTGCCTATGGCTGCACAACACAGGAGATGCTGCTTTAAGAGATACTGGCACATAGGGTTTCTCCACTGTTAAGGTCTCCACCAGGGAGATGAAAGATGTGGGTAACATAAGTCCTCATGCTGAGGACATCCTGGAATTTCCTGGAATAATCAGCAACCGATCCAAGTGAAAAACACTGGAGAGGCAGCCTGAGCATGGAGCATCACAGCTTTTTCTGTTGCTTCCCTATATCTAGCCAGCTGATGACAAGGGGGAAGAAATTAGATTGGCTGTATACCCCTTTGAGGGCTCCACAGGTCCTTATTTCACTTCCTGGACCTGCTTTTCCTATAGCTTAGTCAGAATGGCAGAAAACCAAATGCCTTCACTGTTGGCAGCTCAGCTAAGTTTTAGCTCCGAAGCACCACATACAGCATGATGCATTAGCATCTCAGGCACTAACCTATCCCGCCCAAAGGTTACAGCTTAGCCTCAGCAATAATGAAGTCCAGCCATGCTACAAATTCACTACATTGAAGAAAAGAGATTTATGAAGCTAAGATGGAGACTTAAGAACTTTAAATTATGCAACCTGTCACAAAATACTCGTCCTAAACACTACGTTGAATCCTGCTGAAAACTGCCTTCTAAACATACCTCACCTGACATCACCTCCTATCACAAATGGATGTGAACAGAGATATCCCTTCCAATAAAATACATTTTCAGTTCATGCATCTAATTAGTTGTGCTAATATCACTCAGGTTGGAGACACGTACAGTGTTTATTGTAAACCACTGGATTTTGTAGATAGGTGACCGGGAAAGAATTTTTTCCTGCTCAGATGAGAAATCAAAGTATAGAAATGCATTAGGTTTTTGAATTAAAACATCTAAAAAGTGCTTCAAGTCAAAAAACATTGCATACTTTTAAATTAGACATTTGAAATAAATCAAAAGGGAGTCAATTTTTTCCTGCATTGAACCACAAAGCCAAGTAGTTAACAGAAACATTACTATTTATGTATTCCAGGGAAACGGATTCAAATTCATACAAAATTCCTGACACTTTCATGGACTAAATGTAATCTTTGATTAGACCCAATTGGGGGACTGAATACACTGTTCACTTTTTATAGCTCTGCAGTTATTCCTCATTTTCTTGAGGATTGTGTATTTTTATATTCTAATTTGAATATTTGAATATTCAAGATTACAATGGTTATTTCACTGTCAATACCTAGAAAGTAGAAAAATATTAAATATTGGATATGAATGGGAAAGAGAAAACAACCTCTACCATTTTGCCATGTAATTAGACAACTATAATAACCATTCTTTACATTAGAAATAAAATTACTGCTGTAGTTTTTTGTAGTCAAAGAAGGTAAATCCTCTTTGCAAAAGCAAGGGACCTAGCTAAGAATCAATACAAGCTGACACAGAGCAATATGGCTATGACTTGAAATAGAAGTTGTTCAGTACTTTGTCTCTGCTGTATCTTCAAAGGTAATTTTAATTTTTTAGATGTAAGTGCCCAGGAAGAGAAGCAAAATGACATCAACTCATTTCACATCAGATGCTAAACATGATCATGAAGTAAGAGGCTTTCATCTTCCACTAGCTAGACTATTCTAGATTTAAACATTCTGTTTTCTGGTATAGTCTACCATGAAAGCTGATCTATTTATTGGCCTAGATTTTTTTTATGCTCATTCTAAATTGTGCCACAGTATCCTTGTAAAGTTTATGAGCTGTAAGAACTCATGATTTAATTTGGCCTTTTTATTTAGCACTATTAGTTGAAAAAAATATGTCCCAATGAAATAGAAATATTTCTCTGAAATGCTGAGTTTGTCTAATTATACTCACATATGCAAAGATACAAGGCTATTCATCACATGAAAGAACTGACCGAAACTACTGGAATAGTTAAAGGTCTACCAAATGGACAAAGACTGGCAAGCAGGGGGAGGAAGCACATGTGCTCAATTAAGTTTCAGCATTAAGTGACAAACTAAGCCATTTAAGCAGATTAAAGAATAGTTTGAATATGTCAGTCTGAAGGTGTTTCTCTACACTGGATTTAAAACATTACTGCCATTTTACATTATCCTTTCTAAATTAAATTTTGGTTGGATAGGGACAGTTTAGCAGAGAGCCAATGGACACTTAAAGGAAACTCAGGTACAAGGGTTTTGCAGTTTCCACAAGCCCAGGACCAGTCAGAGGTCAACTTTTTTATTATTAGCTTCTAATTTGTCTTTAAAATAAGTGAGCTGATGCAATACTTAATGTAATACAGTCAAGAATATGATTCAATAGCAATATTAACATGAAGGGGGTGAACATATATAGCAATTTTCCCCTTATGTAAAACCCAGGCCAACATTAAACTGCATTTTTAAAAGTTTACAGTATGGAATTTTAATTAAGATGTTGGCATCTTACATTTTCCAAGTCTGTGGATTTGTGAACTGCGACCTTCTACCTTTGCTGTTTCAATAAGTATAAATCATGCAGTCTTTTATTATGGGAATGTGGAATTACATTCTACAAACATCAGGCCTACCTATTTCACCTGCTTGTAATTAAGTAAAAAAAAAGTTTCAACTGTTCTTAGTACCAGACCAGCAAGAATAAATACCTACAGATGCTATGAATTATTCCATTAGCTAATGTAGAAGAGGCTCACACAGTGGGTTTAACTGTTCTAAACTGGCTGATAATCAATATAGTGTCAGACAGAGTGGAACATGACGACATTTGCTTTGTTCAGCTGAATAATACAGTACAAGACTTTGGCCAGGGAGAAAGAAGATTAAGCCAAGTAAGCAACTACTAGATACAGCAGCAGTGTTCATCTGAAATGCACTGATGCATTAGAACAGAGGTTTCCTCAAAGGGAAAAGCCCCACCACAGAAAAGACTCAAAAGGCCATTGAAGTAGCAGGGAGAGTGGCCAGAGAAAAGGGTTCTAGCTCTCTTCTTGCAGAGGCAGCAGCTGCAGTAAGGGGTCTCTACCAGCATCAAAGCAAACTGCCCTGCCTTAAGGGAAACGACTCTTCGCACTTCATTAGTTATTTTCCTACTCCCTGCTGGATCCTAAGAACATCTCTAATATGGATAGCAGATTTATCCACCTCGCAGATGAGCCAAAGAGCTGGACAACGTGGAACTGGGCCTAAAAACTGCTTGTGCAGCTCAAGCACGAGAGGCTTCAGGCTGGCAAATTGACATCAAAGTGCATTAGTGAGTGACGGTGTGATGAACGAACAGCTGCACCGTTTGTGTTCATACGAGGATGAACACATCTGGTTTTGTAGTAGAATGGCAGAGGGAAACAATGGAACCACGTGCTCTCTCCAGAAATGATTCATGTTTTGCCAGCGTTGTTCCACCTTTTCCAGTTCACAAGCTTTTACCTTTCAGAAAAGAAATACGAGCTCTGGAAACAAGAAACAATTTATAGTACGTATTACCATCTTTGTTATTAAAACAAAGTCTCTACAAAGTCACTCCTTCATATTAGAGCAATAATGTCCAGTTAATACACAGATTTTAGAAAGATGAATCTAGTTTTCTGCAATTTAAACTGGGGGAAAAAAGGAAGCATACACATTGTTAGCACGAGCTTCACACAGACAGTTATCAATATACCTCACTGTTGTGCTGCTCAGTGATATCAACATTTTGAACAAGTACGCTGCTTAACAAAGAGGACAACTGCTAGCAGTATTGTCTCTCAATATTGCAGCATTCAGGATCTGAAAAACAGAAGACCACCCTTGGCAGCCAAAGCCTTCCAATGCATTAGCCCTCTGCCAGAGGAATTAAGGCTTGCATGGCTACCATCAGCCCCGAAACAACAAAATTCCCCCCCAAACCAAGAGTTTTACTGGGCATCCAGATTTCTAACTAGGTACATTCTAACAAGAAGAGAAAAAGCTGTTTTGTGGAAGCTCAACCACTCAGTCACATTTTGAAGTTCACTTACCATGCCAAAGTGTTCTCAAGTAACAAGGTTTAAGATGACCCATTATGCACCAGTGTAACACAGGACAGGATTCGACCCTTGTGGCTTCAAAACACGACCATATTGGCTTCATTTCCTGCCATTTATGTGTCATCTATTTTTATAGAGAACTTCTATTCCTGAGCACTTTAGCCAAGGTCTTATTCCTTCATGACTCTGCTATGAGCTGCAAACAATTACTTTCACGACTGAATCACACATGCACTGATTTTGAGTACATCCATGTACCACCTTCTTTCAAAGTTCTAGTGCATTCATTTTTCATCCTCACATCAAATATTTAAGTTGATACGATGGGTCAAATTTATAAAAAAATTAGAGAGGTAAACTCCCAACCCTAATTCTAAGGCTGCCCTCATTAGTTACTGACAGATGTCAGCCTCACCTATATTATTGGGTTATACTGGCACTCCATCATAACTAGCATTTTAAGGGATTCTATAATTGGGCCATAAAGCTCACTTCTGCCAGGGCAGGGGGATGGGAGAGAAAGGGAAACAGCTTCGGCTTGGGAACAGTTCCCCCTCCTTCTGACCAATTTTCCACTACAGAAATACTTGTCCAAAACAAAGCCTTAAGATCTTGTTATGCAAGTGCACACAGGCACACGTGGGTATAGACGCACGCAGACAAAGTACAAGTGCCGTTAGGAGTCTTTTGTTCAGCTCAATGCTAAAGCCACAATTTAACAATAAATTCTTGCAGGAGCACTAATTCAAACTGTAGGTGGACTCTGGCCACTAATTACTTCCAGAGACAAGTTAAGTTGAACATAACACATTTGCTTAGAAAGAACACAATTAGCACTGTTCACTTTAAATCTCTAATACATATACTGTATTTTTCTCGCTTAGCATCTAATTTTGGACTATTTTGAACATTTCTGAAACTGTGTGGCTCACGAAGTGCTCTCAACATCAAGTGACTAGTCTGCTAAAGGTTTTTAATACCAAGCCAACTTGTGCTAAAACTTGGGTTTAGTTAAAAATACACATAATTTGGACAAGTCCGTTTATTGGTTCAAACACCAAATCTGAAAACACAACACTTCAGCTTTAGGTGTCCAATAGTGTTTGTGGCTTTTTATTTTTTAAAAGTTAAGTCAGAAGACTATGTATGTGGTCCTTCATCCTTCAGCTGCACTGAAAAACAACACAATGTTGTTTTAAAATACGTTGTACTGAGTCAGAAGACGACCAAAGCCTAAGCAACTCGTGTGCAAGAGAGTCAATGCTCAAAATCCTAAAGCAGTGTGGTAACACTAAAACTGAGCCCAGCCTCTTACAGTATGGCCAACTTCAGGTTTCCCCTCTATTTTGCAATACAATCAGCATTTGCATGAAGAATGCTACACATTCAAGTATTACACATGCTTTGCTTTAAAGAGTGGAAATTGTTTATACTACCACAACTTGTAGGCTCCCTAGCATATCATAACACCCTTTTAAGTTTCAGTCACATAGTTCCTGTAACAAAAACTGAAATCAGGAAACTAGTCAGAAGTCTTATTTAAAATTCAATTTCTGGTAATACTCAACTTTTATTGCAGAAGCACGTGTCATCATCAGCATATGAAGAAATGTGTACTTTCAAGTATCTGAATAGATCGACTATGTGATTACCTGCAGCTAATGCAAAGCAATCACCTCCCAGATCGCTTGCTCAGAAAGCACCTGTTTATAACTGTATTCCATTCTCAAAAAAGAGCATGTAAACAAGTCAATATTTCCTAGCCTAAAAACCCAATCGAAGACCAAATTGGCATCACTAATTGATATAAATAAATTCAAATCAGTTCATCTTCACATGCTTGAGACACCTGTTTTGCTTTTATCACACCTATGTATCGGTATATATATGCAGCAGGAACTGATTAATATAATGCAAGAGTAATGAAAGGCAGTGACAGTTAAGACTTTCCAAAGCGATTTTAACAAACCTCTGTAGAGAAAAAACTCTGGTCAAACAATTTGTTTAAAGTCTTTCAGAAGATGGTGCACCAAGTCAGAAAGTGACTGTTGAGAGCAAGGGAAGCACGTCTACCTTACCATCCAGTTTCACAATGGATAATATTCAGTATATGAAAGTCCAAAGCCTAGTTTCAGAATGAAAGGAATTTTTTCATTACACAGATGCACTAATTTATTACTGATTACCATATCACACATACCACACACACACACACACAAAAACCTCTAAATATTAAGAGGATCCCTCTCCCAGAATTACCTTGAGCTAAACTCAGAGGTATAACTTACTCTCTAATAAATTAAACAGTTACATCGAGATTTCCCCCCACCCTGAGATGGAGGAAAGTCCCCATATCGATGATGAAACACTGCTCAACTCTTCTGATAGCCACCATCTCTTGCAATTTAGAAACAAACCTAATCCCCTGCCACCTGCCAAAGCCCAGATGGTAAAACCTGAGAAAAGTGCTCTCACCTCTTTAAACCCTCTGGTGCAGCCTAGGCACATTAACTATAGGTACCCTATATACACAACACTGAACCATAGCTCTTAACTCAATATTGTATTGTATTCCAAACAACATCACCAATAATTTCAGCATAATCCAATTTTATGACAGGCTAAGTAATAATTAAAAAAGAAAATATCCACAGCTGGCTGAAACCTAGCTTGTGAGTTAATAGATGGCCCCCTTGCTCATAATGTCAAACGCAGCTGGTCTGGTACTCATTAGCTCTTTCAACAATGAGCACTTACTTGCACATACGGGAACTTGCCAGAAAGGAAAAGTAAATCTGCAGCAGGTATTAAGCTGCCTCCTCCTCTTATTAGCACACTGCTTAGAGAAGTACTGTAAACATGCAAAGCTAGTTGCACGTCTGATGAAAAGCAACACAGCACTGAGCAGCTCTGAGAAGGGCCAGCTTATTTTTAAGACATTTGTTACAAAATGCCATTTACAAAGGAGTGTGAAAAAACCTTCATCCTTAATGAGATTTTCTTCCCTTCGCTATCCTCAAGGCTTACACTCCCTTACTGTCAGAGCACAGGGAACCTCCAGCACAAGGGCTGACTTCATTAAATGCCGTTTCAAGCCTAATTTCACATTGTGACCCAGTCTGCTGAAGCAAAGAAAGCAAAACGCCAGATGCTCTCCGTGCCTGCTACCTCCATAGCATTTCATTCACAGCTCCAAAAAAACTTCCAAGCATCCATTCAAAACCAAGTACCCCCAGCCTGGGCTCTCCTGTCACAGGACAAAGTGCTGGCTTGTCTTCAGCTCACTTGATGCTTGACTATCATCTCCCAGCCCAGCCTACTCCTATCTCCTTTCCTTCTTCCCAAGCCTGCTGGAATTTGAACTTTAAATGGATGCCCTCCATGGCAACAATAGATAAAAAATGAGCCTTTGATTGTTCATGCGTTGTGGAAAAGAAAGGAGGAGATTCATCCTGGCTGTGACCTAGCAGGAACTCATCAAGCACGGCTCCCTTTCCATTGCAACGGGATGCCTTCGCCTGTAGCTACTCATTCAAGCTCCCTGTGTCTATGTTTTCATTTAAAGAGGATGAATTCTTCAGGTTTCCCTGTTAAGAAATTAAACGTTGATCTTATGAATGAAGGGCAACACCATGCTTGGAAAGCTGCCAAAGGGTTCTCTAACACTCAGCAGTTTGGAGTTAATTCAATACTTATTGATATCTACCAGGATTTATAGCTGCATTATTTATAAGGAAAAAAGTCACCGAGCCATATTTAGACCCTGGTAATAAACTATTTTTAGCACCATCTGTTTTTCTAGTTTGCTCCCTTGTTTAGGCAAGAGCATACTTTTACCCAGCTCCCTCCTCCTTGCCCATTTAAAAGAATCCACAAAGCCTACACCAAAGCACAAGTAAGGATTGCGCTTAGTATTTATTGTGCTGCGATACTTCTAATCACATTTTTGGAAGTAAAAGTTGCTGACTAAGGGCAGTCTTGGGCTGATACAAGTGTATGCTGTTTTCAGTTACAAAACGGAGCACATTTTTTTAACGTGAGGGGAAATGCTTTTCACACAAAAGACGTTACTATCTGGAAGGAAAGAACTGATCATTAACTGCATTAAGCCATCTGAGAAACGTTCACACTCCTAGCACTGCTTTTCTGGGCAGTAGTTGCCAAGTCTCACCCTCATTAAACCCACGGATATTTTGTCACAAGTACATTCAGCCAGGCCACTGTTAAAGAGGGAAACGTGAAGTGTAAGCAGCTGCTGCCAGCACCTTGCCTCTGCAAGATGAGGTGTTTGAAGCTGCAGCTGCCACCCAGTCAAAAGCCCCCCCAGACCTCAAATTAACTCTTCAAACTCAATTTATATTCTGCTCTGAGTGAGCCGTGACACTGGTGGCCTCTGCAGCATGACAAGAGGGACAGAGTGGAGGGGCTGCTGGTTCCTTGAATTCTGAGAGAAGCAAGGCTTTGGATACTCGCATACTGATTAAGTTCTTTGAATCACATTTGAACTGATTTGATTCACAGCAACACATTCATCTTATCCTCCTGCCTTATAGTTTGCTTTTTAACCCAAATAGTAGCATAAATATTTGAAAGCTTCACTACTAAGTCAGATTAAGAAATTTTACTGTAGAGCAAGGCAGAAAACTCATCAAAATATGAGCTAATGCAGTCCTTACCCTTTGCAAAGGGCAGTAACAGTAAGGGTTACAAGCTGGTTTACTAGGGCTTGCAGCACAAGTCTGGCATTCCTAGTAACTAGAAGAAATGTAGCACAAGCAAGAATAAGCCCCAGCATGCAGCACAGGTCAAAACTAAATTCTACAAATGCATAATGGACAAATGCACAGCTACTTCAATGGGTTCTGAAGTTCTGAGGATTTTGAAACACCTTTCAAACAGTCAATATTGATTTAATATTCATTTGGCACTGGCATTATGTGACAATTTTGGAGTGTGAAAGAAAAACAACAGTACTGTTCAACTGGTGATGCTTCTTCTTTCCAGTCTACTACTTTATTTCAGTGGAGAAAATGGGGCTCAGCACTTGCAGCAACAAGCACCACGAACTGCCCGATGGAAGGGCTACATGGGTAGATGATCTAGAGTCAGGCCGCTGCCAGGATGCTGAAGTCTGCTCCTGGTGAGAAGCACCTCCACATGCCCCAGCAGCGACCACTGCGTCCCGTCTGCCAGACAAAGCTGAGTGGCTGCTGCCCACCGTGTTCCAGGAGTGGTCTGTCCCTCTCAAGGGGAAGAGCTCCAGATCTGAGCTATTTTGACAGGACACATTTCAAAGGACAGGCTGCCTCAACTGAGAGGAGTTCAATAAAAACTGTTCAAAGGAGAGAATCAAAGTCTGCAGTACTTTCAGTGGCTATATAAAGCACATGGACAAAAGCCAACACATACAGTAACTGTCGCAGTAAATTTAAGAGCTATTGCCAAGTATGTTTGAGTAAAAAAAACTAAGCTCGCAACTTGTAGTTCAATTCCCTGAGGCTGTTGCATAACCTGCAAATATGTTACAACATGAGAACAAATTAATGCTGGTGATGAACCAGGAATGTAATCGGAGGATCTGGAAGTCTTCAAACTGCAGCTTGTTGCAAGTATTGTACCAAAGCATCCAACTTTCATGTGGGCAAGGACGCTCACTTGTTTGCACTCAATATCCACCTTTTGTATAACCACGCACTTCACCCAGATTTGGAAGGTGGAATCTGCCTTACTTTTACAGAGTTTACACTTTATTAGCTAGCATGCACATGTTTAATATGATTATGCAGTAAGAGAGAGACTACATGGACCCATGAATTACAGAGTCTCAGAAAGCAAGTGGTAAAGATGATAGAAAAAAACAGAATGGGGCTCGTTATAAACTGTCCATCCACCCCTCCCTTACAAAACAGACAGTCAATGTAAAGAAAAGTTATCTGCCCTTAAACAGTTATCAGAAAGGACTTTGTGACAACCCTCCAGCCCATACTTACTTGAGAGATGGCCCAATGCCTGTGAAAAGAACTGTGTCAAGTCAGAAAATTCTATACAAAGTCCATTTTATGTCCTAGGCCACCGAGTGATCACTCCCCTCCACCCTGGTGCCTGGAAGGAAGGGGTCTAAGCAGTTGTGATCCACATCTCCAACACGAAAGCCTTTCTCAGACAATATCCTTACACAGTATGCTTCTGGTAAGGTGATCTACAATCAGTTATAGCTATACTAGACCACAGCTTGGAAAATATCAGAAGCTACTATGAGATTTGCAGTTTATCCTGGTTAAGTAGCTAATAATCTGCGAGCAAAGTCTGAATTTATCTTCAACCCCTGATTTTCAAAATAATGTTCCAAAGGCATCAAGTTAGCAGTAACCAAAAATAAAGTTTTATAATAGTTTTTTTTTTTTAAAGCTTCATTAAGCTTGTCACCTATGCTTGCATTTTGAACAGTATTACTTCACTCCTCACTGTATCACCATTCAGCAACATGCTTCCATGACAAGGCTTCCAATAGCACAGCATGTGGAAAAGGTAAAAGCTACATAACATATATACGTATAATGCTCTTTAACCAGCCACAAACCATTGTCTCCTGATTTGTTCATCCTAACTAGTTTCAAATCTAGCCTAAAAGGTCACTTAACACTGAGCAAGTTAATGCAACTCCTAATTGCAGTGATATCCCCCTTGACAAAATTCTTCTGCTAGGAAAATGGTATGTATGCAAACCTGCTTGAGAATTTCCAATAGTTTCCCATGTCCTACAATTGCTTTATTTTCAAGAACATGTTGGTTTATGTCCATTACAAATGTTTGGAGGCCCTTTGAACAAGTCTGTACTACTTGTACACTTCACTCAAGCTGAAGGACGGATTCAAAGCCTTTAGTTGTTGAGATTTAAGTGGATGCATTCTTCAGGTATTGCAAGTACTTATTTACACAAGAATTTCTCCCCCTCCCCAAACAGTCAAGAGTATGACATTCTTACTAGATCGAAATCTACCTTAAAGTTTATTAAAATTGCTGTCGAATCAGTCTGCCTCACTACAAGATGCAACAAAAACATTACACTTCACATCCAGGTACCTTGTTGCCTTGAAGAGTTCAGTTCTGCCCTTCTTATTTTAAAGCTAAGTTCTTTCTGCTGCTCACTCTTCCAGGAAGAAAACTCCTCCTCAAATACCACAGTGAAGAGGTAAGCTAACCTGAATTGGGAACTTTTTTTTCCTTCAGGGATAAGGCAGCAACCAAATAGTTTGGATCTCACGGAAGAATTTAATAGTTCCTCAATGGATGGGGATCAATTGAATTTTCCAGTTTAGTCAAGCCACTTAAGATCGTTAACTGCTATGTAACTACCTAGGGTCTACACTTTCTGTAGTTAAAGTAGCTTGGGCTCAGTAACAGAGAGGATGGAAAATTCTTACTTCTTCACACAGTTATTTGAACTCTACAGGAAGTGTCTCCTCTCTCTAGGAGAGGAAGCAGAATGAATTCAGATATTTGAAAATATGAAAAGCAGGAGATAGCATTTTTTTGTTTGTTTTAAACAGAAAACATACATGTTCTTTAGTTATAATTTGAGGTAAATCTGGAAGTTAAACTTTCCACTGCAAAGTTAAGTATTTCTGCATTGTATTAAATCCCATTAATCCATTCCTACTCACTTGACCTAATACACCCCACACGTACTAGGTATTAAATTTAACAAGCTTAAGATCAATTTACCAATCCAACTGCAGGCTTGCATGCCCTGAAAACACATCCTCCTATGCCAGCTACAGGAGCTTTGCAAGGCTTTAAAGAAAAACAACACATGTTTTTTTGCTCTCAGGCATACAATCTGTAAAAGCATAGAAAATTTAAACTTTAAGCAATTTCTGACTCTAGAGTAATGCATGCACAAGTTACAAAGGACTACCCTATCCAAGTAATATTATTTTAAAATGTTTAATGCAATGAACACCATGCACTGAACATTTACAGCAGTATACAAATCACTGAAATATTGAAGCCCATATTTTGATTCAAGTAAGTATCCATAAGAAGAATATGGTTAAGGACATTCTCAAAAAAAACCCCAAAAAACTGCTGTGGCAAGCTTCTATGCAAAAGTAAACTCTGTGCTTAAAAGCTGAAAGGAGGGAAGGGGAAAACCATACATTAAGTTAAGGTTTTAAAGACTCAGAACATCAGCAATCTCTGCCTCTGGTTTGATTTTATTGTGCATTAATGAAGAATTTCCAGTGAGGCTCTGTGTTGACTATTCTTCAAGCACATCTGAATTCTGCCACTCCAAGCAGACACCATAGCAGTTAGGAGTAACCTTGAAACTCTACAAAATCACACGACAGTTAAGCCACAAGGCACCTGTCATATACTTTGTAAGATCTTATTTAAGACCTTTCATACTACTTATCAATTATAGCACTAGTTCCTATCACTTATTTTTACATCTACATCTAAATAGCCTTACAACATACATCTTTTTAAAAGGACAAAGTTTTAACACAGTAGCTGAAATCAGTTTGTGCAACATTACCTAGAGTTCAGAATTTTTTCCTCCAGCTAAACAATTTATGCCACAGTATTCCTGTTCAAATGCTGCAAGGCTTGTGAAGTTCTTCCGTTACTGTTAACATGCATTAGTCTACAAGACAGCCAAAGTACATACCGATCAATGTAAAAACAGAACTGAAAGCTGAGATAGTTAAAATAACTCAACAATAAAAAGACAGCCTTGTACAGTATCAACAACTTAGCCTGAAGAACACCTGGAATGTGCAAAAGCCTTTTCCAGAAGGAAAGTACCTTTGTAGGGCTTCACCTGCTTGACGCAACTTAAAAGCTACTTATTAGATTGTGTTCTTAAAATGTGTATTTGGTGGAGCAAGCAATCACATACAGAATTTTTGAATTGTGACAAACTAGCCTACGCCTTGCATGAGAAAAAGGACTATGTAGGCTGCGTGCCTTCTATGTGAAGCAAGGCAGCTTCTTTAGCAGGTTGGAAGCTACAACAATCAATGAATGTGGTACTGCAACCTCCTATCTACGCTCCTCCTCAATAAGGAAGATGGAAAAAGAGGGAGAAGAGGATCACAACCACAACCCACAGCAGATACCAGTTTCAGTGAAGTGCTCCAGCATCCAGATGAGGGGACACTGAGTCGTGCCCCAGTACTGATGGGGACCCAAGTATCTACTGAAGTGAGATCTACCACTCCTCATCTCGCTTACGCCGACACATGGCAGGTGGTTCTTCTACCACACTGAATCCTGTGCAAGAAGCATCAGGTCCTTGCAGAAAGAAACTAAAAGCAAATCCTTTCAGCTGATAAAGGCAACTGATGACAACCTGAAGATGTTAAGCTTCCTCTCCCCTGCAGTTAGGGGCAGGCAGGTTTCAGAGACAGCAGTTCCCCTACCTCCCACATTAAATGCAGCAGTCTTGGAGCAATCTACATCAATAAATAAGGAAGAGGAAAAACCTCCTTAGTTCATCCTTCCGGATTTCCTAACATTGTGTCCTTCCATGCCTTACAAGACAATTTTGCCTTCCCAAGCTTAGAAGCCTAGAAATATGGACATCCAGTTATGACACTGCTCTGTTAAGAGCAGTTTGTCCCTACAAAGTCTTATTAATATATTTGGGAAGTTAATAGTTGTAGAGTCTAGTTTGAGAAATGAAAGAGTATTAAATTATTCAAAACCAATACTTCAGAGGCAATGAACACTTCAAGTTTTTCTAGACTCATTTTTTATACTTTTATCATAGAGAAACAAACACTGAGAAAGCCATCCTAAACTACAAACACTTGCACAACAGCCAACACAAGAAAATGTATGTGGAAAGGTTCAACACCTTCATATTTCCAATCAAGGAAAACTAAGTAACAACACCTAGAGTGCTGATATACCACAAAAACTGAAAGTTACCTATTTTCAACAGGCCTCAATACTTTACTCAACATTTTATCTCATTGCATCATGAAAACAACAAACAGACCGACCTTTGTGCTCGAGGTGCTTCACATTCAAACATTCTACTGATGTAGCCAAGAATGCCCCTTTTTGCAACCCCTGTGATACTAAGACACACTTTTTCTTTTTAAAGGAAAATGGACATTACTGAAAATTTGCACCTAGAGAAGAACTGATCAAAATGGTTAAATGGGAAAAAGGCATCCACAGTTATTCTACAATAGTCATGCTTAAAAATTCACAGCTTTCCTCACTCAGCAACTGTACTACATAGGCAAGCCTTGACTAATTTGTCTATATATGGGGCCTTGCTACAACTTGTCCACTTAAAATAGTGGGTTGTCACAATATGATTACAGAAAAAAACATTTTTAAAGACCAAGTTTCCTTTAGCAATACTGCAAAGTCATTTGTCTGAAAGAACACTGGCACTGTTTCAAAATTAAAACTAGAGGGTGTTGGTCTCCTACAAGAGAAAGATATTTGACAGTCTCAAGATATCCTTCATCAAATTGTCCTGTGTACCTTTCACTCACTAATTAAGCACAACACAATTAAACAAAAGCTTAGCTGTTGAACTTGATCTCTGTGGGTCCCTTCCAACTCAGGATGATGAATTCTGAGTTCATCGGCATTCATGCAGGTGGAAGCAACGGTCCTAGGTTAGACGACAACACAACTGCCAAGAAGTTGCAAGAAGTGAAATAAATAACCTTCCCCAGCTTCTGAAGTATTCTGCAGTTTTCCTTCTTACATCCTCTTTGTAATGCCCAGAATTGTTTTGATCCAAACTGATTTAAGTGAACTGGCAAGAACATTAGCTCTAAAATGTTTTAGTTACATTTAACAAAATATTCATTGAAATCAGGCCTTAGTTTAGATCTGTGTATCAGTTTCTATACATAATTTGAGTACTTCAGTACCCAGACTCTTGAAGTCTACGAGCTTGCCACATTAACCCCAACGCTGGCCGCTTAGTATGCGGTTGGAACAAGCCAAAACTGTTCCATCTGAAGAACTGAAAATACATCTTCCCAAAGCTGTGTGAAGGCAGTTAAAAAAAACAATTAAGCTAATGTACAGATTGATGGAAAGGTCATTTCAAAGGCATTGACTCATTTTATTTTTTCTTTTAAATAATCCTGAACCTGCTGTAATTAAAAAAAGTTTAGGTGGATGCAGTGTGTCATACCAGTATTGCAACTTTGAAAAACCTAACGAAAAGCTGCCTGGGTTTATGTTTCATAACAGGTGTTGCAGCTGAGACTCCAAAAAGCTTGGGCTACAAAATAAGGTCTTCAAAATTTCACAGTTTAAAGTCAAAGTACTAGTTTCATCACTACAGATTTGTCAAAAATACAGTCAGCAAGTCTCATTTTTTCACCTAGCAAAACTAAGCTTAATACAGAAGGAGACGTATACTATTTATCTTATTGACTTTTTCTACCTAGAAATTGTATTTTGTCTCAAGCTACTTTCCACTGGACTTCAGAGTTAAGAACTGCTTTCCAGGAGCTCCATTTTGTTCTCCATCCCTTTGCTATGACAACAGACCTAATCTCCAAGGTACCATCTTATTTGCTAGAAAACGCAAATATTTACTTGAACTATTTAATTGCATATTTAAACTAGACAGGTGATGCCTGATCAAAGTATTTTCCTGAAAGTCAGATACACAGCATAGCAGATGTGTTCACGTGGCAAAGCAACCACACAAAACCTATGGTGTGATCTCCAATACTGGGAACAGAGCAGAGAAGCTATATCCATGACAACAGCTAGTCACCTAAAAAAAAGGTGCAACACCCGCTGGTACCAAAACAACATGTAGGAGTCCTAACTTAATCCTGTGTTGCCCAAATACAAGCTGTCTTTTTCACCCAAACGAAAACCTGTAATCTCAAACTCTGAGGATACTACTTCTGACAAAATTCCCATTGCCTTTTTGCAAGCTTACACCATTCTTATTTTAAAATGGAAATTCCCCTCCACACATACACACAACTCTTCAGCCTTATAATTTTAGCAACTCATTTCATCTGCAGCTGCATTTGTTATAAGCCTATTTTATTCTTCCACCAAAAATCCACAGCAGTCATTTATCCTACAGTAGTCTTACAGACAAGTCTGAAGCAAATCATTTTCTCTAATATGTTTATATACCACATTGAATTCAAGAAGTCTTTCTGAACATCAAAAACCCCACAAAAGACGAGTTTTCTGCACTGCTCCAGCTAAAACCTAGGACCTCCTTATCTTCTCTCTGCGTGTACTGTTCTCACAGGAAGTTTCTTGGGTGGAGACGTGAAAAAGTTTTAAAATGCCTCTAAACTGTATCTGAATTACTAGCACTAGTTCAGTTTTCCTGCACATGCCTATTTGTGCTGTCCAAAGCCTCAGACCTAGACCAGAATATGGTTCCAGAGAAAAACCACACTCCTGGCACACCTTCAGCCCCTCAGAGCCCCAGTTCACAGACAGCCCTCAGCACAGCAATAAATTGCAAATCTGAACATATTCTTTTTACCCACATAGACATTATCAAAGCAGATTAATACACTTTACCACAAGCAAGATAGGCAAGGCAGCTGAACAACCAGACTTTGGTCCGGGGGGGCCATGAGCAACTGCATGACACTGCTAGTCTTGGAAGTTACTCCCTATCCCAAAAGAAAAAAGGGTTAGTTCTTCAAAACCATGCTATGACCTACCACTTGGCATAAAAAAATCAAAAATAAAGTCTCTTGTTAAAAACCCCTAACAGCAACTAACTTGAGCTGCCTACAAAAAAATAAACTAAGTATTGAACCTCAATTGCTTGCTATACAGAAGCAAGGTAGAAAAGTTCAGAGCACAGTAATTGTTTCCTAAATATTCTCCTTAGCATCTGTCCAGTGAATAGAAGCATTGGCATGTTTATCTCAAGCACGGCACACAAACCTGCTCAACTCTTACACTACCCACCTCAATGACCAGCTAAAGCCTCTTAATACTGCTTTTGCCAGATGTATACTGCAACAGTACTAAGAACCTCATATAGATGCAAGACCTAGCCAGCACATAAAATAACTGCACTACGATGAGGGTGGCTACACAGATGACGCAGCTGAAGACTGGTTAAAAGGCACAAAATTGCCCAAAAGAGTACATGACACTAACACAGTTCACTAGATAAAGCTGAGTGGCATCAGCCACATAAGGGAACGCTGGAATACTCAAGAACCAGACTGAAATGATATCATGGGCACATTTATAGAAAAGCACAAGGTCACACTATCAAACTGCATTATGAGGAATTCATCAGTTGGAAGGGTCATAGCAGGACAAAATACAAGTGACTACAGACAGCAACACAATCCAGCCATAAAAGGAGAGAACAAAGCAAAGGCAGACCCAAGGCAGAAGAAAATTGTTGTGTTTCAAGAACGGAATTTGAGGTAGGAGAGGTTCATGGGAAGGCTATTGCAGAAGAGCCCGTTTTACATAGTCTGGGGAAAAAAGGGCAATCAGCAACGTAACTATTCTTCTCTAAATGTGCATACAGTAGAGGGATCAACTGGAAAGGAAGAGCTAAAGAACCATCTCTAGAGAACACATTCACGTAAGGGCAAGTGCTATAACCCACCACGAATAAGTTTAAGGGAATGGTCTTACAACCTTATTCTTCTCATCTATTTTCTAACAGAAGCCAAACAAGTTGGGAGTAAACAATAAAATCCAGTTTTGGTTAAAGCCCATGTTAGCTGGTGCTCACATGTTGTTCTTAAAGAAAAAAATAAAATACCTACTTCTGCTTTATACACTTGCCTTTTGCAATGTGTTGAGGCCTAGAAACCCATGAAATCTCTTTCAACAAAGATTTAATAAGTTTGGCTATATAACAGCTCTTACTTTTTGGAGATTGATGTTGCTCCAGTACACAAGTACGCAACCAAGAAGGTTGCGGAAGAGAAACTGTGGTGGGGGGAGAGGGTGTTACACAAGAACAAGCTTATCACAAATTTCAAAATATATTTAAATAGATCACAGAAAATGGAACACAAGTTGGTCAGTGAAGGGTGAAAGCAGCCTACTACAACAAAATATTCTGAGAGTGCTGTACTTTAAATACAGTAAAATAACAAGGAACCAATATTTAAACAGCCTTTGTGACAGACTAGCACCCCTAGGCAAGATTTCCTTTGAGGAAAAACAACAAATGAATGGAAACATTTCTCAAAATGGAAGCTTCAAGTGTCTGGAGTGCAACAAGAGGAGAAAAATAATAACTTAAGTGAAATAACTAGGAGCTAGTACATTTAGTTGACCAATTAGCTTCCTAAAGAAACCAGAAAATGCACATTAAAACCAGAAAATGAGTGTAGAAAAGGCATCGCTAGTATTCATTCATGCATACTCAACTCTGAGAACAGTCCAGAACACATTGCTTACTGGTCTTCAGGCTTTTAACTCCCACAATTTAAATTACAGAAGTCAAAGAAGAAAGACCCAAATCTTTAAAAAAAAATCTCTTAATGTAATGATACTCAGGCCCTTTACCTTACTTGTCAGGGAATGGAGTATCACGCTCTGCCTTAATTCTATACACAAAAAGTCTGTTCAGAAAGAAAAACAAAATAAAACAAAGCAGGTATGAATCACAAACGAATTTAAATGACTTATCTCCTTCCCCTTCTACACATCAGCTCTAGCCTTAATGCAGAAGGAATTAACAACAGCATTCATAGTTTGCTAACAGTTCCACTGAGGTTTGTTCTTACAGATTATAGATTACAAATGACTGCTAAAAAAGCATTTCAACACCTAGCCATGTCGCTTCATTTCCTTCCCTGTAACCCTCAGTTCAAAAATTTCAAGGATAGAGTTATTCCTGCTGTAACTTAAAAGGTAACACCACTAATATGCATTAAAAACTGTTTTCATCACAAATTTGTACTTGAATCTTACTCTGAATGAATATAGATCAAGTGATCCCCGTGGAATGCATGATATTAAGTCTGTTTCATAATAAAGGAAGGCCTTTACGACAGCGAGAAAAAAAAAAGAGCATCAAAACAGCTGAAGAAGGCAAGCAGTACTGTTTGCAGTATTTCCCATAAAATATCAAAACAAAAAAGGTCTCTTTAATAAACACAGGAGAAATTCAAAGCATCCTAAACCTGTCATGCATTATGCTCTGCAGGCAATGTATTGTAGCACTGGTTTGAATCTCTCCTATTTAGGTCACAATTCCTGCTACTCCCGTAAGTTACAGTGTGGTGTTGTGACATGGACAGAGGAACACCTCAAATTGCCACTATTAGCTGGAGTGAACTGAGCAATTTATTGATTTTTGTTTTGTATGACTAACACCTGCTTTCATTACTGTTTAGGAGAATGAGAGTCCAAACTAAAGTTATTTCACAGGTGTGCAAGGAACTCCCAAGGCAGATGATCTAGCACATATTAACAGACTTGCACCTGAAGAAATACTATTTATGCTTTGAAAGACATTTGAAACCAAAGGCTGCATCAAGAACATCAGTTTCACAAATAGTGCTGCTCGGGGAAATAGTAATTGGAAAAAACAGACGTTGACAGCCATTTACAGACCTAGAGGATAAACTAAAAAGGCTGCAGAGGACAGATTCCTTCCTTCCCCCAGGGGAAAATCCCAGGACCCCCTCCTGAAGTACACGTCTGCTTTTTTCACCCATTGCTTTAGGGCAGTCACATTGTCAAACTGCTGACAGTGGTAAAGAAAAAAAAATATCCCCAAATTCTGTTTGAGAATAGAACTGTTGGGAAAGTCATTTTGGGAAATTCTGGTACTCTTTTGCCACCATCACTGGCTGCTGACTGTGCCATATATCCTATTTGAAAGGGTAATATCATGGCTCCATAGGGGTCTTCATATTTTTCAGGCCTTGGACTAAGACAAAAAACAGAACCATGCTAAGTTGATTACAATCCAAAACAGTAATGTTAAAGATGGAGAACCATAGTCATCCTGAAACTAGTTTTACTGAAAAATACAAGTACATGTCATAACCAGTTCTGTTTCAATAAATAAAAATAATCATATTTTAGAGTTTTTGGTTTTATTTTAAAAAGTGTCAGGAAGGGAGGAATATGAAATCTAAACCAAGACAATTGTGGGTGGGGAGATTGAAGGAGTTCACATAGCTTCACAGATGCTTAATACTCTCAGGCCTGGTCCTCAGGTGTGTGATGGCCACACCTGAGTCATCCTGCACATGCCATGGTCCCTGGGTCCTACACTTAGCTCATCAGGGAACATTTCTGTAACTTGCATAAGGCAGCTTCTGCAGACACACAAAAGCAGCTCAGTGAGCTCCTGTGTTCATATGGGAATAGCAGATACTGCTACATCTGTTGGTCATGCCACCACTCAGAGAAGTGGTCAACCCTACTGCATCTCTGGTACCCAGTCATGCCCATGATGAAAATGAGGGGGAATTTAGCTCTGCTCAACACCAGGAAGCACAGTCAGTTTTCTGGACAGTTCTCTAAAAGGGAATCTAAACAGGATTTTGACACCAAACCACACAACTTGAAAAATCCCCAAACAGAAAGCAACAAAGCAAGGCAGAGTAGCTAAGATCTACAGAACACACAGAGCGATGCCAGGAGGGACTTAGCGAACAGTACTGTACAAGAAGCAGAACCTGAAGAGTGGCAAGCAATATAAACTACTTCATTCAGCACATGCCTTGGTCTCACAGAAACAAATAAAACTAAGTACTCCTGCTTTCAACATCCAGCTCCGCTGTCCTCCCTCCAAGGTATGAGAGCTTACAGCAGCAGTAACAGCCCGTAACTTCCTTACAAGACATGAGCACATGGAGGCACACACAGATCCAGTAACAAGGAAAGAAGCTGGCAAAACATGGGAGGAAAAAAGTTTTTAGACCATGTGGAATTAGTCATGAGACACCATGCTGGCTTACCAAACTAACAAACACAAGCATCCTTACAAAATAATGTCCATTTAACAAACACATTGCTTCCCTGTAGAACAGTTGCATACTTTAGGTTTGTACCATTTAAGATTCATTCTAGAAGAAAGAGCTTTACATGCCCATAGAAAGGTGTGCTTGCTCAAGGCCTGTTACCTAAAAACATTTCCAAGTTCAAGCACCTACACTATTTATCTTAAGAACACAGCTGAGGACAAGAGCACCCAGATTCAACAGAGGCAAAGACGAGAGGCTCTCCAAACCTTATGTCACAAACCATCGGACTAACCCCTACAGGCAACAATATTCGAGGTAAGAAAAACAGTAATGTCTTTGGAAAATAACTAGGTCAAGAAAATGCTCTGCTGTGGGTAGAAAGCCACAAGGCCACTTCTTCACAAACTGTATGAACTGTACAACTCTGGTCCGGAGCACAGTTAAGTTTTAGTACAGAGAACTTTAAATGATCTAAATGTCAAGCACAGATCTAAGATTGAAAAACTTACTGTCTAATACTGTTCAACCTAAAAAAACCTACTTCTAACTAAATTAAGGACTTGGTTAATTAGCAATTACAGCTATAAGTAAAGGAGCTTTTACTCATAATGAAGGAGGAAATAACACAAGATCTGGATTAGCCAAGTGATGATGCTTCTAAAATGAAGCCCTGGATGGACAGCAATCCCCTGCATCCCCCCCCCCCTTTTTTTTTTAATATCTAGGTCATCTATCTTGTTCATAGCAGCGAAAGGCAAAAGCACCAAATTTAACACCTGCATTATTTCCCACAGCCTGGCAAACTGCAGATTAATCATCAGGTGTTAATATAGAAACCACAGTAAAACAAGTTGAAGTTAACTGGTCCCGTTTATTAAAACAGGATTAGAAAAATTAAGAACAAATTCAATTTTAAGCCTGGTATAAGCTGAAGATACTGGGACAGCATCTGCTGGTCCTGCCTAAAGGTTGTCATTGATATAAACACTTGCTCCCATAAGTCTGAGACTATGCAACAAGACTTGGATGCACCTTAAGGGTTCTCTTAGGAAAAGTTTCCTGCTCCAGACACCTAGAAATTAAAAATTTATTTTGAAAGGCCTTCATTTGCGAAAGGCAGTTCCTTGGAAAAGGATACTTGAAATCATCAGCTTCAGCACCAAAATATCTTTGTCAGTAACAAAAACTATCAAGGAATTTTACCAGTTTTATATGAGCCACAGAGTTACACATTAACAGCATTAGATGCACTGACATAACACAGATTCAGAAGACCATTTATTCTCAGTAGAGCCACCCAGTGCTAAGGACAAGACTCTCCCATTTAAATAGAAAGTGAGCATTGATGATTAAGCACCCCAGGCTACTTGAAAGAAGGCCAATACTACCAACTGGAGACTTCTAACTTGCGAAAGTAATTATTCGTAATACTTTAGAACTAAGCTAAAGCTAAAGTTAATTCTCTCAAAAATAATTAGGTGAATTCAAGTTTAAAGTGATCCTTAAAATATCAAGGATATTTCTCCTGCTCATCTAAATCAAATATGAAGATGGTGTTATATACACACCTACAGACTGGCTTAGGCAAAAACATAGCACTTGCCTCCTAACCTATAATAATGGCCATTTTTTACTAGATTATTAAATGTTGATCTCATTGTCTGAGAATAAATTCACAAGTAGTAAGTGTGCGTGGGCGGGGGAATGAACAGGTAATGCTGTGAGAGCAATTCTCATCGCTTTTTTATCACGATCAAAAAAGCTGGCATTTAAGACTCCATATGTTAGATCAAATTGTAAATTGGGTAGTAAAATGTTTTTCTAAACCATTCCACAGAAAGCCAAAATCCCCATCAGATACTGAAGCTTAGCGGGAGCAGGACACTATTTATTATACTTTAGCAGTCCCACAAATCCGTTATTTCTTCCTCATATGGAAAGTTCTTGAGGACTGTCATATTCTGAAGGCTGGCAGTCAGAAGATGACTCATTTGCTTTGAGACAGAACATTACTAGCAAAATATAATGTCTGTTTCAGACAGACATTGTAATCACCATTGTATTTTATAAAAGGAAACCAAGGAAAAGCAATTCAGCTTCCCTTCCTCCGAGTCGTCCTCATACAAAACTCAAACCACAGAGGTAGTAAGGGGAGGGGAAAAAATCCAAATACTAAAGTGGTTTCTATAACAACAACAAAAAAGTTTCAAAGCAGACTAGATGAATGCACAACATCAACATGCTAAAAGATGATCACAAGAAAGCACACCTTCAGAGAATATAATGCATTATCACCAATGCCTGCTCGAAAAAGGCTATACCCTCTCTGAAATCATTGTTCCACTAAAACTCTTGCTATTTTTAAAAAAAAGTATGATACAGCAACTGAGATGCACAAAAACCATCCCCAAATTAAAAGTTCTCAAACACAGAGGAGGTACTAGCAAGCATTTTATATAGCATCCCAAAGCCTCCACAACTGTTCGTCTGATAGCGCAATCAAGTTGAATCTGCAGCAAAAGGCTTCAGATGAAAGCTGCTTTTCAGTTATAAGCAAATCAACTTGCACAATGGCATTTGCTTAAGAGTATCATTGAAATACCAACATAAGAATTCAAGTGTTTGGAGAACCTAAACTAAGAATTACACAACACTGGATGTGAAAAGAACAAAGTGTTTTACAGTTAACACATCTTCATTTAAGCAACAAGACCGATCAACAGATGAACTAATGTGAGTGACGAAGGAGGACCTGTAGTTCAGAAAAGGAAACACAGTTTAACAGTTTTACTCTGTAGAACTTGTTGGAAAAAACGAGTTCAAGTTCTTAATATGCACTTCATTGAACTGTGGGGGAAAAAAAACATCTCAATCTCAGCTATAATCCAGATTCAAGGAGCACTTGGAGGAAATTGACAGGAACTGCAGTTTCAACATCCCATTTTGTATTTGAAAAAGGTTGCACTTTTCAGCTGTATTCAACTGTATAACCATCTAAACCAGAAAATTCAAGAAATTTATGAAAGCAAATACTGAGATGTTTTTCCTTTGAAAATTAATCTTTTTTTTAAAGAAATGCTGACAACCTGGAAAATTAGACATGCTTCCCAGTTTAACTTGTTGGACTTGCCGTGCATCATCAAGCAATGAGGATCCAATCTCATCATCCCAGTCTACCACTTAACAAGGTCTCCTACATCTTGCTTCTGTAACAACTGCACTCCTAAATTACCATTGTTCTGACAGGAAACCCTTATAGCTTACACAAACAGCAATATTGATTGCAAGCAGAAAGGTTCATAAAGGCTGTTATAAGGAAAGCTAATTCCACAGGACACTGTCTGACAGTCAAATCCACAGCTGAGCTGCATGTTACCTATATGCACTTGGATAAAGTCTTCAAGTTTTACATGAAAAGCTCACAGACAAGTTAGTTCAGTAGCTACACACCATAGCACCGTGGTATCCTAAGCCTTATGAAATTCACTTTCAAGTTAAGTTATAACCTGACCTGCTGTTCTTACAGCCAAGATTTAGAAAGGTTTGCACAATGTTCTCATCACCTCTGAAATAAAAGATATCATAAGATGATATACCAAATTCATTTCAGGAACCTAGACTCCTTTCTCACTTCCACAAGAATTTATCACGGCACAGTAAAGAACTAAAAATCACACTTAAGCCTACACTACTGCATCAACAGTAAAAGCTCCCAGCATTTGCTCCCCCCACACCCTTCAAAGCTGGTCATGGCACAAAGGTCTTGATCAGACAGTGCTGCCACACAAATGTTGGTGAAAGATGCAGCTCTTTGTACAAGAGTAATTTTGATTTCACCTGGCACAGGGCTTAAACTTACTAAGAGAAGTTAAAACAGGTATTAGTTATACATGTCCTTACAGCAAATCACAGGAATACAGGCTTTTTTTCTCTGATGCAATCCAGGTTAAGGAAATAATTTTTTGGCTTTAAGTTTCGAAGACAGAGGGTTTAGATGCTTTTGTTTTTACATAAGAACTTCAACACAGAAAGCACCATCTATGCTCTTCACAAAGAAGAGTAAATAAAACTTAAAAAGACTGAAAATGTTCAAAATTAATATTTTGTGGAAAATGATGATCAACCTATTTCCCTAGAGTACTTTGAACAGCTTTAAGTTATTAAGAGACTACTGAGAGGAATAACCTAAGTATTTGACTGGAAATGGAGGCCTACCTGAGCACTCTGACCTAACTCAAGTCCTCAAAACTCCAAGGAGTCCCAGTCCTTGACTATTATTATTATTACAGCAAAAACTATCGTTCTTCCTTACCTCTCATGAGAGATTCCAGCAAAAAAGTGCATTCATACCCAACATTTACACAAAACAGAAAATAAATGCACAGTGACTCCTACTCCTAGATGCTATAGTTAGGGCCTGCTATCCCTCCTCCTGCAGAAGTTGCTTTCAAATAAAGACAAAACAAGTTCTCATATGTTCTGTTAGCCAGAGAACCAGGCAGCCTCAAATTTTATTTCCATAAAATATTATTTGTTATCGTGACAGTAGGGAAGAGATCCAAAAATACATACTGCTATCTAAAGTGAGTCTGAGGAAGTTTTTATACCATAATAGAAACTGCTTTGGCTTCCCAATCTGCTACGGAAACCACATCCCTGGAGGCATTTAAAAGGCTACAGTGGACAAAATACTAAAAGAAGATATTATGAGAAGTAATCATGCATTGACAGAGAATTAGATAGACTGATAGTAAGCCAAATGTAAACAGTCACCCACACAAACATCAACTCAAACTACTGTACATTATTTTCCATTTAATTTGGGGATATAGGAGGCATGTAATCACACTACACAGCAGATGCATACTGCTCAACTTTGAAGGAGCCAATGTAACCTACAATCCAAATCAAAATACTTGAAGTTTACCAGATACCTGTTATCCAGAGACAGATGCGGAGAGCTCAAGAATAACTGTGCTGTTTCACCAACGAGACTGGTGCTGTGACCATCACTGAAGCTGCCTCAAGAAGGTTGTTTTTAGCTGCCACAGGACAGTAGGTACCCTGTTCCTCCCCAAAGAGGTGGTCTTCCCCATCTTAGTAATTATCTAGCTTCCAAGCTCATTTACAATGAATAATTATAATAACTTGACCAACCTCTAGCAGAGGAAATTGACCTGCATTTCATTATTCAAAACCCTGCAGGCACAACGGTAGTCTGTTTCCACTCCACTGAAGCTTAGAAAACCTACAAGTAGTTTATTGAATCCATTTCCATCCAGACATTGGTCCTCCAATTCATAAGGCTTCCCTTAAAGAAAAAAACATTTAGATTTTGCAAATGTTGATGTATTTGGCCCCTTGCACTTAGGGGAACATTGTATATACAAACAGTAAAAGCACATTTTCCTTGAGGTCCATTGTTGAATATTTCTTTTCAGTTATAAATTAAGTTTATACCTAGAATTACACAACATGGATTTAAACTGATTGACTTAGCCAGACAATTTTGACACTTAACTCCTTTCCTCAGAACAAGACCACTGACCTCTGAGCTTAAATTACTTCATGCCTTTTGAAATAGCAATCATCTTTTGCTTCCTTGTTTTATGATTGCTTTAGAAATTATTACCATGGTGGAGAAAAAAAGAAATAAGGCCCCAGAACCATTTTTCAAAGCAAAGGTAAGCCAGGATTAGCTATTATTGTTTTCTTCTCCCAAATGTGAAGTTAATGCCTATTTCTAGATGTGCCTTTAAGTTTTCACACAATAGCCAAAATTCTGTCCCTGGCTCTACTGCTTTATTCACAGCTTAATCTTATACAAAGGGAAACTACTGGCAAATTAACTAACACTACACACTTACATTCGCTCCCATTCTATTGATCCCAATCGAATCCATTCCAATCCCTTACTATACAACACTCATTTGTATTGTATTTTCCACAAAACATCCTCCAAGATCCAAGGACATCCAGGTTGCCCCGAGTCAGAAGATATACCCCATACAGTGCAAGGACATCCACCACCCATTTTGTTTGAGAAGCAGTGGTATGTGCCAATGTGCCACTGAATTGCAGAGTGTTGCCAGCAGGTAGAACAAATAAGACCTATATTCTGACCCTGAGGTGCTGTACTAGACGTTCTTACAAGAGTACCGCAAGAGCTTAAACGAGCAAGAGATGCAAGTGTATTAAACGTCTCCCCTAAATCACACTATATGGATGTAGCATGCCAGGCAGAGAACAGCCTTTGCTGACTTAACTGTATCTACAAGTAGAAAATACACCCACCCTAAATAACCTGTTTGTTCCCGTTTTGACAGGAGGCTGTAAGAGATGAGCTTTACATAAGCAACTCAAACTATTTAAAGCAACATGCTTACTATTTAAAGAATGCAAACTGAATGAACTTCATAAGCCAATACTTAACCTACTTAAGCCAGTCCAGGCTTGACTCAGTGGATACCCTGCTAGCAGTTACTTCACTACACTATTCATGTGTATATTTTGTCTTCCACGTCCACACTTGAGTTCTACTTATAGCTACTTGTGCAGCTTGAGAACACAGATTATGCTATGACAAAGTGAATTGAAGCGAACAAGTCTATTGTAAGTATGCCTAACAGTGCGTACCTAGAAAATTTCTAGACAACAAGAATTCAAAGAATCAAGGAGAATGCTTCAGATCTTTGCTCAAAATCAGTGTGAGGCCACAGCCTGGCTAATTCATCTACTTGTCCACTTACTGACCATTACAATGGCTTCAGAAAGCAACAGAAAACAGAACTAATAAATAAAAGTACTCAGTAACAACCAGAAGTATCTAGAGCAGGATAACAGCCTTAAGTAAATAACTAGTATCACCATCTCACCCTTATACTTACTCACATTGGCTTCTGTAAACTGGCCCACAAAAAGTAGAATTGGATGCAACAGTTCCACAAGAAAGATCAGGAATTGCTAAGTCGCTACAGAAAGAGTAGTGGTTACCTCCTGTGATCCAAGTTCAGTCACAGCACTCCTGACAGGTTTTGCCCTTCACTAAAATACTGTCCCCACCAGACCCTTGAAGGAAACTTATGCACCCCCATCCATACTATGTGTGCAGTTTTAAACTGGTATAGAAACTACTAGCAACTAGTTCCTCTGCTTAGCCTCACACTTCTGTTCCACAGGTGAAACTAGTCTTGCCATTTCGGCTAACGGTGACGAATCTTTACAACTCCAACGCTACCTTCCACGAGAAGTCCTCCTTGCTTTGTAGATTCACAAAGCCACTATGTCACTACAACCTGCAACATGAAGTCAATAACCATAAGGCAGATTTTAAGAATTAAAAAAGTTATCCAAGTGTTTTGCTGATTCAAGACCTTACACTCCAAGAAAAAGAAAGCATTTAAAGTGTTTGGAGAACAGGATGGATAAACAAGAGTTTACAAAAATTAAACTGCTGCAGAATATTGTGGAGGTCCAAGATAAAGGGCTAAAAACAATTTGTCAACAGGCAATGGATCTATCTGTAGTTATCAGACTGATGCACACTTCGGAGCCCCCAAGATGCACGCTGGCAGAAGCCAGGCCCTCATGCTGGAGGAAGTATCATGTTGCACACTCATTGTTCCCACATGCCTCAAAGCAGCTGTTATCCATCAGGCAGGATGCCAGCCTACACAGAATTTGGTCTGACCTGGTGTGGCACTTAGGGCCTTTCCCAGTACCTAGAAAAAATCACTAGTATAAAATCCAGATCATGTCAAAGCATTTCTATGAATGCAGAAGCTGCCTAATGCTAGGGAAATCCAAAACAACCTCAGCCCCTGAGTTCCTTCACTGTTTAGAGACCCTTAAAACTTTTCTAACCTCTGCCCCCCGCCCTTCTCAAATCAGTATTGCTCCCTGTAGAAGGAGCAGTAGAAGGGTACTGAATAGGTATAGCAGCAGTGTGGCTAAAAAACACTAACACTGGCTCCAAAGCACACCATATATTTTTGACTGCTACTAAAAAACAAATATACTGCATTATTTGTTAAAAGTTAAGAGTATATAAATGTCTTTGTACTCTTATCTTACAGGGCCTGGACTAATTTATGTATATAAGGAGTGGCATAAGTGTCTGGAATCTTATAAGAATGAAACGTGCTTCTAAATAACTCTATACCTTAATTTGAGAATTTAAAAGCTATCCTCACTCACATTTGCCTGTAGCTGTTATTTCAACAGTTACTTAAAAAAGTAGTTACAATTTGAGCCTGAAGACATTACAAGAAGGCTAACTTTCAAATAAGCAGAACAGCAACATTTGACTGTACATAAACATGTTGCAACTTCAACTTTCCCTATTTTAAAAAGTATCCAGTATTAATGCATCAGATTGGCATGCAATTGAATTGTTGAAGCTACTCTTTAATACAAAAAAGCCTTTTTTATCCAGGTAAAAATTTAAACAAATTAAAGACCATTTAAGACAACACATTAAAAAGGTTTTAAGCATAACATTTTTTTTTTTTGGCAACTCCATGCCAAAGGGTTGGGGGAAAGAGGGGCACGAGAATGTTAAAGACTCAGTGTGTTGTTTGACCTGAAACAGAATAAAACATTACTATCACAAGAAACTTGTTTATATACTGAAAAGTATGAGCAACATCTTGGCTGTTCTTTACTTCTCACACCTCTTTCCATTATTGCTAAAAGGATCGACTGACATACATCTACATGAAATTGAACATCTGAAAGAAGCTCAGTCTTCTGGGGTAGAACTCTTCTCTCCAGTAAAAAAAAGGTTTATATCCCCCAGCTGCAGTTACCAGTCTAAACACCACCTTTACTTATTCTGCAGCAACCTCTGTGACAGAGGCTATTAGCTGCAGAAGAATGAAAGTCCAAAGAGGCTCCTGTTTGCCACACACAGACATCTTGAGGTATCAGGGTAATCACATTCCTGCTGCAGAGAAAGAGGACCAAATATTCATCACTAGAGCCAACTTCTCATTTGGGCAATTGTGAACAAATGCTAAACAGCCATACATACAGTGTACAACTATTCTACAACCCATGGAACTATTATAGCATTTAACTGAACAGAAAGTCATTTTGAGCCCTTAGGGACTAGAAACAGCTATCACATTTTTATCATTTACGACAGTCTTTTCCACTTGTTTTTACAGATGCCTTCATGTTCTAGTAAGCCTGAAGTTGCACAAGTTTTTATTTTCAGCTTTAAATCCAGAAAAAGATCCTTCCAGAATTTAACACCGAGAGCTATACAATGCTGTTCAGCAGCCTGCCTGATCATTTTAATTTCTACATACATGAATTACTCATTTTACTGAAAAGTAATGCATTTTTTTTTCCATGAGAATTTAAGACATCATATTCTTTTCCAAGAGGGCACAAACTAAAACAGGGGTACAGTGAAATGTGAAGGTGTTTGGAAGAAAATATTAAGAAACACAAAAAGCTGTTTGTTAAGAGCTGCCTATTTCTTAAGTGAAAGCACACAATTGAATGTTAAAGAGGCAATACCAGAAGTCATGAACAAGTACAGAAACTTGAGACAGATGAGTGAACTCAATCTATGAACTCTAGGCTTAGAAATGGAAAACCTGACTTTCAGAATTAGTTTTGTTTGTTTGTTTTGATTTTCTAGCACATATACTCAGCAAAATCAGTAGGAACTGAAGCAGCATCAATCCAGTATGGTTGCCAGAACTCAACTAACAAGTAAAAAAATTTACCCCTTATTCTGTCAAGCTTTACCCAAACACACAGCTATTCAAGAACTTCATTAACCCACAACACATGCCTTGGGTCAAAGTAAATAAATCATTTAGTTTTGATAAATACTGATCTGAATAAACTACAAGCTCAGAAAGCTCGAGCAGTTTTGGCAGGTGTTTCAATGCCAACCTCTCAGGACTCCAGAGTCAGGAGAAATGGCTGCAGACCCAAAACTCTGCTCTTCACACAGCTGTGACTCCAGAATAGCACTGCTATATAAAGCAAGAACTCTTTTCCCTGCACCTTCAAATCTGTCAGAGCATGGGTCAACTATGACTAAAGTTACACACAAGTAATACTAATTATCTGATTACTGACTTGCTTTTCATAGAATGGCCTGGGTTGAAAAGGACCTTAAAGATCACCTAGTTTCAACCCCCCTGCTCTGGGCAGGGTTGCCAACTACTAGAGCAGGCTGCCCAGCGCCACATCCAGCCTGGCCTTGAATGCCTCCAGGGATGGGGCATCCACAACCTCTCTGGGCAACCTGTTCCAGTGCCTCACCACCCTGAGTGAAAAAATTCCTCCTAATATCCAACCTAAATCTCCCCTGTCTTAGTTTGAAACCATTCCCCCTTGTCCTATCACTATCAACCTGTGTGAACAGGCGTTCCCCCTCCTGTTTATACGCTCCCTTTGGGTACTGGAAGGCCGCAATGAGGTCTCCCCGGAGCCTTCTCTTCTCCAAGCTAAACAAGCCCAGTTCCCTCAACCTTTCTTCATAGGAGAGATGTTCCAGCCCTCTGATCATCTTTGTGGCCCTCCTCTGGACCCGTTCCAAGAGCTCCACATCCTTCTTGTGCTGGGGGCCCCCATTTGCTTTTGAGCAAATGTTTAACAGGTTTTGCTCTTATGAAGATTTGAGGACATCAAAACATTTGCTATAAAGCATAGAACAAAAATCCTTAAGAACACTTGTTTTCATGTGGGTCTTTCACAGACTAACATAAGTGAATTTGACGTCACAGAAGTAGTATTCTGGGGAACAATAAGGAGCTATCAAAATACATGAAAGAGAGCTCTTACTGAACTTCCCCTTATCATAGTCCTGTTCTTCACTGAGCTATATGCAGATGTAGGACACATCTACATCTCCTTGTAGGACACTTCAGAACAAGTCTTCTGTAGTATTGGCTTATAATAATTTGCACAGCAGTAATTTTGTTAAAGTTTAGACAGAAATGTTTAAGACCGCAATATAAATTTCAAAGCATATACATTTGCTAGGATTGGGGCACGTTGAGAATGTAGGATATGAAGAAATATATTTCTAACAATGTAATAGATTAGTAAACTGCCATTCTAGAACAAAAATTTCTTGAAAGCTTATTTCAATTTTTACTTCAAATATTTTCAGCACTCACGTAGTTTTTAAACAGATGTTTCATTAATGTTTAGCTCATTTGAAAGACAATGCATTTCTAAACTATACTTTGTGCCTTTGTTTAAATACACAGTAGTATCTTTAAAGGAAGAGTCTACTGAAACAGCTGAAAACCCTATCAGGCCTTGACACTGCAGAGTGAACTTTGTATAAACTACTCAGCTTATCATGAAAACAGCTTTCAAAATAGGTCTCACTGCAAAAAGTGATCAAGAATGCCTGAATGTTAGTCTCATGTACTCTTCAATTCAGCAACAAAGTTAAATAGCTACAAAAAGCTTTCTATAGACATGGGCTATATCAGGTCTTCTGCAGATACAGTATCACATGGATTATTTAGAAAGCATAACATCTACACAAACCAAACGATTCTGCCCATCTGAAAGACTGCGTATCATCTCTATAGCTGCTTACATTCTTCAAGCTCATCTAGCCTAGAGAGGAGCAACTTCTAAATTTTACAGTCAGTTTAAATAAAGGAATCTGCATTAGACCACACAGGCAACTGAAAGGCAAATCCACTAATATTTCTGGAGTAGATTAGCAGCCTAATCTCAGCAGTGATTAGCACAAAGAAACATGTAAGACCTAACTAGCTAAGTAGTAAACTTGCATTTTAACCAAAACCTAGAACATTGTCTAGTCATATCTAGAACAGAACTGGTTACCAACCTTGTCAATAAACAAGCTTCTTGTTTATTCATTCTATATGTCTTGCCACCTAATTACCCACCCCCGCAGCTTCATCAAAAAAGACATATTTCTAAAGAAGAAAATCCTTTAAGCTGTTAAGGAAAGTGTCTTCCGAAGGTAGAACAGAAGGACAGATGCTGTCATACAGACTTTTGGCTAAGTGAAGTGGAAGTAAACTTGCCAGTTCAGTGAATATTCCACAGCAGACAGTTCAATATTTCACTAGTATTTCCCCCAGACATTTCTATGTAAAGGCTACTAATATCCAGGTACCACCGATTAGACATTTTAGCCAGAGTCCCATTCTATTCAGTTTTTTCTATTTTTGTTTTTTTAAATGGTTCTTCAAATGCAGGGACACTGGTGAAGAACTATTTCCTTTACTTACATTTTTACCTGTTTACACCCCTTCCCTATGGCTTCCTTGCATCCTAAAAGCAAGCTCTTTTTCTTTGGCCTCTTCTTCAAGCATCTTTTCATAGCTCCTTGTATTTTATATTGAGTAGACTGGACTTCATGAACTGGGTTTTGGGAAAGAGTAAAGAATTTACCTTAGGGCACAACACTAGCAAGTATAAGAACCCTGCTGTGTTGCTGAAGTTAATATTTATCGGTACTAAAAACCAAGCAAATGCAACAGCTACGAATTAGCTTGGTTTAATCTAGAAATAGCCTTTCTGCAATAGTTCCCTTTCACACACACTGAGGAAAGTAAAATCTCACCCGTGTCATTTTAAAAAAGTCTAACGATGGTCTGTTCCATCGTACATCCTCCTCCCGTCTGCGCTTTAGCCGACTTTTCTTTTCATTCAGAACACAAGGCTGAGAGCGGCATCTCAACAAGCCCTGACGCCGGCTGAGCTCAGGGGTGGAGGTGGGAGTGCTGTTGGCTGAAGGCAAGAGGTTTCCCGTCTCAGTGATGTGCTCCTGGGAGAGGGAGAGGCGGCGCCTTGGGTTAAAGTCACAAGGCCCTCCGGAATTCCAGCGGGTGCTCGAGCTCGTGCTTCCCTCGCTGCTGTCCACAAACCCGCTGCTGGCAGAGGAAGGTCTGGGTACTGGTGACGTATTGAAGCTGGTGATAGTGAAGACGTTATTTAGCGACAGTATGTTTTGTGGCAGGCTGATGCTTGTGCTTCTCTGCAAGGTTGCGCTTCCGTGACTGTTGCAGCGCTGCAAGGTAGCGCTGCCGCCGCTGTTACACCGTCTTTTTGACACGGGAGTCCAAACCTTGGAATTGCCAGGTTTCCAGGGTGACCGACAGCGAGCCAGCTCATCTGGCTCAGACAGGGACCTACAATGGCGTTTCGTTGGTGGTGCCAAGGGCTGACCCGAGTTTTCGTTAAGGTTTAATTCGCTTATCCATCCTGACACTATAGACGTACTGGAGGGTTCCTGCTGCCACTGCAGACCACCATTACTGGCAGGGCCGGTGCTGAAGGGGCACACTGGGAAAGGGTAAGCTGAATTCCTCGTGTCGGTCTGGATTGGGCAACTCCCATTTAAAGCTTTCCAAGGGCTGTCTTCTAAAAGACAAAAAGATACAGGTGAAAATTAGGAAGAAAACAGACTAGTTTTAAACCTCGTTTAATGTAAAACCATGGCTCAAACTCAGGCTTAAAAGCGAGTCACAAATACCCAGCTCTTTGTCAAAATTTCAGAATGTAATTACAAATTTATTTTAAAGGAGGTAGAAAGTTCCAAAACCATGAAGACCAAGTATTTCAGGAACCAATCCAGGCATTCCAGTATAACATGCGAGTACCTTGTTAATTGTTTTTGCAGTGTACTGAAGGATTAAAACACTTTTTCCTCAGTGAGCAACAGTAACAGCTTCCTGACCTGTTTCCTGGTGCACACCATATACCACAACTAAAACTTAGAGCAGTGAACCTAAAGTAGAACCAAAGTGGACTAACAAGCCTTGTGAGACCCCACCAGGGATTTTTTTTATTTTTATTTTTTTTATTATTTTTTGTGTTTAAAAGAGCAGGATAATCTGTTCATAGACTGCTGTCCTTCATTTGGCTGTAATACTTTTCCATTAAGAACACCTTACTATAGCAAAGTTTCACATAGATGGGCGCTCACATTCCATGGTGTGAATAGCTCTACTTTAAATTAGAAACAGTATAAAGTTATTTCAGACTGCAGAGTATTTCCTTTTTTGCTCATATTCAAAGTGTCAGAAAAAAAAATCTTAATTCAATGCATAAAATAAAGCAAGGATCCCTTAAGAACCTCCTGCAAGTTTTACTGTGAATACAGACATAACACATAGTGCACAGCTTCTCATCTGAAGTGGCAGTGCTGGGTTGAAAGAAGTCTGCCAGCGAAGCCTCTCACTCTTTTGTAAAGCATTTCTTTGAGAACATTCTGCACATTTTACAGCTGTTCCTCCACATTATACAATGAAGTGTAAGAAGAACTGCAGCAGACTTTGGATTTGCAAATTGAAAAGCAGCAAAACTGTTGGCCAGTTAGCAGTGCTTCATGCTTGGTTAGAAAATTTGCTAATTTAAACCAATTAGCCAAGAAAGTTTCACTTATGCTGAGCTTAAAGAAAGAATATTATTTAAAATACCAAGTTTTTTCTCTAGATCTATTTTAAGAACCTAGAATATAGCCTAAGTATTAAATACTTTTTTTTTTTTTTTTTTACAGTTAGCTGTCCAAACTAAGTTTTAGAATAATCAGCAGATAAAAGATTTGCTGAGTAGCTTTAAAAACTGCAAACCCAAATACTTGTACATGTTCCATGCCCAAAGTATGTCATGGATTATCCTGTTTATTTGGATCTTATTTAAAGAACACCCTATTGTCTCCAAATCATTTAACTGTGCAGACAGCTGGCCTATTCAAACAACATGTTTTATTAGAATTCCTCTGTCCTTCCTCCTCCATTCTTTCAGATGGGTACAACCACATACTGTGCTTTGCCTTAAGCATGTAAGCTCTTCAAGGCAGGGACCATCCATAATTCAATGCAAGTAAAATAGCCAACACAATGGGATCCAGATACTGTTTGAAACTCCCTGTATCTACTGTAGGACGATATGTTAGCTTGGACTGGCCTGATTTTTATAAAACCCTTAGGAAGCTTTCTTCTAGGCCAGGAAATTGGTTTGAAGTTTACTGTAAAAAAAAAAAAAAGTCAAAAGTTGGACATGTGTTCTAATCATTTACATGGTACCAAAAGTGGTATTTTAAGATAAAGTACCATTTCCCTTTGGAACCTCACACAAACCAAGTGTCATATTTTAAGGGGAATCCCATTCAGCAAATAAAAATCGTCCAGGCTTAAAGACACGACAGAACATGCAAAGATTCAAATCCATCCCTTAATAAAGCAGTACAGAGTTTACATATCGGTAAGTAGCATTTTTGTTTTTGCTAGGTACAATTTACTCTTATTTTAATAGGACCAAGAGGGTGTTGAGTGGGCAGGGGGGCTAAATGCACTTCTCCCAAGGTACTGGAGCTTATGGTTTGTATCACGCTGGATATTCTATGTGGCAAAGCATGCAAGAAGGTGTGTAAAGAGGTGAGAGATTTCTGGTAGCAGAGGAGCCTGAAGAGATGTTTAGCATGAAAAACAGCATTGCTGTACACCATAGCAGATATTGAACAAAAAACGCATTACGAGGGCTTTTACTATGCAAAGCAGATCACAAGTACAAAACTAACAACCAGCTATTCCCAGTATTGTTCAGAGACCAGCTTAAACCAGCAGGCTCTACAACAGCATGCTCCATCCCCCTCACCTTATTTACAAAAGAAAGGCTGCTTGCTATACCAATTACCTCAGTAAAACACAGCTAAGGTTTCTGAAGAACTTACCGTTGATTTCGAAAGGGAACAAGCTGCCACTTTTGTTCAGCTTCTCAGATGAGTACTGAAATCAATCAGAAAAAAAGTTTTAACTGTGTGAAAAGAGTCAGCATACACCTCAAGGAAAACGCATGCAGTTTTCAGTTTCCCTATACGTGCCTCTAACTGTAGGACTGGGTTTTGCTGGGTATCTTGAAGAAATTCCTGAACAGCAGATCTTTCTAAGTAAAATCTAAGTGAAATCCAACTGTTCGTAATATTTTCTGTTAAGTATCAAACTATTTCGAGAGTTGCAACATTAGCCCATGTGAACAAACTGCAAAATTAAGAGTGATAATTCACCCTTAATGAAAAAGCTTTGATTCAATTCTCATTTCAAGGGAGATGAAATTACAACCTGACAACTGGGCTTCCGTGTTCAGTATAAGGCTAAATTGCAAAATACTTCACCTTAAACTAAGGAGAAACAGGTTTATCTAAGTTAAATGTACAAACACTTCAGGGTCCCCACCACGAACATTATCCAAAGCAGGTTATACTAGTATTTAAAATATGTTCTTAAAATCAGCATAGCAAAATGTTTTCTTATTTCCTATGGCATAAAAGCCATTAAAAAAAATTTTTTTCCTATCCAAAACTCATCTTTTGCAAACTGAGTTTTTGAAACCACAGCTTATTGGTGATGGTTTATTAGTCAGAAACAATGTAAAAGCCATGCTTAAAACAAGGTTTGCATATAAAGGCCATCAGAATTTAAGATTAAGCTTTGTCAGTAGCACCTGCACAGTAATACAGGCTTGTATGCACAATGTTTTCCATTTTCTTAATTTCACCTAGAAAATATCACTACAAAAGCATTCTTAAAGAGCCTGATTTTTCAAGCAACCGATACTTGCTAGCCGGCCTCCTATAAAGGAACTACTCTAAAATAAGATGGCTCAAGTCCCCATCAGATCTCAAGAATCATTTGTTATTCCCCTCCATCAACAACTCCGGATGGGGAGGAATATTGCTTTAAAAGAGCAACACTTTATGTAAACCTTCTTTTTTTGTGTACAGCCAAAGAAGATTGTATCTGGAAAGGAAGTCTGTGTATGATACTAAGTCAATTTTTAAACAAACATCCTCAGGCTACAAAGCTTTTCTCTCTTGCTGTATAGCAAGAAGTTGAACACCAGTGATGCATTTAAATCCCTGAATTCCTCATATAACATACAGACACTAAGCTGTGGTAATATTCCCTTGGTGGTTTTGTTTCAGAGGTAGGGAATGAAAGAACTGATGAAAGGACAGACAGCAGTCAGATTTTTAATCTTATTTCTTATCAACAGTTGCATATTTGAGAAGCCATTTGCATCTACAGATGCATTTATAGCTTCATTTTTTAAGTAAAATACTTAAAGAACACAGCAGAAGTCTGAAACTCCATCAGATATGCAGGTGGTTAGGCCTCTCAGAAGATTTAAGTCTGAAACTTGGCAGCAGGAGCTATCACTTTTCTAGCTTGCCTTTTATAACTGCAGTTGCCAGTTTTATAGTACAAACATTAGTAAAGCTAGTATCAATAATTTACTCTAAACAGCTACAGAGATAGCATAGAGAACAAGAGCACACAGATAAGAGTAATAGCTGCATTTCAGCCATCTCTGAAGGACAAAGACTGACAAATTAAAGAAACTAAAATATAAGGTTATTCAGCAAACTCTTCCCTCTCCAGTTTTCCCCAAATCCAAGACAGCACCAATGTACTCAACTATCAGATTACAGCTAAAGAAAATACATTTTTGGAACCAAATTCCATGTTGAAAAAGTCTTAAAGCTACTGCACCCTCAAACCACATGGAGAAGGATAGTAAGAATGACTTAATTATTAAGGATGGTTAAAAGACTGTGCACACAGGTTGAGATCTTGGATCTTCAGAAGGAACAGAACCTTGAGGACAATCCCGTCCAGCAACCATTAGATTGCTATTTAGTTTTTACAAAGACTTTCAACCAAATGCACCTTTCACAAGGTTCTCTTCACAAACGTCTATTTGCTGCACTCTAACCACCTTAAAAAGCCTTGTCCATCAAATAGAGACTACTCTACTGCATCTTTGACAGTTGAAAAAAGCATTTTTTTCTTTCCAAGTCCCTTTTAAATTGAATCACACACCCACAGACTAGCTGTACTACAGGGGATGGCTGCAATGTTCTTTAACTGCCAGCAACCCTGTCCTTAGAGCTATTTCTGAGCAGCTTCTAGGGAAGTCAGTCCTCAGCTCTATGAGAAAGATGCATTACAACTACGGTTTGTTCTGTGAAGTGATCGTTTACACAGAATCCTGTTAAATTACAAAAAGTGCCGATTCTTTGGAGATTGAAACCAAAAAGCCCCATTAAGTGTCCCACACAACACTGTACACAGAAAAGGGAGAAGGTGCATCATTTCCAGTAAAAACTTGAGGCAGTGAAATAAGGGAGTGACTAAGGGGAGAATAAGTGAAGAATCTCCCCTATGATATGTACTCGGCTTTCTAGAACTGAAACTAAAAATACTTGGAACCATTACCTGCTAGCATATTTTAATGACGTCTGGAAGTCCAAACTTTAGTAGAACCTATACGACTGTAAGTTGTTTATTGCAGTTATGATCCTTTTATCTCTAGAGAACATGGCAGAAGTCCCACTAGATTTACTGTAACAGGGCACTGAACCAGTTTATCAGCTCTCCTGGGTTGGCTACACACATTACCTACACCCGGTCATTCCCTTCTGTGTTAAGATCTACCTGAAGCTTCCTGAATGAAGAGCCTTTTTGTTCTTTTATGATTATACTTGAGAAAAGATAAGCAGAGTTCACAAAGCTATAGGGAAGTCTACTAAATTCCATGTAAAGGACAGCTTCTTCAGAATAAAGCCAAGTTATTCAACCGGGTCATTTTCCTGATAGACTCAAGCTCACATGTTCATCTTCCAACTACTGCTTTTTGAATGGATGTTTAAAAAAAGATCAAAAAAATGGATGGGAATGTATCACATAGCACTGTCTAAAAAGTCATAAGTTTCACGTGCCCTTTACTGAGCCTTAACAGCTGTTCTTTGGTTAAAATATTCACTTAAAAAGACACCTAGTCTTGAACTGAGTAAATGGAAGAGACACACAAATGATACTGACAATAGATTAGTGATATAAGAGCGTTCTTTGCTAGCAAAAGTGGAGTGTTCTATGTATACTCCAACCTACTGTATCAAGGACTCTACAGACAGTTCTATTTTCCTTGTTATTCTCAGAGTTACTGCTTGATCTTCATAACCTTAAAGTTAGCTTCTGTCATTTCAGTATATCTTCTCCAATTCCCAAGTACGTTTGGAACTCCTCTAGTTTGTTGGCATTCTTCCCAAACCACAGGAAAGCCAGAGTTTACTATTCAAGTACTAATTTAACCACCACCATACAGATGTGACTTTCATTGTTTGGATAGGCTTCCATTTTTACCAAACACCTTCAAAATATGACTAGATAGGAAGCAGCAAGGAGAAGTATTTGACCTGTTATCAGCATTTGAAGAAGTGATCAAGTCAAATCACATCTTAAACCCAGTCCTCAAGTCTTTCTGCCGGTGGCTTCCCATCCAAGGCAGTCATCCTAGTTCTTTCAACATAAGCCAGCTTTATAAAAATTAAAAATAGGACACACATGCACAGAGGGATTTTACAGTAGAACTTTTTCCTTCCATAAATGCTTGTCTGAAGATGCTCACATCTTTCTTAATTCCACACCTTGAAGTCTTGCATCTCACACTCCCTTACTTCAAACCAATAGTAGCTTCTACATGAAGAAGAAAGAAGTACAAACTTACCCAGAATACAGAGAAAAAGCCCTCAAGACTCTTGAGTAAGATTCACCAGGTGTATGTTCAAGGAATTAGGGACCAACCTTTTGACTTCATGATGCTGTCAACTCATGAAAGCCACAATATGTTTGCAGAACATCTTAGTGTTGAGACAGTCAACCAACCATGGATACTGCTCTATTTTGTTTTAGCTACAATGCTCACTTGAGATAAAAGCTTAGGACAACCTAACACCCCAACCAGGACAACCTTCCCGCTTTTACAGCAGGAAATGCGGTCGTCTCCCCCCGCCCCTGCACCAAAGGCAGGTGCGGCACAAGATTGTGCAATATAGCTGAGCACAAACTGATCAAATGTGTTACACTAGCTTGGAAAATTAGTACGTTGGTTAACAGAGCAGTAAGAGAAGCTACAACTGATATTTTACAACATACTCAGGCAACAGGTAAAGATACTTGGTCATTATACAGGCTACACAAATGAAAAAGTGCATTATGTCCTACGTATGTTATCACAGAATAGTTTGGGGTGGAAGGGACCTTAAAGATCATCTGGTTCCAACCCCCCTGCCATAGGCAGGGATGCTACCCACTAGATCAGGTTGCCCAGGGCCCCATACTACTTGGCCCTGAACACCTCCACAGGTGTTATCTTTATAAAGAAGAATAGCTAGAAAATAAATGGCTTGGAAAAAGCAGTTTTGTTTCTTTTATAACCCTAACTTATGACCTGTGTTACTNTAAGCTGGCCAACCTGAACTTGTGCTTTCATGGAAGTGCAATCCAACTCAGAGGGCAGCAAATATTGTTTTGCTCAGGAAACCTCAGATAGGACAAGCTTACAGAACAGCTTCTCTACTCCTGAGTTTGATGAAAAAAACTGAAGTCTTCTGGGTGTACTGAAAGGTCTTTGAGACCACCAGAAGTTAAGTGTTTGAAGGAATCCAAGTAGGCTCCCAAAGCCCAAGTCTAGACTTAGTCTCAGGGTCATTTCAAGCCAGCATAAACCAATGTTTTCAATTTCCCATTTTCCCCAACTATTTTATCTACTTATGCCAAGATACACACCTGCGCAGATGCACTGTGAAAGGGATCATGAAAACTGATAAGGGTTAACATTAACCCGGGCAAGAGAGGTTAGTTGTAATCCTCAATCAGCTCAACAGACGATTCACTGCATCATCCCACAGAACTTTGTGCTAGCACACACAATGAAAGGTGCAGGCAAGACCATTTAAAGAATGGCTCTAAATTGCTACTACTATTAGAAGAAACTACAGCATTAAGATAGACTTAATAAAAAGTCTATTAAGTGTGCTACAGCTGATTCATTCCCCCCACTATAACTTAGTATTTCCCCCCCCATTAAAATTTAACAATAACCTTTACTAGGGGAAAGAAGTTTGATCATATTAGGTTCAAGTTTTATTCAAGAAGCCATTATTTGCTCCTATGAATCTTTTCTGGTAGGGAGCAACCTAGTTGCACAACTTCACTCACACTTGCTACTGCATTTCCACACCTCACCTCGTGATTTCTACACTTTTTCAAGCTGTTACTGTGTATAGCTAGAACCTATCCCTGGCCTCAGAGCCTATTTTCTTCAAGGGCTGCAGCATTTACAAAACCTTTTCTTGATGGTTTAAAAGGGGGAAGAGAAGGAGGAAGGGAGAGGATGAAGCCAATGACAAGATACCATTTGCCGTTTTCCATTCCACTCTAGTCATTCTTTTCTCTGTTCTAGTTTTAAATACAGATAAGGACAGGAATAAGAAACAAGTCACAGTGCATTACAGCATGCCAACACACTCAGACTCCATACAGTGTAAAAGCAGTAATACATCCTTCTCTGCCCTTCCAAACCTCTGGTCCAAAACCTCCAGTGACCATCAGTAAAAGGATAGCTCAATTTTGAAAGCTGTCTGAACACTAGTATCTCAAACTACAAATTACAAGCTGCCACTACAACTTCAGAGGCAAGCACTGCTACTGGTTACAGGTCATCACTTGCCCACATCTAGGGCAGTGCCCAGTGTTTAGCTAGAAGTGACATAAGTTTGCCAGCTCAAGAAGTCAGATTCCCCTAAGAACTACATATCCCAAGTGCTTCATCATGCTAGCTGAAATGAATGCAAGCTGAGTAAGCATTTCTATTTTAAGAGCTACCCTCTTTTCAAGGCCTTACAAATGCCTCCAAGAATGGCATATATTTAAGGTGAGGATACTAAAATCGTGTAAATTACTAGAAGAACCCTTAATGGAGCTGTTCAAGTTTTAAAATAAACCCTTTGATTAATATATGCAATTAGACATCCTTACTCTTGTGTCAAGTTTTACATGTGTGCACACAAAACGAGTGCTTTTCTGCAACATTGACAAGGAGTTGAGCACTTCACAACCTCCACTGCATTCAGTATATGACTGACCTGGGTTGGGCTTGTGGAGTAAATAAGGAAGCTGTTTAGTTACTGAAGTACAGGTTACAACACAGGAAGTCTTAAAGCAACTGAACATGCCTTAGGTTCAATGCTTGCATTACCTAGTATTTAAATAACAGAACTAGAGTTGAACAATACTTTGACATTTAGTCACTAAATTTCCTTTTTTTTTGCTGTCCCATGAGTACCCTAGAGTTTGATCTGCTGAACTGCAATTCAAGTCAACAAAACCAGGCTACTACAGTGCTTTGCATTACATGCAGAATATGGTCTTGAGGTTCTCAGGTGTGCACCCAAGATTAAGGGGAAACTATTTTGCACCTTTTTTTTTTTTAAAAACTCATTCTGGAGTAGAGATAATTTCTTATTTCACAAATCAGATGTGAAGAGAATGGACTCCTTATGGTCTGAATACCATGCTTGAACAGCTCACAAACCCACGGATTAAGTCAGCAGAAATAAACAGAACTTTTCAGAGCACCCCAGCCATCTGACACACTGCGACAGCAAGGATCTACCAGTGTGCATCAATAAACTGGCAGTCAAGGAACCCGACTTTTGTTTCAGCTGTATTCAACAGATGATCTGTTCTCCTTTTACCCAGTGCTAATTGCTGCCTACATGTTGGTCACTGATTTTTCTAAGTAATTGTTGTCAGATATCTAGTATTTGCCTACATGAAGTGAAGAAAGCTTGAACAGATACTAGGATTTGTGTTTGGGAAAAAAGAATCCTGAGAAGCTTTGATAGTTCTTTTCTGTTATTAGTACACAGGCTTTGGGCTATTTAAATAAACTAAGATTAAAAGATCGTTATAATAAGAAAGCATCTCCTCAGAAAAGTTTAATTTTTCCCCTTACAACCTTCATCCACATCACAAGGCTTTCCTAACGTAACAACTGAATTCTGACCAATCTACGCTCTTCAATTTGTTGTGTAGTTTTGAGTTACCTTTGAACTACTCTGCATTTCTTATTTACATGTTATTTTCATACGTCCTTACCAGATTAATATTGTACGTTTTACACGTCAGATCATCCAAGCTCTGGTTCTGCAGCTTTTCTGTTATTAGTGTTACCATTGTAGTTGTTCCTTTTCCACTGCTCACACAGAAGTGTTGGAGGCTCTTCGGTGTCTTGTTTCAATACTCATGAGCCATTTCTGTTTTGGTTAAAAGTCTCCAGATTTATGCTTCCATCTTATTGCCAAAGTTTATTTCCAAATGCTGTCAGCGTATCATGTCTGCTTTTCTGTAAAATTGGGGCAGAAAAAGGAATAAGTTAGAAAAAATATTACTTACATCATAATTAGTATTGTCATAACAGAACTTGTGCTTGGACAAGGAAGACATAAGCTTTCCCTCATTTAAGCTACCACTAAAGTCTTAGCTAGAACAGCCTATGAAACGTGCAGATACTCACCATACTGTTCTGTATGTTTAGCAATATTTATACTATTTTGTTTCATCACTAAACACTTTTTAAAGAAGAGCGGAGTAGTGGGTAGCTCAAGTGCTATATCAACTTTACAAACCCTCAGATACTTTTAATGAATTCCTATGGTTTTTTTTTGAAGCTTAGATATCTTTGTTCTGTGAGCAGTCATTTATATCAAGAGCACTAGGTTCCCTGGCTGCCTCCTCCTATCCTCAACATCCTCTACATGGATTTCTTTCTCTAGCTCTCTTTCCTCAGCATCAGTAACCCTTAACTGTTTCAAATCATTCTTCACTGTCTTCCCAAAAATCCTTATTAGCTGGTTACTTTTACCACAGCAAGTAAACCTCTGTACTTTCTTCAACTCCGCCTGATTCCTCCACAGTTTTCAGAGAAAACCAAACAAAAGCACAAGACCAGCTTCTTCATTTTCATTCTTCTATCATAAAGTCTTTCAGGCTCACCATGGTTCTCAAATTAGCTTCCAAACCAATTTAGCTTTCAAAACCAAGTCTGCATCAGTGTTAATCATAATGTCTCTACAATACCTTCACGGAACTTCTCTTCCAGTAACTTTGCCTTACTGTGTTAACAAAAACATCCTTACTCAACTCATGCTGATGATCCATTAGCAGCATGCATTAACCACTCTTGTTTATGATTGAAATTGGCCAACTGTATTCCATGACTGCATTTATCTTTATGGAATTAAAAAAATCCACACACAGATACTGCCAAAATCAAACAAAGCAACAAATCCTTGAGGAAAGAAGTTTGTTTTCATTTGCTAGATTTTAAAAGCTACAGTAAAAAGAATACCAGAAAATAATCACTGAACATGAATGCTTGTGTAAAATATCCCATTCTTTCCACACTGTTACTTAACAACTGCTTAAATAACCAGTAGTATCAAGAGAAAAGTCACTCGAGTCCATGACCCAAGTTAAACCCATCTAAAACTTTAAGATATTAATGGTATTAATGATATTGTTAGATTATCTTTTAAACCTGTTGCCTTTGAGTACATCCTCAAATATAATTTTACATGCTAGCCATACACTATTTTACCTTCACAGAAGTCTATTATGTTAGTCCCCAAAATCATAACTTCTGTCCATCTTTCATCCTCATATCTAGTTTTATTTGCTACAAGACACAATGCTTACAAATATTCATCAACAATATAACGCTCATCAACAATATAATGCAATTATAATGCCACCCAGATACATGCAGTCTCCATTGGTCTGCTTTTACTGAATGTGTCCTCTCTTTCAGGAAAGCACCCAAAGATTTGAAATATTTACCACATCTTGTTCTGAAATTACACCCAAGTCAAATATCAAAAGCACTCAAGTTCACACTCAGTGGTAAAAATTACATAAACCCTTTTCAATGTAAGCATCTGCCACGGAAAGTGTGATTCATGAAACGGTAAGCGAGTTTAAGGGCAAATGTGTGAACAAAGCAGGTTTTTGAAGTGTATTGTAATGCAAAGGGACTTCTATGTCCCTTTTAAAGCTGGTGAAGTTTGAACTAGATCTAGAAACACAGAATAAAACTAAAAAAAGGCTGACTGGAGGTCAAATATACAGACTGTCAGAAGTCTTTATACAGACTGAAAATGTACTGAAACTGAAGAACTCAGTAACTGGCACAAGGACTGTCAAATTCATTTTAAGGATTAAGATTTCTGCAGCTAAGAGGCTACTATTAAGAAACAGCTGAAAAGTTCAGCAGGTGTTTAATTACTAAGCATCAAGCTTTTGAGATTTTCCCCACAAAGGGAAGAAAGCAAATCCAATAAAGCCATCAGAAACAGAGTACAAGGTTTTGATCTGTAATCAGTTAACTAATAATGTGTTTGTATTTTGCCTAGTTCTTCTAATCTTCAAACGTTTCATTGGAAAACTAAGTGCGAATAACACAAGGTAAAATAAGTAGACATAAGAGTATTAACCTTTAGCTAACAAACCAATACATTTAGTTGCATGAGAGAATAACAGGGAGGCACAGCACTTTCAGAATCAAATTGAATTGTACAATTATCATCCACATTCTTAAACCTTACTAGATGCTGAAAGTAATACTCAAGAGTTACAACTGTTCAGGCCCTCTCTGAGGGTGTGCAACCCAATCTATTCTGAAACACAAAGTGGAGACTCCAAAAAAATGTTTCTCATTTTAACAACTCTCAGTTAGCAGCAGTATTTTATTATCATTATATTTTTAATGAGACACGCTCCATCAAAAAGGTTCTACTGCTCCTCCCATCAGCAAATTCCATTTCTCAATACCAAGCACAGACTAAGAGTATGAGTTTTAGTTCAGATCAGAAGCATGCTTTGGAAGTAAATTCCCTCCTCATCCTCCTCCAGTGTACTTCATCTCAATTCATGGACCTGTCTCACCCAGAAGTAATCCACTCTGAAACAACAGCAGAAAACGCACTCAAGCCACCGTTAGGTGTTCAGCACATTGCACTAGACTAATGCTGGTCCAAAGCAAGCCACCAAGCTAGGCACACCTTGTGGACATCAGTACTAACTGTTTTATGCTACAAATCTGTTCCTACTGGGCAATGCTTGTTGCTAATTATGACATGATGAATGATGGTTAAGTGAATAAGTGGCACCATAGCCACATTCCTGTAAGTGAAAGCTATTCTAGGTTGCAGTTTGATACACCTTGACACATCTTGGCTGCCTCCATTCTGCTATGCAACTGCCAGCAAGTTCTCTCCTCTGGCTGTTTGTCACCCACAGCAGTACGCCAGCACAAGCGTTTGTGCTACTACAGAGAACGATATCAAGGAATTTTTACAGCTGGATAAAGAAAAACAGCACTTCCTCCTTTTGCTTCTGGTAAAGGTTGTTTTCCAGCTACAGGTTCAAAAAGAATAAAAAGGAAAAAGCAAAAAAAGAAAAAAAGGAAAGAGCCACACAAGAAAGCTAGATGACATTAGCATTTTCCACACCGAGCCACACAGATTATCCTATAGTTAGGAATTAGATCTCCCCTTCCAAAGGGAGGTTTGAATACGTTTAGCTCTCGTTTGCCTTTTCCAATTCATAGTCCTTTGACTAGTCAAACCTAACAGCACCGAGCAGTCTGAGATCAGCCCTGCAGCCTCAGCACCTTCACTCAGTGGCAGAGGTCCCAGTTCCCTTGAGTTGCGCTACTTAGGCTCCACAAGGAATTGCTGCTCTCATCTTCGCTTATATTGGCTATTCGGAACCAGGAGATTTGTCCAGCTTCACTGTGTTGTCATTTTAAGACTTCATTAACATATCTATACTACAGTATTTTCAAGTCTTACACACTCAGCTCTCTACCTCCTAGCAGGAAGTTCCATACACTACAGAAAACTCATGGTATTTTCACTTTTTTGGGTAGTTTTTGTTTATTTCAATAGCCTGTGCTGCGGTATTTAATGTACCCACATAGATATTAAGCAGTTTATGTACTTTCTCCTACCATGCTCTTTTCAGAATTGTTTAAAGGCAGCTAACTTTCTTTTTCAATCTCTCCTTATAATGCCCTTTATGCTTATCAGGCTGAATCCCTCTCAAACTGCTTGGCACTTCAGACTAATTGGATTTTCAGTAATAGGAACCCTTTGACCATCCTTGCTAGGGCAAGGTGGATCCTTCTGCATTTGCATTTCTTCAGCTGCCTCACAGCATGGCTCTTAATACAATCGAGTCCTGCCTACCACTGCAACTGCATGCCCTGCTTCCTACGCAAGGCACAAGCGTGCCCCAAACATGCACGCCTCTGCTGTCACCAAGACCATACAGGTAGTGTTGAACTTGCCTGCCTGGCTCAGCTGCTGAGATCCTCCAAGCCTCAAGGTAACAATAGCAGTTCCCGGGGATCCAAATTGAATGAGGTCCTACAAGATTCCCTTAGCACACCACCCTTTATGGAGCCTGATTAGGTAGAAAAGTGAGAAAGCTGAGCCATCCAAGATAAACATGCACAACAAAAGATGTTAGCCTCCCTCTGTCCTGGAAAAGACTTAATCTTACTGGGATCTCCTTAAGCTGGGGGGTTGAGAGAGGTGGAGGCAGAGAAGCTATTTTTATTGCTGAAAGACAGACTAATGAAAAGGAATAAAATAAACGGGATACAAAAAAAGAAAACTCTGAATGCAACAGCAAGCCAAAGCTAACATTCCTCAGAGATTGAGAATGAGCTGTGATGGAATCAGCATCACCATTATCTCCAATTTAAAGTTCTGTTGTACAACACAAATATTCTGAAATTTAAGAATATATATTTGTTATTCTACAGTACTAAAGAAAAGAGGATTTATTATTGTATTGTATAGTACAACTAATGAAAAGGTTTTATTTCTTAAAAATTTTAGCCACAAGTAGTAATGTCTTGTAACATCTCTGCCAAAATTGAGAATGGAGAGAGAAAGGTGCGCATGTCATGAATTCTGCATCTTCGCGGTGATGTCACTGGGGTCTTTTTTGGGAAGACTACTAAAAATATGGATTCTCCCCCGCACTCAATTGGAGGATGCCAGAGGCTCATCCAATTTGACAACCCACTTTCAAAGTGCTGAAGAATATAAAGCCAATTCAAAAATCTCTTCTTGGCTCTAAGAGAATAAAGCAGCCAGACTCATTTCCAACCCACTCCTACTCCTCTGCATCCTGCAGGACACAATGTTCCAGCAACAGCTCATCTTGCTGGGAAAAATTTACATTTTTTTGAAACACTTCTAACAATTTCTCCTCTGTCTCTGGAAGTTCCATCTTGGATAAAGAAGAAAAGATCACAAGACTTTAGATGATTTCCCCATAACACTAATGTAGGTGTTTCTTGATGATCGTAATTCCACAGTCCTGCCTATGGGACTAATATTGCCCAATGAGAATGTGGAAGGTCATTCCCTTTTTTCTGTTCCTTCATATTATTTCCTACTCTTTGCTCAGAGAACTACATGGAGCCCTTATTACCAACAATCCCATAAAGACATACTTAGCCAGCTCCCAGCAGAAGAAAAGGATTAGCTAGAGTCAAAATTCCAGTTCGGATAAGTAGGTCCTTTAAAATATTATCTCTGCTTCAGCAAGCCAAAGCAGCTAATCACCCCAGCAGTACTAACTCCAGATCTAGATGATTTTGCTGCTAGACTCCAGATGAAAGATGCTGTGATTTTTGCCTCCTGGCACTTCCCACAGCATCCAGGAAGCATTTCGAAATTGAAACATCACGCAAAACCAATCAAGTTTTAACAGAGCATTGTCTGTCCCATCCCAACTTAGTCTTGCTTCAAGCATAACTAGAAGACCACTTTTTTTTTTTTTTGAAACTGTTAAACTAATACTTTATGACATCTGAAAGAATCTACATAGTATCTGGTTTCTTGCAATGCAAAATTCTGCCTTCCAAGTGAAAAGAGAACACTCTGCTTATAAAACTACACATTATTTACCACAGCATTAAGAAGTTCACAGGGAGGCTAAGCATTCCTTGTAACATAAGTCTATTATTAACAACTTTTAGCCCAGAAAGGTTCTTGATAGCATGCATTTCAAGAAAATTATTTGGACTTTATGCTTTTTAGCACTAATCTGCAGAGTGCTTATTTTGAAGCCTTCCAAAATTCCACACCAAGTCTAGGGCTTTAATTAGAAAGTTTCCTGCAACTATAGAATTATTCATCAGTGTTTCAGAGGGATAGGTACGAGAGCTGAATGCCCCAGTTTCCAGGTCATTCCAGTACATTATACTTAAGGGGTCCTCTTCGTGCACAGTTAACTAGCATCCTGGTGTGCTAATGTTTTCTGAGGTTCTCTACAAAAAGCAGAAAAATAGCGTATTAGAATGACCAAGTTAAGTTTCTGATCCAAAAGGGGTAAAGAAAATACAAACCATAGCTTGCAATCTATAAAAATCATTACACAACTGTCTAGCAATCCTGTTTAAACAGTAGTAGTTCTCCCCGCGGAGTTCAGATGCGACGCAAAAAGGCAAGGCTCAACACATGCTAGAAACTCAAAATGAAGCCAGAGAAGCTAGTTCCAACATTTGCAATTCAGAGATTTTTAAAGACTAAAAAGATACTTCTTGAGCTACAGAATCTCACAGCTTTCTCTATACAATTCTTTCATAAGCCAGTTTTTATTAGAAGAAAGCCTCAACATTATGAGGTGTTCAAGCCTGGATTACAGTTGCCACAACTCCACCAGGAAACCGCAAAAAAGGGACAAGAAAAACATGCTAGAAGGCATCCTTTATATTAAAGGATGGACACTAGAGTCAAATTTCTCAAATACTCCACAGACTCAGGAAGCATAAGCAATATAAAGAGCTCAGAACAGCCCACTGAAGAACATACCTCACTTAACATGCAAGACAGGACTGTATTTTACCATGCTACAGCTGAAAAACTAGGATTTGGGTTGTTATTGCCTCCAGCAATAAAAGAATAAATACTAGGTCCACTTGCCTCAAATGCTGAAAATCACAATGGAGTCCAGAATTTCAGTGCATTTTGACCCTAAAGCATCATCATTCCAACACCAACTGGTCACTGCAACAGCTCTGACAAAAATATGAGCTGTTACCAAAATAAGACCACATCCTATACATTCATTTATACCCTAACCCCCGTGCTTCAGATGCGAGAGCTCCTATGAGGAGAGAGCAAAGCCTCAACCATCAAATACAGCCTTTGGACTCTTACTTAAAATGCAACATGTTTTGGCAAATCCTCTGAACTCGAAAGGAACAAGAAGTACTCAGAATTTTCTGATTGAAAAAACAGACCTTGTTCAAAGCCTCCCATGTGAGATGGAGAAAATCTGCAAGCAGGAGCACCAGAATTGAACTAAAAAGAATATCCTGGCTTAAGGTGGCGGTTTCCAGTTTGCAAAATTCACAGCCAGATGATGTGTTGGAAAGAGGTTAAAGGTGGTACTTCAGTATAGAGATTCGCCTTCTTCACATGCAGAATCCATCGAGCTCAGCTGAGAAGTACATACAAAAAAGGCCTAAAACTGTTTTCATAAAATTTGAATCAGAAATGGAAGATTTTACTCTTTTACAAAATGAACTGTTGTCTGTAAGAAATACTACCCTCAATTTCTCAAGTTAGTATCAGGTGGTTTGGGTTTATTTTTAAATCAGGAAGAAAGTCTCTTTCCAGAAAGGAGAAGGAAGGGTGAAGATGGGGGATGTTATGAAACGTATTTCTCAAAACAATGGAAGCAGCAGTGAAGTAAGCTCAAGACACTTTTTCCAGGTCATACCTAAACAGGTAATGTATCACCACATAAAACTAGGGTGAAGAACTCAACCCAATGCCAAAGGTTAAAGCTTTTATTACTGCCAGCTTATATCAGTATGAAGTCTGTCTCCCAGGTTTAAACCAGTCTTTTAGACTTGAGGAAGACTTAACATTCACATCACAGACAAGTTATCCTGCATCTTTTGAAGTATCTTTATCAGACAGGAGAACAGATGAGCTGTGCCTTGTGTCTGATCTTGTACCAAGATGCGTTTGTTACTTATGTTCTCCTTCCTAAAAATAATCTACCACTATTTAAATCGCATGCAAGGATCCCATTAATTTTGCTAAAGGATATAAGTAGCTAACTCAAATGCAACTCCAAACATAGTAGATATCAGCATTGCCCACGACCAGTCATCTCCCTACAATGCAAACCTGACTTTTTCCTCCCTCTTCTCAGCATGACTGCAGAAAGCACACTTGTACAGTGTTGAGGAATAGGAAGTCCGGTCTACTGAGGCTTTTACACATGAACTCCAAGCCCTTTGCTTTAGCTGTAATTATGAAATAATGCCTGTTGGCACATTTAGTTTAAGGCCATGCTAGCTCAAACTAGATATTATTATTGCCTGTTTAAGTAGCTCAGACCAAAACCTAGTGGGCAACCACCACTTAGAGTATTACTTTTACTCACAGCTTGTGACATTACTGGAAGCTTGGAGCTCAGGTCTTACATAAATAATTTCCCTCTCCACGTACTGCTTTTAGAAATATTTTATTTAAAACCAATGGATCATTTAGTATTCAATGCATCTAGTAAGACACAAAATTCAGATTCACTACAAATAAGTCACCAACCTAAATCTACCATGCTCCCACTAAAGCAAGTGATACAAATTACACAAGACCCAAGAGATTTTATTTCACTCTAAGGCTTGTGAAAAGTACAAAGATGAACTGGCCCTACTACTGCGATATTTGCTTCTCTCCAAATAGAGAAAAAGCAGGAGACAGACTAAAGATAAGCAATAGTATCCCCTACTTAGGGATTGCACGTAAAATGAGAAGTCACCCAGGCACATGCTTTAAAAATAGGCCTGAAAAACATGTAGCACTGACCCCTAACTTGTATGGTAGCAACAACATTTGCTGCACACCCATCCTGCCCCCCCCACAGAAGACTGCAATCAGTAGTAGAAGTACTGTTGTATTACCAAACCCTACGGGCCTGGTGTTGAGGGATTATACAAATCTCTCCCATACACCCTGCTCCCAAAACACACAGAGCTATTAAACCTCCTCCTGTTTGCCTTCAGGTTCGTTCTGAAGAGTTTCAGACATCTGGTTAGCTTGTTCAAAATAAAAAGCCCAACTAGTAAGTTTGTTTTTATGATCCCGAGTGTGAAATGTTCTTGCTGTAGGCCTCAGGCCAGGTGAAAAACATTTGTGTTAAGATGCTACTTCATGGCATTTCAGAGATCTAATGAGCTGTGTAATCTGCACACAGGGAAGTCTCCCTAACATTAGCCTGTGTACAAGCATGGAAGTTAAAAACAAGGAACCTACAGTAGTCCAAATATTTTTCAATAAATAGTACAGCTGGTGAATTAAAGACACTGCTAAATTTAGAACTCAAGTGCTTAGCAGTGTTCTGTAAATACCCATGCATCTCAATGCTTATAATAACATGGAGTACGCTCCCCCAGCCTTACTGTCCTAATTCTCCATATTAGGAGTAGTATTTCCCTCTCATGACACAGAATACTATACTAGATTTAGGAAAGTTTCAATCTTTGTCTCAAAATTATAACTCTCCAGAAGATCATTTTGTAATTGTATGAAGTGAGCACAAGTACGCATGTGTCCCTATTTTAGCAGTTTACGACAAATACACTATTTATGTGTCTTCATATAAAACCCAGAAGTCTAAGAAAAGAAACTAAGTTACAGGTAGAGCTATGCAACAGCAGAGTCCTCTGCAGGCTTGCATACAGAGTTAAGGCTTTCTGCTATATCATCCATCTTGAGAGGGCACGGAAACGCATCGAGCGGACAGCAGATACAATGCATACAAAGCAAGTTCCCTTACAATCATGGCTGACCATCTAATTTCTTACTCAAGAAACTTGAATTCATCTGGCAGGAGACACCTCAAGAACTTTAGGAGGCAGCACAATGAAAGACCAAGTTTTATAACACCCATCTAGCTAACCCTTCCATTAGAATTCAGAAAAACCTACATACCACCCAGCTTTCAAGTAGTACAGATTTTCTATAATATAAAGGTGTCAGACATCACATTACAAATACCAAAACTAAATGCTAGTTTGAAGAAGTTGTTACTGGTGCTCCTTTCTGCGCTAAACTGCATTTCTTGTCAACTGAATTTGGTGGTTTCCAACTTCTGTTTGCCCATCCCTAAAAATTTTTGAATGTTGAAATGTCCGAATAGGTCCACACTACATATATACTGCTCTACCACATACGAACCCTCAGAAACAGTTCACAAATGCTCAAAGTATGGGCAGACCATAAATTAAAGTTCACTACAGGAATGCAATGAAATACAAAAAGGAAAGCAGTGCAAACATTGATATTGCGTGCACTTTCAACGTTCAATTTAGATGTTGCTTGATGTGTCATCGGGGACATCGCTCTTGCCAGGCTTATTAAGCTACTCCAATAAAAATAAATTCAGCCGAGCTATGCAGCTTAAGTCTTCCTAACTCACTAGACCATTCTAAAAGCAAGACAACTTTGTCTGTGCATTCAGCCTTCGATAGCACACTGAACAGCTGGAATCGGGAAATGCTATGTTACCAGCTCAAGACACAAACTAAGGGGTACACAACTGCAGCAGGTATTTAGGGAAAGCATTTGTAACCATTACATGAACTAAAGGAAATCTTACCTGACAAAGGAAGTTACATCATGTAAGCTATGACAATCCAGGTAAAAAAAAATAGGTTAAAATGAACTCCTAGACTTTGAATCAGTTTTTTGCTTTTTAATACTGAAAGACAACCTTCTGCTTGACGGAAGATCTCAGTATTTTCAGCATGCACTACTCAACACTATCAGATGTTTAATGAATGAGTCACTGGTTCTACAAGCAAGTTCTGTGGAGAGATTCGTTTGCCAAAGTAGATTCATAGAAGTCTCTAGGACTCCAAATCGTGTTTACTCACCCAGTGTTGGGTACAAAGCCTTAATGCAAAACCATGCTCCTATATGGGAAGCAAGTGGACTCAAGGTGCCAACCAGTACCTATCTATTATGGATTGTACTTCAGCCAGTATAGTGCAGAATAACTCTGTTTTATTTGAGCCAAAAAATGTCACGTAAGAAGTGAAAGTTGAGGAAGGGGAAAGCCTTTTGGTCCAATCTTTAATGATTAGGACACAAGTCTGGCAGCTTTAAATGGTGGCAGGTAAACTGCTTGACTAGCAAGTCAAGCACATACATCCGCAGACAACAACAGTGCAAGAGAGGACAGGAACATGAGCGTTTAGAAGGGAAATCTGTGTCCTCCCACTTGGGCAATTATGTTTACAGATGACTGCGTTCTGACAAGATCAGCTTCTGGTAACCAAGTTGAAGGACAAAACAGTAAAGATTTTATCGGATAAAGTCAACAGCAAGAGAGATGCAAGCTTGTCCTTTCAGCTCTTCACCCAAAAACTCTCAGCCTTTCAAATGAAATCTTTCAATACTGATAAAAAACGTGCCTTATCTAACCACACTTTAAAATAAGCCTCTGAAATTACATCTGAGATTCTGGCATCTTCAGTCTAGCAAAGGTTAAACATGCCATAGTCTGTATAAAGCAGTAAACTGTTTTCTGCTGTAGTTCTGAAATGCCAAACCACTGAGCTAGAGGGAAGTCAACGGCTGAGCACCTGGACCCAAAGAGTACATCAGTGATAAACAAGCTTCCGACAGCTGCAGCTTATTCTGCAGGTGCAAAAAGCATTTACTTCAGTTTGTTCAGTTTAACAGTTAGTTCAACTAGTTCAGAATTTACAAACAGGTTTGGTTTTATTTGATCCTGCTCGACTGATAAGTGGGGAGAAGGGAAGGAAAGGCCCCGGTCCCCCCCACCCTCCTCTCATCAGTTCTAAAGTCCTGCTGGGAACTGTGCTCACAAGCAGTCGAGATCATTAGAGTCAAATATTGTTTTCAATTCAGCTCACTTGAAACAAATGCTGTTTTGAAACATTTCAATTAATCCAGTTTATTAAAGACTAAATATTAAATGAAGACTTTGACAAACAAGGTACATTAAATTTAACGTCGCTTCCAACCCAAGAGCAAATGAAGAACTATGCATGTCTTACTAGGTCAGGAAACAGCGACATTCATCAATTTGTATGTATGTATTTGTATGTTAAGGCTCTCTGTAGAGAGCCCTAGAAGACTATAAAGTTTAGACTCAAGGATACATGGTATTTTGCAGCTGAATATACTACTACCAACTGAGCATCCACACTTAATACAGAAAAGCCTTACACAACCCAGCGTTATCCTGCCTTGAAAGAAATTTTCCGAACACATTTCCTGCACAATTCCCACTGCACCAATCTCAGTTGCAGCTTCCACAGCCAAACTTGTCTAACAGCATCACCAACAGCCGGATGCATCTAGCTAAATAAACCTGAAAAAAAAGCATCCTAACAACAAAATCCACGTTTCTCTCGAGTAGTAAGGAGCTTGGAACAATTAATTCAGCTGTAGGTGTTAGAAGCTAAGCAAGTAAATCCCACCCTGAATAGCTAACCTGAGGACAGGAACCGGGATATGCCTTGCTGCATGAGCAAGTGCACAAATGCTGCATTCAGGCACAGCATCATTCCCTACCTTACTCACGCCCCCATTCCCAGCCAGGCACCACCTCTTCAAGGATGCTAGGGGGGAATATTTCTCAGTCCTACTATTCCACAGCACAAAATGAAGTTTTGGGATAACAGCATGGAGCCATTTGTATTTTAACAGTTTGAGGATGCAATGTAGTGATTTTATTTTAAGACAGTGTTATGCAAATAAGCAAATAAAACACCCCTATATTTTTTCCATAACAAAAAAACGCTCTATATTATCAAAATACGAACATGTATTAACTACCTAAGCTATATTCAATATACATTTAACCATCCACACTGCGTTTAACCCCTCAATTCCAAGAGATGCTGCCTTACTTTTGGCAACACATTATGGGTTAGAATTCACCACTGAAGTACTCTCGGCTAAGATTCTACGGACAAACATTAAACATTTTTAGAGAAGGATTACCAGACTTTTTAAGTCTCCTCTGACTTTAAGACTGCAGAACAATTGCCATGGATAGATATCTGTCTCCTTGGAGCACACAATGGAAGAAAATGGCTACAAGAAATTAACTGTACTTGACTACATCTGGATGATGAGGATAAGCTGCTGTATATGTAGAGACCATAAGAAGTGCAATGAATAGAGCAAAACTGAGGAAGTAACTGGAGAGTGGAGACAAATTATTTTGAAAGTTTACAGGGACGGAGGCTGGAGGAACAACAATGAGAACTATTGCCAGAACTGTGTCAAACAATCCTAACAGAGACAGGGCTCAAAGCAACTCCCCTCTGTGAAGTGCGAGATTCCTTATGTCAATCACGTTAGGTTTTAGTGAGGCAGGGGAGATGTCACGAGTGCTAAGATTTCAAAAAAAGAGAAATTACACCCACAGAGAAGTCAGCAAATACTTAATCCAAGAAAAGTACCTTAAAAAGTTAGCCCTATGTAGTGGGGCTTATTCCTCAATGCCTAGCTTGTGATGCAAGAGGCATTCCGCTTAAGAATGGAGAACTTAAAACAACCATAACTACAGGTGACTTCAGAATGACTCTAGAATACCTGGAATTATTTGCAAGATACCAGATTCAGGCTGTTATGGGACATATTTGAGCCCAGACAGCAACAAACCACTTTAAAAAAAAGGAAAAATTCTCAGACATCAGTTTCAGAAGCTTCCCTTCATCCCATGTGTGCCTTCGAAATAAAAGAAGTTGAATTCATGCAACCGGTCTCCAATCCCCTGGATTTCAGCAGAACCCCAGGGGAGGGGGGAGAACCTGTTACAAGCACTAAAAGCTAACGAGGAGGTGAGCAGCACCCACCAGGTTTGCTTCGACACCCCAGTAACAGGGCTTATGGTCAGGACAGAAGCGGCTGAGGTCACACACTTAAGTTCAGTGACTCCAGATACTGGCAAGCAAGCAAAGGCTCCATAGTGAGAGCAGTACTTGCCTGATAACCATGCTCCGAAAGCACTTATCAGAGGTGCGTGGGAGAACGCGCCAAGCAGGAACCCAGTTCAATTCACCAATTTCGGTGCCAGCGACAAATGAGAGAGCGGGCTTGGGACAAGCAGGAGAAGGGTAGGAAGAACTGCAAGATGACTAAAGTCCTACGCAACTGACACTTTGGAAAAGCGTTCTAAAGATATCAGATACAATTCGATTGTGAAAGATACGCTCAGGCAGCGTTCACCAAGTAACCCAGCAAACAGCAAGGTGAGTTCCTCAGAAAGAAGCTGTTGGCTACGCTAGATCAACAAGCTGACCTTGAAACATGTGTTAGGCTGTTGTAGGAAAGTCAAATGTATAAACAAGCACACCAGCTCCAGGGCATATGAAACAGTCTTTTTACTCCACTCGGCACAGGAAAGCCTCAGCTGGAGCACAAAGTTGGGCTTTAAGCACCACGCTTGAAGACCAATGTGAGCTAACTTGGAGGCTTAGGAAAGAACAAGGAAGATTAGAGCTGAAAACAACATGACCTCTTAGGAAGAAGTGAATACACTGGCTTTACTTAGGTCAAAAGCATCACAAGACCGGGGGGAGCATGGAGAAACAAGACAAGAAAACAGGAACATGACAAAAAAACAGTTCAAATATTTTTAAAAGATTATTCCAGGGAAAATAATAGCTGTCCCTCATGCCCAGGGTATCAGGCAGCAAGCTTGAACTGCAGTGACGAAGATGTCTAGTTCCGTATTCAAAAGGAGTTTTAATGCCAAGAAAAGCAAAATGTTGAATTGGAGAGAGAGTAGAGCTAGTCAAACTTCTCTTATGAATCGCATTACATGTGTGATACTGTCACAGGGCAGACTCACAACCAGCCCACATCCTTTTCAGACCTTTTTTTGGGGCTACCTCAATTTCAAGCTACAATAATATATTTGCTCATCATCATACAGAATACTTTTATTTTAAATGGGCTAGAAGTCAGCCTTGATTTTTCAAATTAAGACTCCAGGATTTCTAGCTCAGGATTTGCTTGTCCAGGTGAATTTCGTGTACAACAAAAGTCACACCTGCCTCAATACTTTCCTCCTGCAGAAATAAATCAAGTCCAATTATCTCTCACAGCTGTATGAGAATTTCAGCAACATTGTAGTATCCTGTTGGTATTTTCTGCTCTGACCAACAGAATTCAGAATCAGATGTCTCCAGGAGATGTGCACTTAGCCTTCTGACAACCTAGAACAAGCATTTCAGTGATGCAATAGCTTTCACCGATGTGTCACAAAGCATGCCCACAAACATGTGCACACACCTTTTACTGCAGTTACAGCCTTAGGCTTGGTTACAACCTCCTGCCTATGGAAAATGCTGCTTGCAAACCAAATACTTCAAAATAAAAACAGATCCAAAATCTTGCAGACATGGAGCTGAAGCAGGGAGCATTAGTTGCAGCTGGTCAGAGGAAGTCTGTGCCTGAAATAAGTTACCAAACTACGTGCACATGTGTCACTGATAGCAGTATATCTTTTAACTTCAGTTTAGCCCCCCAACTTACCTATGCGTATCAAATTCATCAAGTTTCAACTTGTTTCATTTCAAATCACTTTTTAAAAATGCAAAGATGAAGTTTAGGTACCCACTCTTTTCCCCCTTCCCACTAGAAGAAACATATGCCGTGTTTTAGCCAATTAAGTGAGTAGTTACTGAATGTTTTCATCACTCCTTTCTCATAAAATATTGCATCAAATTATGGTGTGGACCACAGCAGTAGTCTTAGGGCATGCTTACACATCACTAACTCCATTCCAAACAGGACATAATAAATAATTATTTGCCACTAGTATTAGGCTGAGATAACCAAAAAGGTTTTTGGTTCAGATTTTTTTTTTAAAATAGGATTTTAAAATTCTGTCAGCTCATCAAGAAACTACACAGACATACAAATAGATCCTAGGTACCTAAATACATCACTTCAAAATAAACCACAGCCTCAAACTACACATAGAACAGATGTCTCCTACGTTACAAAAAGAAAGCTGGTTCATGCCACGATAGGAAAATCACCTGCAACCTCAGTGGCCATCTTCGTGTTGAATAAGGAACACTGAGCTGCAAGAGCCAGCACCCTGCACATCCAGAGCCAGCCAGCCTCAAGCGCGTTTCCACAACTCTGATTCATATTCTACATCGTACCGGAGACTCCAAACAAACCAACCAGCCTTTTTCACGTTCTGCATGGGACTTTTAGACTCTTGAAGTTGACAGAGCAACAGGGTTTGATGGATCCAAATGACATACAGGTTTTTTTTTTTTTTTTTGCTTCTTCCTTAAATATGTGAAGTTTTCATCCCTCTAAAACCAAAATAGGTCAAATCAACAGAAACAAAGACAGACAAGTGCATTTGTCAGTGGGAAAACAGGGGGAGTTGAAGGAAGCAGTACCTTTAAAACAAGAATTTGCCCCATAAACAAGCTTTGAAGGATAGAATAAAGAACCCAAACATCACGAAGTATCCACTAGTAACTGTATGAAATGCAAGCAAGATAGGAATACTTTACTACCAAATCTAAAGCCACAATTAAGAAGGCAAAACGTAACATACGTGCAGAGTACTGAATCAAGGATTTAATGCCATTTACCTCAACACAAACTGCACAGAGAAAAGTTAAACACGCTATAATAACAATTTGAACTGCTCAAATAGGTTAAAAAACACATTTACCATACAAATTAAAAAAACCTCCCAAACCCCTCAAAGGCATTAAAGCTGTTCACAATGTTACTTGAGATGCAAATTACAGACCTAAAGTTAATATAACACCAACAGAAGTTCCTATTATTCCTCTTCATGGCTCAAGGGGAGGTGACAGCAGAAAAGGAGCCACAGCCTTGTTGTATGAGGTCTCCTCAGGACAGTGAAGGTTCTTGTTTGTTTCTAAAGTCAACCCACCTTAGCTTCAATATAGAAATTGCCAAATTATAACTAATCTTTCATAAACCCGTAAGTCTTACATGCATTAAGAAATAACAGCAAGCCAACTGCCTCAGCTGGCTGGGGGCTGTTGAGGAGTAACAAGGATTATTCAGAAAGAGGAATTCAGATCCTGCCTTCCCGCACCGCCGATCTCAGCACAAAAGTAAAGGTACAGACAGTGCTGCTGCAGTTATTTCATCAACCCTTTCCTGTAACAGCTGGGTTCCAATTTTAAAGCTCAGCAAATGCAGAAACAGCTTTCTTCCATCTCAGATGCCTCTCCCACAACAACACGTGCTTCTGACTACACTGAGACAGTTTTGCAAATGACACTTCTAATGACAGCTCCAGGTGAAACACCGTTTGATTTCACACCCCTAGCTCTATCTGCAGACACACCTACACATGTTGAAGGGCAATTATCATTGCTAGCACCAGGCGAGGGTCTTTGAGTGCCCCCAAACCTCTAGACCTGCAATCTGATTTATCATTGAAAGTATTCTTCCCTGCACTTAAATGCTAGAGGTTAATTTTCATGGGGACTTCAACCAATGTTGTCATAACAAATTCAGAGCGATGATGCTAATATAAGGTAATCAGAACCCTCGATCTTACCGCTAACATCAACAAGCACAGCCTAAGTGATGGTCTGTGTTTCAATAAAATACAACCAAGTACAAACAGTGGAAAGCCAATTATATTATTTTGTTTTTATAATTCAGTAAGCTTTCTTTAAGTAAAGTAACTTAAAGACTTTATGCATTCTAAAGCATGATCTTCAACTGCTTGTATAAAGGAATATTGCTGTCAGTAAGCCAACAGCCGTAACCCAGATAACACATTTAGCAACAACCCTGCCTACTACCTCACCCCAACCTAACAATTAGCAGAAACATGGCCTTCAGAAGGCATTTCTGCCCACTACAAAACATTAAGTTAGGAGTTTCTTGGCAGCTTGTTGATGACATTATTTCTCAAACTGACTAAGCAGGGCAAAAAAACAGCACAAACAATAAAAAAGGCAATATTAAGAGCTGACAACTACCTTGATTTTCGTTTTTTTGTCAACCACACAAACTCATGACACATCTGAAAATAAGTTGCCAATGGCTACCTCTCAGGTACGCAGTCAATCGATTAAAACAACTTACCTACCCAGAAGCTATCAGCCAGTACACTACACCGAGTTCCAGCAGCTGTTTTCCTAGCCTTGAATTCCTTCCCAGGAATTAATGAGAAGGCCACCTTCCTCTCACCGACTCCTCCTTCAGGAGTGCTCACAAAGCCCTTCACAGCTTTGGGATTCCCACCTCCCAGTACGCTTCTGTTACTTACCGTATCTAGAGCAAGAGTTACTGCTACTTCTGTAGGGAACAGGGATTTCTTACGTCTTCTACCAAAATATAAACTTAAATAAAAATTTTTAAATTTGTAGATTGTCCAAGACCAAAGACAAGGTCCTATGAACATTTTAGCTCCAAGATAATTCTTACATTAACAAGAGATCTCAAGAATGTAATAATCTAAAAATAGCTCTGCAAGTTTATTTTACAGAAATAAAAATTTCAAGCAAGCGAAGTTTTTTCCTAACAAGAACAACAAAAAAGCTTAACTTGTATGCTTGCAGGGAAGAAGGAAACTCACTGTTGCCAAAAGGCAAAACGGCTGTGTATATTACCACCTCCAAACTATGCAAAAAGAAATGTAAACCACAATATAAATACTAATACTTTCCATTAAAGCTTTAACAAGACTTCTTACTGTTATTTAAGAACATTCAAAGCAAAACCAGAAAGGACAAATTCTTAAAACAAAGACTCAAAACCAGTATCAAAAAAAGTGTAGGAGCAAAAAAAAAAAAAAAAAAAAGAATCATGTTTGGAAAGTTTTAAGTACACATGTTTCTAAAGGGAATAATCTATCAAACCACAGGAGGTGACTAGAACTGCCATCATCACTGCTAGCACAAAGGAATGTAGATTGGGGGGAGGCAATAGAGGAAGGGGGAGAAAGAAGAAGGAAGGGAAAAGGACAAGGAACTAAAAAAGGGAGCTACAATAATGGTTACCAGACTCCCAAGGAATTCCTACAGAAAAGGATAAATCCTACATACCAAAATAAAACAATCAATGCAATAAATTGAAAGATCTCTCAATAAAGTTAAGCGTTCCATTTATCTGCCCACCATAGTTTCATCAATTTAGTTTTATGCCATATAGTAGGCTTCCAAAGATTAACACAAACATTGCAAATACAAACATTTCTTCTTTCAGCCTCCTAATTCTTCCCAATCATCGTAGCCTGCACAAAACAGCTTTCAAGAGGAAACGGGGAAGTTTAACTACACCAGATCTAAAATATTCCCATATAATTACTTAATCAGCTTTAATTCTCCAGTTAAGAGACAATAACTATGGGTTACACACTGGCAGGTAAAGGCCGCTAGAGGACAGACAGATTACCGCAGCACAAGATATCCTGAAAGGATATCATTAGGGGATCCTGCAGATCAGTATTTTAAATTTATTTCTAAGAGCCAGCTTGCACTTCCACATGATGAAGAACAGAATCTTGTTACTGACAGAAGTGAGGGAAGATTAAAAATAACAGACTGACAGCGTTAATACTGATAGCATTTCCCAGAAATTTAGAATAAACGGGTAGCAAACCAATTTTTTAGTTAGGAGTTCCATGTTAACCATATGGAAACCACCTCGTATAAAACTACTCGGAACATACGTTCTAGCTCCCTACACATACTGATCTCCTGCCGGAGCGTACGTCTTCCAGGCGCTTTCAGAAGCACAATAATTGCAAAGATACAAGCTCTTCCAGCCTGATCATGTACATTGCACCTCCAATAAAGCCAGATCTCAAGTCGCGCACTGTGCTGGAAAAGTTTTTGCCATTCAGCAAACATTGTACTCCAGATTTCATGAGCCTGACTCAAAGCGAACAGACTATTCACAATTAAAACCCATCCAGAAATACTTCAGCTTGCCACAACATACAGAAACTTACTGGTTCTTGCCAAAAACGGCTTTGATGGAAACATTTCCTAGCAGCAAGGCATATGAATTGGAGGCAATGTAACAGTAAGGGCTGTAATAACTGTTCTCGGGAGCTAATTTTAATGTAAGCACAGCGAACCAGAAAATAGATTTGACCAGCTGGCTCAACTCATCCCCAGGCCTGGCGCTCAGCGTGCGCATGGAGAACCGGTGCCTTATCTGGGCTGACTCACGGAGCCACCCGAAAGTTACGGTGCTACTACAGAGCGCTATTCCTGCACCGGCTATTTTCTGAGCGGTTACGAGGGGCAGACGAGTTACCCAAAGAGAAAATGGCTCAACTTTCAGACCCCTGCCAGCGGATATCTGACGCCAGGCCAAGCCGGGGGGTCACCCACAACAGGCAGCCCCGCGGGACCTCAAGCGACCTCCGCACGCTGCATCCCAAATTTCCAGAACACGGTTTTATCCACAGGCAAGGAGACATTTAAGGAGCCAAGCGGAACAAAGCCGTGCTGCTGCCCCGGCAAGGGCTGCCATGGCACAAAGAGGCTATTTAGGAGCGAATCCCGGTCTTTTTTTTTTTTTTTTTTTTTCTTTTTTTCCCCCCCTCACCCGACTGGTCGTCCCACCGGGAGGCCCCAAATCCGGAGCCCCCTTTCCCATTGCCGAGGTGGCGGCGGTGCGGTGACGGCCAC